>JARUPY010000105.1:0-104751 GCA_029817715.1 Melastoma dodecandrum
AGCGGATGTCGTCGGCGTGGCCTGGACGCCGGGTAGACTGGCGGCCCATTCGCCACCGCCACCCCGTCCACCAGGATGATGCGCTTGTCGCCCTCCGTCACCTTGGGCAGGAAGCGCTGCGCCACCCAGGGCTCGCGGAAGGTGGCGGTGAAGAGGTCGAACAGCGAGCCGAAGTTGGGGTCCCGCCGGGCGACCTTGAAGACCGCGGCCCGTCCCCGCCGTTTGGGGGGGGGCCTTAGAGCAGGCGGTCTTCAAAGACGATGTCGCCGATTCTCGTTGCCCGGAAGGGCTCGCATGGCTTCTTTTCTCCCGGTCGCAGCGCATATCAGCCGTTGGGGGGCATGAGCTCGGGGAAAGAGATTCGAGCACGAAGAAGTCTTCCTCGTGGTGTGCTTGCAGCACAGCCGGCCGTATCGTGTTGAGCGACGAGCGTCTTGGGGTGGACGCGCTCCAAGAGATGGGTCGAGGTGATGTAGGCGAGGTCGAAGGGCGGGTCCTGGCGCAGCAGCACGACGGTGTCCGACCCTCGGCGAGATCGTGACCCAGGCGCGCCTCGCCCAGGGGAGAAATGGTCTCGCGCCGCGTCGCGGGACCGCGAGGGGGCCCGCATACGGCGCGAAGACAGCCGCCGGGCCCTCTGCGACAAGCGGTCTCGGGCGTGTAATAGAAGGAGCTCGTCGATGGCCCAAGTCGCCAGGCTGCGGCCAGCAGCAGGGCGAAGGTCGAATCGCCCGCGATGTTGATGCGGTCGATGGGATCCATCTGGACCGCGACGGTGAGACCCATGGGTGCAACTCGAAGCTGAATGAAGGCCGGCCCCGCCGCCTCCTTGTGAGGCCCCTCAGGGTCGGCGCTGTTACGGCCGCCGCCCCTGAAGGGCCCTCGCCGGCAACTGTGCCAGAACCCGGGGCCTTTCCGACCAACCCGTTCGGGGACCCCGCCGGCCCGGCCTTCTGCGCCGCGGGTCGCGCTCAGGCGATCAGCCGGTTGTCGCGCGCCGGTTCCGCCGGCGGCAGGTCGAAAATGCCGAACAAGGCCGGATCGAAACATACGGCGGCCGCCGCTAGGGCGGGAGCGGGGATCCGGGGATCTCCGACACGCAGCACCCCACAACGGCCCGCCTGTCCCAGCGGATCAAGGCCGTACGCCGCCGCAATGTGCTGCAGGTTCCGGTTGAACGTGGACTACCGACAGCTGCTGTATCCGTGGTCTCCCGATGGTCGTATACTGGGTGAGCGGCAGGGTCGTAGGCGTTGCCCCTTGGCGGCCTGCCCGGATGACGCCCTCAATGCGCACCTTGCAATTATTCCGCACAGCAAGGTGTTCCGATGCGCTGATAGGCGGTGCGGCGGCCGACGTTGACGAGCCATTCCTGCAGGACCGCCTCGTCGGCGACGACGGCCGCCTGCAGGGCGCGCCCGACGGCGGGACACTGGCGCCCGAGCTCGAGCACGGCCTCGCGGGGCACCTGCGCCACCGAGCATGCGTGTCCAGTGGTCCCGACGGCAACTCTCGTCGAGACCCCGAGGGTGCCGGTCCAGCAGGCCGAAAACAATCGCCGGGGATCAGATAGGGCCGGTGATACTGACGCTGTCCCCCCCCGGCCCCAGGAGCCGGTAGCGGCAAGGCGAAACCTGCTGAAGCACTACCAGCAAGCGGCATCGCAGGGTTTTACGCCCTCCGCGCACGAGAATCAGTAAGTCCCGACCCGACCGAACTCGCGTCTGGTGGTCCAGAGCCGCCACGCCGTCGATGGTCCCCCCCCCCCCCGTCCGGCCGGGCAAAAAGGGCCGAAAGCTTCGAGCTTGCGGCCGAAGTGGCCCGGCATGGAACGATCTTGCATTGCCCACTCCCTACGCTCTGACGCTCGGCAGCCATCGCTTCACGACAACAAATCAGTATGGTCTTCTGCTTTTGTCTGATCTTGATCCATCCTGTATTTTTATTTAGAGTACGAGACCCGCGGCGGATGTCGGCCGGACGGGCCGAGATCCGGTCGATCCTCCCGGGCCGCAAGGAACGCCATGCCGCCGATCGATCAATCGACCTGCCGCAACAGGCTCCTGGCGGCGATGACGCGGGCGGATTTCGCGCGGCTCCCGCTCGAACCGGTGCGGCTCGCGCCGCGCCAGGTGCTGTATGACGACCCTCCCACATCCCCGGCCGCCCACGTCCGTCCACGTTCGTCTCGATCCGCGGCCCTTCGCCTCGATGGCGACCGGGGCATCCCGCGGCCAGGTCGAGGTCGGCATGGTGGGGCGCGAAGGCCTGGCCTGCGCGGTCCCCATCCTGCTCCGCGCCGACCGCGGCCCCTTCTCGTGCGTCGTGCAACTGGCAGGCGACGGCTACCGCGTCCCCGCGCCCGACCTCCTCGAAGCCGTCGCGGCGAGCGAGGATCTGCAGGCGTTGCTGCTGCGCTACGTCCATTCCTTCCTCGTCCAGAGCGCCTCTACGCTCGTCAGCAGCACCGGATCCACCATCGCGGTGCGGCTGGCCCGCTGGCTGCTGATGTGCCACGACCGCGCCGACGGCGACGACGTGAACGTCACCCACGAGGCCCTGTCGACCCGTGCTGTTGGCGGTATCCGGCGCCAGGTGATCACGAGGACGCGGTCCATGTTTCTCGAAGAGGCATCAGCTAGATCAAAGGCGACGCCGCGGCCTGGATCATGGTGCTGCGAACCCGGCCGGGGCTGAGGGCCCTGGCGGACCGCAGCTACGGCGATGCCGAGGCCGAATACGAGCGCCTCCTGGCGCGCCGGGACGATCACGACCTCCCTCCCTGACCGGAGGTCGATCCGCTCGGCAGGGCCGCCGTCACGGCGGCCAGCAGGGTGGGAATGTCCCCGAGCCGGCTTCTCCCATCGCAGGGAACGTCTGTCGAGTTTCCAGTCGGCGCTTCGGACGCGGCATAGCCACAGTTGAAACCACGTATCTGGGATCCCGCGCGCGGCGACATTTCGCGCGCCAGCGCCGTGCAGGGGCCGGTCACCGCCAGAAATCGACGTCCAGCACCACGACATCCGGCCGGGCCGTCGCCAGCAGCGCCGACGCGGTCTCGGGAGACGCCACCCAGTGCACCGCGAAGCCCGCCCGGCTCAGCGCGTCTTCGAGGTCCATCCCGACGAGGATCTCGTCCTCGACGATCAAACAATGCGGGTTCGACGGTCCTGTCCACATCGCGACACCTTTTTTCTGCACTCCGGTCTCGCTTGCCGATGAGACTGTTCACCTATGCGTCTAGAGCTGTCGAGCTATTTCAGACCAGGACTGCGGCTTGGTCCGATCGCGTACAAAGGTCGCAGGCTGAAAGCTTGCTTTTATGCCGTATAGAGAGTAAGCGCAACCAATATATGACGTTATCATTTGTAATTAATATTTGTTTCGGTCATTCCGGTTTCCTTGTGCTGTCGAGGCGCGGTGCTGAGCCGACGAGGCCCGCGCTGCGGCCGACCCGGCGAGCCTCGCGGATGACCGGCTCGGCCTCCGGTTGTCCGCTCATCGCCCCACGCGAGGATGAGCGCGCCCCGATCGGCCGGAGGCGGGCCGGCGTGGATCCGCCGGGGGCGGAAGCGCCTCAGGTCCGGGCCGGGAGCGCCACGAGGCCGCGGCTCGTCCAGATCGGGGACCCGACCCGACCCTGCGGAGGTCTTTCGGCCCGACCTTCCATGCCCGTCCGCACCGGCGCGGGTAGAAGGGACCGGGCGTGCGGGAAACGCGTCCGGGATCGGGCCGCCCGGCCGCACCTTAGCGCGGTCCTGCGGCATCCAATCGGGCACCTCGACGCGGAGGATGGTCCGCGCGCGCCCATCTCGCACACTGCACACCCATGCGCTATCGCACCATGGACGGGGGGGAGCCGCCGCACGTGAACCACGACACCACAGCCCCGTGCCGCGACGGGTCCGCGCCGCATCCTCACCGGACCGGCCGAGCAACCCGGCCGGCAACCGCCGCGAGGGGCTGATTCGAGACCAACGCCCAACGCATCACCGCCGCCGGACCCGACGCGGCGCACCTGTCGCGCAATGGGCCTCAAACGGCCGGTGATCGAACCGCGGGTTTCCTCGATGTTTGCGCAAATTCGCGCTCCTCGGCGCCGTCTGCGACAGGCCTGCTCTGCCAGGCGCCCGAGGCGCGCCTCGTCGACGTGCCCGGCGTCATCGACGAGCGCCTCGCCGCGGGCGCGACCGACGGCTGGCGCTACGACGCCCTGCCCGACGACGGCAGCGCCATGAAACGCGGCCTCGCCGGCATCGACGAGACCGCGCGACGGCTCGCCGGGGCGGGTTTCCTCGAGCTCGGGGCGGCCGACCGGGACCGCGTCGTCGCGGCCGTGGCCGCCGGCGAGCCGCCCGGCGAGACCTGGCGGGACCTGCCGGCGCGGCGGTTCTTCGAGGACCTGCTGGCCGCCGCCACGGAGGCCTTCTACGCCCATCCCCTCGCGCAGGACGAGATCGGTTACGTGGGTTACGCGGATGCCCGGGGCTGGCAGGCGATCGGCCTCGGCGAGCGCGAGCCCCGCGAACCCCAACCGCTCGACGCCGGGGACGCGCCGTGAGCCGCGCCCCCTTCGCGCCCGGCGACGCCATCGACGCCGTGGTGATCGGCACGGGCGCGGGCGGCGCGCCGCTTCTGGCGCGGCTCGCCGCCGCCGGCCTCGACGTCGTGGCATTGGAGGCCGGCCGGGCGCTCGATCCCGCGCGCCGACACTATCGCCCGCGTCGAGAGACGGCCCATAGTACTTCCTGTTCTGGAGAAACGACGAGCGCCACAGCCGCCGGGCAAGGACCGCCCCCCCCCCGTCGCCTTCGGGCGCAACAATTCCGGCACGGGCGTCGGCGGCTCGACCCTGCACTACACCGCCTATATGGTGCGGCCGCAGCCCGCCGACCTCAGGCTCAGGACCGAGTTCGGCGTCGCCGAGGACTGGCCCTTCGACTATGCCGCGCTGGAACCCTATTTACGGACCGACGGGTCGAGGTCCACGATCGGCGTGTCGGGCCCCTCTCCCTCGCCCAATCCCCTGGGGCCCGCCCCCGTCACCCCCTCCCCGCTGAGGCCCCTGCCGCTCAACGGCGCCGCCGAGCTCATGCGGCGCGGCTGCGACGCGCTCGGCATCCGCACCTCGCCGGCCGCCAACGCGGCCCTGTCGGGCTCCTATGTCACGGACGGGAACGTTTTCCGCCCGGCCTGCCACAATTGCGGCTTCTGCCAGGCGGGCTGCGCTTCGGGCGCCAAGGGCTCCGCCGACGTCACCTGGGGCTGCCGCTTCGCCCCACCCGCGGAGCCGGATGCCGAGAATTCCCCCCGTGCCCGAGTGCTACGCGACGGGGTCGATCGAAGGGGGACGCCGCGGGGCGCATTCACCACCGCCGTGGTGTACCGCACGCCGGCCGGGGAGGAGCGGCCAGCGGCTGCCGCGCCGTCTTCTTCCTCGCCGCGGGTGCCGTCGAGACGCCGCGCCTTCTGCTCATGAACGGCCTCGCCAACGCCAGCGGCGAGGTCGGCCGCAACTTCATGGCCCATACGGGCATCCAGGTGTGGGGCCAGTTCGACGACTTCGTGCGGCCCTACAAGGGCATCCCGGGCGGGCTCATCTCCGAGGACACGCACCGTCCCGCCGACGCGGATTTCGCCGGCGGCTACCTGCTCCAGTCCATCGGCGTCATGCCCGTCACCTACGCGTCGCAGGTGGCGCGCGGGCGCGGGCTCTGGGGCCCGGCGCTCAGGGCCCACATGCGCGGCTACAACAACACGGCCGGCATCAACATCCTGGGGGACTGCCTGCCCTACCGGCACAATTACCTCGAACTGTCGGACGAGCGCGACGCCCGGGATCTGCCGAAACCGCGCATCCACTTCACCATGGGCGAGAACGAGCGGCGCATGACGGACCATGCCGACCGGCTGATGCGGCGCATCTGGGAGGCGGCGGGCGCGCGCGACATCTGGTCCTTCCCGCGCAACGCCCACATCATCGGCACGGCCCGGATGGGGACGGACCCCGGGCGCTCCGTCGTCGACCCGGACGGCAGGGCGCACGACGTGCCGAACCTCTACATCTCGGACAATTCCACCTGGCCGAGCGCGCTCGGCGCCAACCCGGCCCTGACCATCATGGCGCTGGCGCTGCGGACCGCCGACCGATTCCTCGCCAAACGCGGAGCGTGACGGCCATGAAGAGCTTCCTCGACAAGCTGCAGGACCTCAAGGGCGGCGGCCGGCCGGACGACCTCGCGGAGCGCGAAGGCGCCTTCATGTTCGCCACCGGCATCGAATGCTCCTACCCCAAGGTCGACGGCGGCCGGCTGCGCCGCGACCTCCTGGCCGAATGCGGCCATTACGACCGCTGGCGCGAGGACCTCGACCTCGTCAAGGGGAAGGCCTTCGCTTCCTGCGCTACGGCCCTGCTGCCCAGACCACCGCTCGTCCATCACGGGCCGGTCCGCTAACGACTGGAAGCTTCGTCCGACGCGGGACATGTGGGGGCATTAAGGATCGGGTCATCGAGTCCGAGATCCTCGACCTTCTCCATTTCGGCGTGCCGGACTGGCTCGGCAATTTCCAGAACCCGGACCTGCCGGCGCATTTCGCCGAATATGCCGAGGCGGTCGCCAGGCGCTACCCCTGGGTCAAGCACTGGACGCCCGTCAACGAGATCTACGTGGCGGCCCGCGTCAGCGCCAAGGACGGTTTCTGGAACTAAACAGCTCAACTGAGGACGACACCGAGCGCCTTCCGTCCACCACAACGCGCTGAAACCACCCCTCGAGAGCGGCGAGCCTGCTGCGCCGGTGCGCTCCATCCTGCCTGTCTGCCACCGGCCCCTCCAGCACGCAACCCCTCTTATCTCACTTACTCGCAATACTCCTGACATTGAGGCGAATAGAGCGCGGCGGAATATTTCCAACGAGCTTCTCATAAAAATAGGACGACTTCACCTATCATTCCGAGCCGCGAGAACCTCATCGCCAAAGGCCATTGCGCTATTCGTCTCGCTCGACCTCCTCTACGGCCGGCCGCCCGACGCCGAGATTCTTCCGACTTATTACCGTCGCCGAGATAACGGGCTGACAGAAGGGCGAGTTCGACCTGGTTCATGGCTTTCGAACGCCCCCTCGGCCACCCAGGTGCTCGGCACTCGACCTATTACGGAGCACGCAACGACGCGAGCTTCCTGAAGCCGTGACGGTCGGGCCGGAATCATCCTCTCGCCGAGGACGTGCTCGGTTTGAGGAGCGATACCAAGCTGGCCACCGGCAATTAATTAACCGGGCGCTACCGCAAGCCCCTCATGCATACCGAGACCAACGTCTTCGACAGGGAGGCGGCGCCGGCCTGGCTGTGGAAGCAATGGATCAACGTGCTGCGCCTGCGCGGCGACGGCATCCCGGTAATTATTCTTCTGGGGCTTCACCTGGTATTTCGTCGCTTGATCGACCAGATCGACTGGGACCACCAGCGGATGCTGCGCGAGAAGAAACGAGCCGCCCGGTGAACTGCGGCCGTTGCCGTCTTTCGACCGCGACCGCAGGCCCAATCCGGTGGCGAAGGACTATCGCGAGCTCCTCTCCGAATATGGCGGGATCGGTCCCGTGGTCCATGCGGGCTTCCTGGCGCCGGCCGAGGTGCCGGCCGGGCCGCGGCCGGAGCTGTGAGGGCCCCCCGCCCGGGAACGGCCCATCCCGGCACGCAGCGGCGGTGGCGCACCGGGGCTGGATCGCTTTCACTGAGGTTCGGCGATGACGGCGAGTGAGAGCCTGGGGAGGTCTCTCTCGTCGTCCTTTTCCCGCCGTTCATGGGGCGAGGCGGCGCTGAGCGTCCGTGGCCATCCAGCACGCCGAGGCTCCGCAGAGGGCCCGCCGCGGGGGGCATCCCCGGCCCGCGCGGAGCGATGGCGCACCGAGGGCTGGATCGCGTCGCTTCGACTCGCGATGTCACGGCGGAGAGCCTCAGGAGCGTGCGCTCTCGTCGTCCTATTATTCCGCCGTCATGGCGAGGCGCCGCGAGCGCCCCAGTGGCCCATGCCAGCACGGCCAGGCATCCGTGCAGAGGCCCGCCCGCGGGGACGGGCCTCACCCCGTGCCCGCGCGGTGGGCGCACCGGGGCTGGATATCGCTTCAACACATCTGCGTTCGCGCATGAACGGCGGAGAGCCCACTGGGGGCGCTCTCGTCGTCCTTTTCCGCCGTCATGGCGAGGCGCGCGCGAGCGCCGTGGCCATCCAGCACGCCGGTTCCGGAGGGAGGCCCGCCGCGGGGCGGCCTCCCGGCCCCGCGCGGTGGCGCACCCGGCTGGATCGCGTCGCTTATCGCTGCACGCGATGGAACGGCGGAGGAGCCTGGGGGCGCTCTCGTCGTCCTTTTCCGCCGTCATGGGCGAGGCGCGCGAGCGACCGGTGGCCATACCAGAGCACCGCCGGCTACCGTCAGAGGCCCGCCGCGGGGGGCATCCCGGCCCGCGCGGGTGGCGCACCGGGCCTGGATCGCGTCCCGCTTCGCTCGCGATGACGGCGGAGAGGTCTCCGGAGGCCATGTCCGCGCTCTCCGCCGTCATGGCGAGGCGCGCGAGCGCCGTGGCCATCCAGCACGCCGGCTCCGCAGAGGCCCGCCGCGGGGCGGCCTCCCGGCCCGCGCGGGTGGCGCACCGGGCTGGATCGCGTCGCTTCGCTCGCGATGACGGCGGAGAGCCTGGTGGCGCTCTCGTCGTCATTTTCCGCCGTCATGGCGAGGCGCGGGAGCGCCGTGGCCATCCAGCACGCCGGTTCCGGAGCGGCCCGCCGCGGGGCGGCATCCCGGCCCGCGCGGTGGCGCACCGGGACTGGATCGCTTCGCTCTGCTCGCGATGACGCGGAGGGTCCAGGGACTATCCCGCCGCCCGTCCCGCCGTCATGGCGAGGCGCGGGAGCGCCGTGGCCATCCAGCACGCCGGTTCCGGAGCGGCCCACCGCGGGGCGGCATCCCGGCCCGGGCCGAGGCTCACCGGGGCTGGATCGCTTCACTGCGTTCGCGATGACGGCGGAGAGGTCTCCGGAGGCCATGTCCGCGCTCTCCCCCGTCATGGCGAGGCGCAACGAGCGCCGTGGCCATCCAGCACGCCGGTTCCGGAGAGGCCCGCGCGGTGGCGCAGCGGGGCTGGACCGCTTCACTGCGTTCGCGATGACGGCTCGAAGAGAAGCGCGGTGCGACGCTGTCACGCGGAAAGCGTGGAAACGCCGTCCGCCGGCACCGCCTGGCGCTCGAACAGCGCCCGGTAGACCCCCTCAGGGCGCCGCAGCAGTTCCGCGTGGGGGCCGTCCTCGACGATCCGGCCGCGGTCGAAGACCAGGATGCGGTCGAGCGCGCGGACGGTGGGCAGCCGGTGCGCGATCACGATCGCGGTGCGCCCCCGCATCAGCCGCTCCATCGCGTCCTGCACCAGCGCCTCCGATTCCGAATCGAGGCTCGACGTCGCCTCGTCGAGGATCAGGACCGGGGCGTCGGCCAGGAAGGCGCGGGCCAGCGCCACCCGCTGGCGCTCGCCGCCGGAGAGCTTCACGCCGCGCTCCCCCACGAGCGTGTCGTAGCCCCGCGGCAGTCGCGCGACGAAGCCGTGGGCATTGGCGAGCCGCGCGGCATGCGCGATCGCCTCCGCCGAAGCCCCCGGGCGCCCGTAGCCGATGTTCTCGCGCAGCGAGCGGTGGAACAGCACCGGCTCCTGCGGCACGATGGCGACCGCGGCCCTGAGCGAGGCCTGGGTGACCCGGGCCACGTCCTGCCCGTCGACCGTGATGCGGCCGGCGGTCGGATCGTAGAGGCGCTGGATCAGCTTGACGAAGGTCGTCTTGCCCGAGCCGGAGCGGCCCACGAGCCCCACCCGCTGCCCCGCCGGGATGGCGACGTCGAGGTCGCGGTAGAGCGGCGCGGCATGGCCCGCGTAGTGGAAGGTGACGGCCTCGAAGCGCAGCGCTCCCGCCGTGGCGGCGAGCGGGCCGGCGCCGGGCGCGTCGGCGACCCCGAGCGGCTCGCTCTCGAGCGCCACGAGGTCCACCATCTCGTTGACGCCGCGCTGCAGCCGGTTGATCTGCTGGCCGATATCGCGCAGGTAGCCGTGGACCACGAAAGAGGTGGTCAGCACGTAGGCGATGTCCCCCGGCGCCGCGCGCCCCTCCCACCACAGGCGCAGCGCCAGCCCCACGATGGCGGTGCGGAACACCAGCAGGATGGCGAGCTGGACCGTGCCGCTGAGGTTGCCGCGCCGCCAGGTGCGCCGCGTGCGCCGCTGCCACTTGGCGAGAACGCGGTCGAGCCGCGCCTCCTCGCGCTCTTCCGCCCCGAAGGCCTTCACCACGGCATTGTTGCCGACGGCATCGCTGATCGCCCCGCTGATGCGCGTGTCCTGCGCGTTGGACAGGGCGGAAGCCGGCGCGAGGACGCGCAGCACCAGCACCAGCACGGCGCCGATATAGGCGGCGGCGCAGAGGCCGACGAGCGCGCCGACCGACGGCCAGCGCGCGCCCAGCACCGCCATGGTGCCGACCAGCACGACCAGCGAGGGCAGGAAGGACAGCAGCACGAGGTCGTTGAGCTCGTCGAGCGCCCACATGCCGCGGGTGACCTTGCGCACGGTCGAGCCGGCGAAGCTGTTGGCGTGCCATTCGGTCGACAGGCGCTGCACGCGGGCGAAGCCGCCCCGCGCCATGTCGCCCATGGTGGCGAGGGTCAGCGGGATCACCAGCCGCCAGGCGAGGTGGCGCAGCGCCAGCCCGGCGAGGCTCAGCGCCGTCATGGCGGCGAAGGCCGGGAGCGCCGCCGCGAGCGCCGCGGCCCGGTCGGCGCCGCCGAGCGCGTCGACGAGGCGGCCGGCGTAGAAGGGCAGGAAGATGTCGGCGAGGGTCGACACCGTGATGGCCGAGACGAGGGCCGCCACGATACCGGCGCGCTTGCGCCAGCCCCGGGCCACGAAGGGGAGCACGCTGCGGAACGCGTCCGCGCGGCGGGAGGAAAGGTCCGACATGACAGGTCCGGGCACGCGCGGCGCGGACGCCGTCATGCGGCGGTTCGCGGGCGTTCAGGCGGAAGGGAAAGGCGTATCGAGACGTGTCCCGCGGCCTTACGAGGCCGAGACACCGTGGCGCGGCATGGCGCCGAAAGACCGGGACGAGATGATGCGGTTCGCCATGCAGCTCTCCCTGGTCGGCGTGGATACGTCATCGTGATTAGCAGAGGCGAGGGCGCCGTGCAACCGTTCGTTTCAGCACCTCGTCCCTGCGCTCCCCGGGCATCGCTGTTGACAGCCCGCCCGCCGATCCCCTAAAGCCTGTGGCAAGGTCTTTCGAGGCCCGCCAACGCCGACCGTGCCGCGAGCGCGGAGGCGAACGTCCGACAGCGCTGATGCGCCCTCGGGCGCGCTCCGCTTTGGCTTTTTCACCGCGGCTCGCCGATCCGGCGGCCGTCGCGCCACCCGGCCGGAGGATTCCATGTTCGAGGGTTTGACGGAGAAGCTGTCCGGCATCTTCGACGGGCTGACCCGCCGCGGCGCCCTGACGGAGGCCGACGTCACCGCCGCCATGCGGGAGGTCCGGCGCGCCCTGCTCGAGGCCGACGTGGCCCTCGACGTGGTGAGGACCTTCACCGACAGGGTGAAGGAGCGCGCGGTCGGCGCCAATGTCGTCAAATCCGTCCACGCCCGGCCAGATGGTCGTGAAGATCGTCTCGGACGTGATGATCGAGACCCTGGGCTCGGACGCGCAGCCGATCGACCTCGACGCCCCGGCCCCGGTCGCCATCATGATGGTCGGGCTCCAGGGCGCCGGCAAGACCACCACGACGGCCAAGATCGCCCGCCGCCTCGTCGACCGGCAGAACCGGCGGGTGCTGATGGCCTCGCTCGACGTGAAGCGGCCCGCCGCCCAGGAGCAGCTCGCCGTGCTGGGCCGGCAGGTGGGGGTCGACACGCTGCCGATCGTCGCCGGGCAGACCCCCGTGCAGATCGCCCGGCGGGCCGAGCAGGCGGCGCGGCTGCAGGGCTACGACGTCGTGATGTTCGACACGGCCGGCCGCACCCACATCGACGAGCCGCTGATGGCCGAGATGGCGGAGATCAAGGCCGCCGCCAAGCCCCACGAAATCCTGCTCGTCGCCGACAGCCTCACCGGCCAGGACGCCGTCAACCTCGCCAAGAGCTTCGACGAGCGCGTCGGCATCACCGGCATCGTGCTGACCCGCATCGACGGCGACGGCCGCGGCGGCGCGGCGCTCTCCATGCGTGCCGTCACCGGCAAGCCCATCAAGCTGCTCGGCACGGGCGAGAAGATGGACGCGCTGGAGGATTTCCACCCCTCCCGCATCGCCGACCGCATCCTCGGCATGGGCGACATCGTCTCGCTGGTCGAGAAGGCGGCCGAGACCATCGACGCCGAACAGGCCGTCAGGATGGCCGAGAAGATGCGCAAGGGGCGCTTCGATCTCGAGGACCTGTCGAACCAGCTCGCCCAGGTCGAGAAGCTCGGCGGCATCGGCGGCATCATGGGCATGATGCCGGGCGTGGGCAAACTCAAGCAGCAGATGGCCGACGCCAACATCGACGAGCGGATGATCAAGCGCCAGCGCGCCATCATCTCCTCCATGACGCGCGAGGAGCGCCGCAACCCCGACATCCTCAAGGCCTCGCGCAAGAAGCGCATCGCGGCCGGCTGCGGCATG
Source organism: Melastoma dodecandrum (assembly GCA_029817715.1). Lineage (NCBI taxonomy): Eukaryota > Viridiplantae > Streptophyta > Magnoliopsida > Myrtales > Melastomataceae > Melastoma > Melastoma dodecandrum. The sequence goes on from JARUPY010000105.1 coordinate 12,687, forward strand.
AAGGTCGAGGACGTCAACAAGCTGCTCAAGCAGCACCGCCAGATGGCCGACATGATGAAGATGCTGGGCGGCGCCAAGAAGGGCGGCCTCGGCAAGATGGCGTCGATGTTCGGGCTCGGGGGCGGCATGCCCGAGCCGAGCGCGGCCGAGCTCGAAGCCATGGCGAAGCAGCTCGGCAAGGGCGGCGGCATGCCCCAGATGCCGCCCGGCTTCGGCTCGTCGCTCGGCGCGAAACTGCCTCCGAACCTGCCCGGCCTCGGCGGCGGCGGGCGGCTCCCGGGCCTCGGCGGCGGCTTCAACCCCTTCGGGGGCAAGAAGAAATGACCGACAACGGCCCCTCGTCCAAGATGTTCGCGGTGTTCAACGCGCTCCGCGAGCGCCTGTCGGCCGCGGACCTCACCTACGCGCCGGCCGCCTACCGCGACGACGCCATGTCGCTCCTCGTCAACGAGCCCGGCCATTACTGGGAGATCGACGTCCTGGAGGACGGCTCGGTCGACGTCGAGGTCTACGTCTCCCAGGGCCTTTCCGAGGATCCCATGGGCGACATCGACCGCCTCATTCAGCGCAACAGCGATGAAGACCCCCTACCCCCACCCTCCGAAAGGAACTGAACCATGGCTCTGAAGATCCGCCTCGCCCGCTGGGGCGCCAAGAAGCGTCCGTTCTACCGCATCGTCGTGGCCGACGCCCGCGCCCCGCGCGACGGCCGCTTCGTCGAGAAGATCGGCACCTTCGATCCGCTGAAGCCCGCCGAGGACACCGCCCGCCTCGTCCTCGACGCCGAGAAGGCCAAGGACTGGATCTCCAAGGGCGCCCAGCCGACCGACCGCGTCCTGCGCCTCCTCGCCTCGGTGGGCGTCGGCGAGAAGCCGGTCCGCAACAACCCCGTCAGGGCCCAGCCGAAGAAGAAGGCCCAGGAGCGCGCCGCCGCCGAAGCCGCCAAGGCCGAGGCCGCCTGAGCCGGATTTGCGTCCGCGTTCGGACGCAATCCGGTTATTCCTGGCTCATCGTGTCGCGCCCGGCCGGTTTCAACCGGTCGGGCGTTGATCGTTTCCAGGCGTTCCGTAAGGTCACTTCCGGACCGGAGCGCTTCAGGACGCGCGGCGTCCGCGGGCGGCCGGCACGGACGCGTGCCGCGCGGGCGACCACCACCGCACCCCGCGGCGGGCCGGACGGCGTGGCGTCGAAGAGTGGGTTTCACGGAATGGCCGAAACGGTTCTGATCACGGGTGGCGCGGGCTTCATCGGCCGCCATCTCACCCGCGCCCTGCTCGAGAAGGGCGATCGCGTCAGGATCCTCGACAGCTTCATCGAGCAGGTCCACCACGACCGGTCCGCCGTCTCCGAACTCGGCCGCGACGTCGACGTCCACGAGGGCGATGTCAGGGACGGCGACGCCGTGGCCCGGGCCCTCCAGGGCGTCGACAAAGTGGTGCATCTCGCCGCGGAGGTCGGCGTCGGGCAGAGCATGTACGCGGTCGACCGCTACGTGTCGGTCAACGACCTCGGCACCGGCATGCTGTTCCAGAAGCTCATCGACCATCCGGTGCGGCGCGTCGTCGTGGCCTCGTCGATGAGCATCTACGGCGAGGGCCTCTACCGCGACCGCGACGGCCGCCTGCACGAGGACGTTCTGCGCGGCGGCCGCAACCCCGACGGCAGCTGGGACCCGCTCGACGCCGAGGGCCGCCCCCTGGAGCCCGCTCCGACGCCGGAAACCAAGCGCCCGACGCTGGCCTCGGTCTATGCCATCACGAAATACACCCAGGAACGGCTGACCCTGACGCTCGCCCCCGCCTACGGCATGGAGGGCGTGGCGCTGCGGCTGTGGAACGCCTACGGGCCCGGCCAGGCACTGTCCAATCCCTACACGGGCGTGCTGGCGATCTTCGCCTCCCGCCTCCACAACGGCGTGCCGCCGGTCATCTTCGAGGACGGGCAGCAGCGCCGCGACTTCGTCCACGTGTCGGACGTCGCGCGCGCCTTCATCCTGGCGCTCGACCACCCCAAGGCGGCGGGCGGCGTCTTCAACGTCGGCTCGGGCGAGGACCGCACCGTCGAGGAGGTCGCCACCCTGCTGGCGGACTCCATGGGCCGGCCGGACCTCAGGCCCGAGGTCGCCGGCAAGGCCCGGGCGGGCGACATCCGCCACTGCATCCCGGACATCGACAGGATCTGCGAGCAGCTCGGCTACGAGCCCCTGGCTGATTTCCGCGAGGGCCTCGCGGAACTCGCCGAATGGGTCGCGCGGCAGCAGGCGGTGGATCGCGTGGCCGAAGCGCGCCGCGAGCTCGAAGCCCGGGGCCTCGTGGCCTGATGGCGACGGAGTCTCCCGCCGCCGTCCTGGTCACCGGCGGCGCCGGCTTCATCGGCTCGAACCTGTCGGACCGGCTGCTGCGGCTCGGCCACCGCGTCCCGGTCTACGACGCGCTCTCGCGCCCCGGGGTCGCCCCGCAACCTCGACTGGTTGAAGGCGCGTCACGGCGACGCCGTGACGGTGGTGATCGCCGACGTGCGCGACGGTGAGGCCCTGTCCGGCGCGGCCGCCGGGGCCGAGGCCGTGTTCCACCTCGCCGCCCAGGTGGCGGTCACGACATCCATGGTCGAGCCGCTCGCCGATTTCGAGATCAACGTGCGCTCGACCGTGACGCTGCTCGACGCGCTGCGGCGGCGCGAGCGGCCCGTGCCGCTGGTCTTCGCCTCCACCAACAAGGTGTATGGCGACCTCGCCGACGTGGCGCTGCAGCTCACCAACGACGCTTACGTGCCGGCCGACCCGGCGCTGCGGGCGACGGGCATCGGCGAGGCGCGGCCGCTCGATTTCCACACGCCCTACGGCTGCTCCAAGGGCGCCGCCGACCAATACGTCCTCGACTTCGCCCGCAGCTTCGGCGTGCCGACCTGCGTGCTGCGGATGAGCTGCATCTACGGCCAGCGCCAGATGGGCACCGAGGACCAGGGCTGGGTGGCGCATTTCGCCATCTCGGCCCTCAAGGGCGAGGGCCTCAGCCTCTTCGGCGACGGCTGCCAGGTGCGCGACATCCTCGACGTCGACGATGCCGTGGACGCCTATCTGGGCTGCTGGCGCAACATCGACCGCGTCTCGGGCCAGGCCTTCAACCTCGGCGGCGGCCCCGCCAACGCCATCAGCCTGCGCCAGCTTCTCCGGCACCTCGAAGCCTTGACGGGCCGGCCGATCCGGGCCGACATGCACGACTGGCGCCCCGGCGACCAGCGCTACTACGTGTCGGACACGCGCCGCGTGGCGCGGGTTCTCGACCTGCGGCCCTGGCGCCCCTGGCGCGACGGGGTGGCACGGCTCGTGGGCTGGCTCGCCGGCGAACACGGCATCGCGCTGCCCGAGGCGGATCCCGCGCGAGCGGCCGGTTAGGATGGCGGAACCCATACCCGCGACGGTGCGACCGTCCGCGAAAGCCAGCATCCCAGGAGGGTCGCCATGAGGATCGCCCTCGTCAACCCGGCCTGGGATTTCGCCCAGTCGATCTATTTCGGCTGCCGCCACCCGCACCTGCCGCTCGAACTCGGCTACGCGCGGGGGCTGCTGGAGCGCGCCGGCCACGAGGTGCTGATGCTCGACGGCCACCTGACGGGCCGGTCGACCGAGGACCTCGCCGGGGCGGTGGCTGATTTCGCCCCCGCCATGACGGCGGTGACGACCGCGCCCTCCTACCTGTTCTGGCGCTGCGCCCCGCCGGAGCTGCGCAGCCCCCGCGCCTTCCTGCAGCTGCTCGGCGCGCGCGGCGGCCGCACGGTCGCGGTCGGCCCGCACGGCTCGGCTACGCCCGAGACGGCGCTGCGCAAGCTCGGCTGCGACGTCGTGGTGCGGGGCGAGTCCGAAGAGATCGTGGCGGCGCTGGCCGAGGCGACAGACCTCGCCCGCGTGCCCTCGATCGCCTACCGGCAGGGCGACACGATCGCGGTGACGGGCGGCCCCGCCGCCTGCCGCTTCACCGACGCGCCGGCGCTGCGCTGGGACCAGGCCTGGATCGACCGGCACCACCACCACCACCACCGCTACGGCAGCGAGGGGGCCGGCCCCGGCGCCGAGGTCGAGGCCTCGCGCGGCTGCCCCTACCACTGCTCCTTCTGCGCCAAGATCGATTTCCGCGACAAATACCGCAGGCGCGACCTCGAGCCCCTCCTGGCCGAGATCGACGGGCTCGTGGCACAGGGCGTCACCTACCTGTATTTCATCGACGAGATCTTCCTGCCGCAGAAGCCGCTCCTGGAGGCGCTGGTGTCGCGGCCCGTCGCCTTCGGCGTGCAGACCCGCATCGACCTGTGGCAGCCCGACATGCTGGCCCTCCTCGGCCAGGCGGGCTGCGTCTCCATCGAGGCGGGCGTGGAGAGCCTCACGGTGGAAGGCCGGGCGGCGCTCGACAAGAGCTGCCGCATGACCACCGAGGATCTCGCCGAGCGCCTCGTCTACGCCCGCCGCACCGTGCCCTTCGTTCAGGCGAACCTTCTCGAAGTCGCGGGCGACGACCCGGCGCTCGTCGCCGAATGGCGCGACGGGCTCAGGGCCCGCGGCGTCTGGGCCAACGATCCCGTGCCGCTCTATCCCTACCCGTCCTCGCCCGACTACCGCCGCCTCTTCGGCCAGCCCGACGGGGAGGCCTGGGAGCGGGCCCACGCCCACTACCTCGCCCAGTTCGACCGGATGAGCGAGATCCAGGACCAGCAACCCCTGCCGCTGCACGCGCTCGAGACGGCCTGCTGCCGATGACGTCGTCCGGCCGTCGCGTCGTGATGACGGCCGACGCGGTCGGCGGCGTCTGGACCTATGCGGTCGACCTCGGCGCCGCCCTGGCGCGGCGGGGCGACCGCGTCACCCTGGCGGTGCTGGGTCCGGCGCCGACGGCGGCGCAGCGGGCCGACGCCGCCGCGGGGGGCCTCGCGGTGTCGGAACTCGGCCACCCGCCGGACTGGCTGGCCGCCGATGTCGCGGCCGTGCGGGCGGGCGGCGAAGCCCTGCTCGGCCTCGCCGCCCGGGAAAGCGCCGACCTCGTCCACCTCAACCACCCGGCGCTCGGCGCCGACGTGGCTTTCGAGCGGCCCGTGCTGGCCGTCACCCATTCCTGCCTCGCCACCTGGTGGGAGGCCGTGCGGGGCGACGAGGCCCTGCCGGAGGATTTCCGCTGGCGCACCGCCCTGCACGAGGCGGGGCTCGCGGCGGCCGAGGTGGCGGCGGCCCCGAGCGCCGCCTTCGCCGAGGCCACGCGCCGGCGTCTACGGCTTCGGCACCGCCCCGCTCGCCGTGCCGAACGGCCGCGACGCCCCGGCGCCTGCCGGGGCCGCGCCGCCGGCCGCCGCCGTCCTGACCGCCGGCCGGCTGTGGGACGAGGGCAAGAACCTCGCCGTGCTCGACCGCGCCGCGGCGCGCCTGCCCGTGGCGGTCGAGGCCGCCGGCCCCCTGACGGGGCCGAACGGGGCCCGCATCGCCCTGCATCACACCGTCGCGCTCGGCACGCTCGACGCGCGGGACCTGCGGGCACGGCTGGCGGCGCGGCCGATCTTCGCCTCGGCGGCGCTCTACGAGCCCTTCGGCCTCTCGGTGCTGGAGGCCGCCCAGGCCGGCTGCGCCCTGGTCCTGTCCGACATCCCGACCTTCCGCGAACTCTGGGACGACGCCGCGCTCTTCGTGCCGCCGCACGACGACCGGGCCCTCGCGGCCGCGGTCCTGCGGCTGCTCGGCGACCCGGCCGACCGCGCCGAGCGCGCCGCCCTGTGCCGGGCCCGCGCGGCCCGCTACACGGTGGCGGGCATGGCGGAGGCGACCGCCAAGGCCCATGCGGCGGCCATCGCGGCCTTCGCGCGTTCAGGACCCGACCCGTCCCGATGAAGATCAGCTATTTCACCCATTCGCTGCTGTCCTGCTGGAACCACGGCAACGCGCATTTCCTGCGCGGCGTGCTCAGCGAGCTGATCCGCCGCGGCCACGCGGTCTCGACCTACGAGCCGAAGGGCGCCTGGAGCCTCGACAACCTGCTGAGGGACGCCGGCGAGGCCGGGCTCGATGCCTTCCGGCGCAGCTATCCGGACCTGCAGGCCCAGTCCTGCGACGCGGGTTTCGACGCCGCCGAGGCTTGCGCCGGGGCCGACCTCGTCATCGTGCACGAGTGGAACGAGCCGGCGCTGGTGGCGGCGCTCGGCCGGGCCCGCAGGGCCGGGGCGCGGTTCACGCTGCTGTTCCACGACACGCACCACCGGGCGGTCAGCGATCCCGAGGCGATCCGGGCCTTCGACCTCGACGGCTACGACGGCGTGCTGGCCTTCGGCGAGACGCTGGCGGCCGTCTACCGGCGCTGGGGCTGGGGCGGCCGCGTCTTCGTCTGGCACGAGGCCGCCGACACCCACGTCTTCCACCCGCCGGCCGTCGAGGGCCGGCGCGACGGCCTCGCGTGGATCGGCAACTGGGGCGACGGCGAGCGCTCGGGCGAGCTCGAACATTTCCTGTTCGGCCCCGCGAGGCGGCTCGGCCTGCCGCTCGACATCTACGGCGTGCGCTATCCCAACGAGGCGCGGGACACGCTGCGCCGCTACGAGGCGCATTACCGCGGCTGGCTGCCCAACGCCTCCGCGCCGGCGGTCTTCGCCCGCCACCTCGCCACGGTCCACGTGCCGCGCCGCTTCTACGTCGAACACCTGCCCGGCATCCCCACCATCCGGGTCTTCGAGGCCCTGGCCTGCGGCATCCCCCTGGTCTCGGCGCCCTGGCAGGACAGCGAGGGGCTGTTCACCGTGGGCGAGGATTTCCTCATGGCCCGCAGCGGCGCCGAGATGGCGGACCATCTCGCGGCCCTGCGCGACGCCGCGGACCTGCGCGGCGCCCTGGCGGCGCAGGGCCTCGCCACGGTCCGGGCGCGCCACACCTGCGCGCATCGCGTCGACGAACTCCTGGGCGTGCTGGACAGGCTCGGCACCCCCGCCCACCCCGCCCCTCCGGTCGCCCGATGAACATCGCCTTCTACGGCTCCTCGCTCCTGTCCTCCTACTGGAACGGCGCCGCCACCTATTACCGCGGCATGATCCGCGACCTCCACGCGCGCGGCTACCGCACGACCTTCTACGAGCCCGACGCCTTCGACCGGCAGCGGCACCGGGATATCGCCCCGCCGGACTGGGCCGAGGTGGTGGTCTATCCCGCCACCGAGGAAGGGGTCGCCCGCGTCATGGACGAGGCCGCCCAGGCCGATGTCGTCGTCAAGGCGAGCGGCGTCGGCGTGTTCGACGACGTGCTGGTGGAGGGCGTCATGGCGCGGGCCCGCCCCGACGCCATCCGGATCTTCTGGGACGTCGACGCCCCGGCGACGCTCGCCGAGATGCACGCCCATCCCGACCACGCGCTGCGCCGCGCCCTGCCCGGCCTCGCCTACGTCTTCACCTATGGGGGCGGGCCGCCGGTGGTGGCCGCCTACGAGGGCTTCGGGGCGCGCCGCTGCGTGCCGATCTACAACGCGCTCGATCCCGCCACGCACCATCCCGTTCCGCCGGAGGCGGCGCTTCGCGGCCGACCTGTCGTTCCTCGGCAACCGGCTGCCGGACCGCGAGGCGCGCGTCGAGCAGTTCTTCCTCGACGCCGCCGCGCGGCTGCCGGAGCGGAGCTTCCTGATCGGCGGCAACGGCTGGGAGTCGAAGCCCATGCCGGCCAACGTGCGCCACATCGGCCACGTCTACACGCGCCAGCACAACGCCTTCAATACCTCGCCCCTGGCGGTGCTGAACATCGCCCGCGATTCCATGGCGGCCGTCGGCTATTCGCCGGCGACGCGGGTCTTCGAGGCGGCGGGGGCCGGCGCCTGCCTGATCACCGACGCCTGGGTGGGGCTCGACCTCTTCCTCGACGCGGGGAGCGAGGTGCTGGTGGCGCGCGACGGCGCCGAGGTGGCGGCCCATGTGGCGGCCCTCACCCCGGAGCGCGCCCGCGCCATCGGCGACGCCGCCCGGGCCCGCATCCTGCGCCACCACACCTACGAACGGCGCGGCGCCGAGGTCGACGCCATCCTGCGCCGCCGCCGGGCCGAGCGGGCGGAAGGCGGGCGCCCGTGAGGCTCGTCGTCCTCGGCCTGTCGCTGTCCTCCTCCTGGGGCAACGGCCATGCCACCACCTATCGCTCGCTGCTCGGCGCCTTCGCGGCCCGCGGCCACGAGGTCCTGTTCCTGGAGCGCGACGTCCCCTGGTACAGGGGCGCGCATCGCGACCTCGCCGAGCCGGATTTCTGCCGTCTCGCCTTCTACGACGCCCTCGCGGGCCTCGAAGCCTTCGCGGGCGAGGTCGCGGGCGCCGATGCCGTGGTGGTGGGATCCTACGTGCCGGAGGGCCGCGCCGTCGGCGCCCTCGTGCAGGCCCGCGCCCGCGGCGTCACGGCTTTTTACGACATCGACACGCCCGTGACGGTGGCGGCGCTGGAGCGGGGCGCCTGCGACTATCTCTCCCCCGGCCTCGTCCCGGGCTACGACCTCTACCTCTCCTTCACGGGCGGCCCCATGCTGGAGCGGCTCGCGCGCGACTTCGGCTCGCCCGGCCCCCGCGCCCTCTACTGCTGCGTCGACCCCGACCGCTACCGGCCCTGGGCCGGAGCGCCGCGTTTCGATCTCAGCTACCTCGGCACCTATTCGGACGACCGGCAGCCCGTGCTGGAGCGGCTGCTCTTGGAGCCGGCGCGCCGGGCGCCGCAGCTCCGCTTCTGCGTGGCGGGGCCGCAATATCCGGCCTCGATCGCCTGGCCCGCCAACGTGACGCGTTTCGAGCATGTCGGCCCCGCCGACCACGCCGAATTCTACGGGGTGAGCCGCTTCACCCTCAACGTCACCCGGGCCGACATGGTGCGGGCGGGCTGGAGCCCCAGCGTGCGTCTCTTCGAGGCCGCCGCCTGCGCGACGCCCATCATCTCGGACCCCTGGGACGGGCTCGACGCCGTCTTCGCCCCCGGCCGCGACATCCTGGTGGCGCGGGACGGCGACACGGTCCTGGAGGCGTTGACCGGATGGACCGAGCACGACCGCCGCGCCCTCGGCGCCGCCGGCCAGGCCCGCGTGCTGGCCGCCCACACGGCGGCGCACCGCGCGGCGGAGCTGGAGGGGTTTTATCGCGGGGGCGGGGCGCCGCAGGCCGGGTCCTGCCTGAACCGCTGCGGCGTCCGGGATCCGGGCTCTCGCTGCGCTCGCACCGGCATGACGGGCGCAGGCGCACGACGGACGGCGGCCATGCGGCCGCGTATGGGTCCGATTAAAAACCGGCTTGTCTGTTTGTAAGTTCGGGCTACCCTGCGGGCGTCGTATCCCCGAGCCGCCGCTCCATGCCCGCCCGCCGCCGCACCCAGGACGAACGCAGCGAGGAGACGCGCCTCGCGCTCCACCGCGCCACGATCCGCCTGCTGCTGGAGCGCGGCTACTCGCGCTTCACCACCGCCGATGCCGCGGCGGCGGCGGGCGTGTCGCGCGGGGCGCTCACGCACCATTTCGCCACCAAGGAGGACCTCGTCGTCCGCTCGGTGGCGCACGAACCTCGGCCTCGTGACGGCCGGCCTCAGAGCCTTCCTCGACGAGGGCCACGGGCTGCGGCGCGGGCCGGACGAGATCGTCGACCACCTCTGGGGCATGATGGCGGGGGGCCTCTTCTACGTCACCATGGAATACCTGCCCGAGGCCCGCCACAACGCGCCCTTCCGCGACCGGCTGCTGCCGGTGGTGCGCGATTTCCACGCCGCGCTCGACGCGCTCTGGACGTCGGTATCGGACGCCCACGGGCTCGACCCCGCCGAGGCGCGCGTCACGCTCAACGCCACGCTCTGCCTGATGCGCGGCATGGTGGCCCAGAGCGTGCTCAAGCCCGACGAGGACTATTTCGCCGGGCTTCTGGCCCATTGGAAAGCCCATCTGCGGGCCGTGTTCGCCCGCCCGGCCGCGCCGCCCCGCGCCGGCCGCCGCGGGCCCTCCCCCGTCCCGCACCAGGATCCCCCATGACCGACCTCTCGTCCCGCATCGAGCGGCTGCCCTTCGGCGCTTCCACTGGCGGCTGCTCGTGATGGGAGGGCTGGGCTACAGTTTCGACGGGCTCGACCTCGCGGTCGTCTCCTTCGTGCTGCCCGTCCTGCGCCCGCTCTGGTCGCTGTCGAGCGTCGAGGTGGGCTTTCTCGGCAGCGCCACCTACATCGGCTACTTCTTCGGCGCGCTCTTCGCCGGCCTCCTCGGCGACAGGATCGGCCGCCGCGCCGTCATGATGTGGGCGCTGGTGCTCTATTGCGCGGCCTCGCTGGCCAGCGCCTTCGCGGGCGGCTGGACGGTCTTCCTGGCCTGCCGCATCGTGGCGGGGGTGGGCACCGGGGCCGAATCCGCCATCGTGGCCCCCTTCCTCGCCGAGTTCGTGGCCGCCCGCACGCGCGGGCGCTTCACGGGATCGCTGGCGGGTTTCTTTTCCTTCGGCTTCTTCGCCGCGGCCCTGCTGGGCTATTTCGCGGTGCCGGCGGCGCCCGGCGCCTGGCGCTGGGTGCTGGCCCTGACGGCCGCGCCCGTGCTGCTGCTGCTCTGGTGGCGCCGCGCCCTGCCCGAGTCGCCGCGCTGGCTGGCGAGCGTCGGGCGGCAGGCCGAGGCCGAAGCCGTGGTGGCCCGCATGGAGGCCGAGGCGCTCGGCGCCGGTCCCGGCCTGCCCGCCCCCGCCCCGGTTTCCGCCGCCGCGCCTGCGCTCCGGACCCGGGGCTCCATGGCGGGCCAGCTCGCCGCCCTGGGGCGCCCCGGCCTCGCCCGCATCACGGCCATGAGCTGGATCGTCTGGCTGTCGATCACCTTCAGCTACTACGCGTTCTTCACCTGGATCCCGAGCCTCCTCGTCGAGAGCGGCATGACGGTGACGAAGAGCTTCGGCTATTCCATCGCGATCTTCGCGGCCCAGATCCCGGGCTATTTCTCGGCCGCCTGGCTCAACGAGCGCATCGGCCGGCGGGCCGTCATCGCGGGCTACATGGTTCTGGGCGGCCTCTCGGCCGTGGCGCTGGCGCTGAGCCACGCCGACATGGCCGTCACGGCGGCGGGGGTGTGCCTGTCCTTCTTCATGAACGGCACCTACGCGGGGCTCTACGCCTACACGCCCGAGGTCTTCCCCACCGCGATCCGGGCCACCGGCATGGGCACGGCCTCCTCCATCGGGCGCATCGGCGCCATCGCGTCTCCGCTGCTGGTGGGCTGGCTCTACCCGCATTTCGGCTTCGCGGGCGTGTTCGGCGCCACCACGGTCGTGCTGCTGGCGGGCGCGCTCGCCGTCACCGTGATGGGCGTGTCGACGCGCAACCGCTCGCTCGAAGACATCGCCGCCGCGGAACTGGCCCCCGCCCCCCGGTCCCGCCCCGCCTGAACTCTCGAGGAGTATCCCATGCAGACCCTGTTCCTCAACGCCGCCATCACGGACGCGACCCGTCCCGAGCCGCGGCTCGGCAACGTCCTCGTCGAGGACGGCATCATCCGCGACGTCGAGGCCCGGGCGGGCTCCGCCGAGGGGCGCGAGGTGATCGACTGCCGCGGCCGCACCCTCATGCCGGGCCTCGTCGACAGCCACGTCCACGTCGTGGCGAGTTCCATGGACCTCACCTTGAACGCGCAGTTGCCCGACGCGCTGGCGGTGCTGCGCTCCCTCCCCATCATGAAGGGCATGCTGGACCGGGGCTTCACCACGGTGCGCGATGTCGGTGGCGCCCCGCCGGCGCTGTCCGACGCCATCGCGGAGGGCCTCATCCCGGCGCCGCGCGTCGTGGCCTGCGGCAAGGCGCTGTCGAAGACGGGCGGCCATGCCGACAACCGCCCGCGCATCGACACCCACGACGCGACCCGCTGGGCCCGCAACTACGGCGCGCTCGGCCGCGTCGCCGACGGCGTCGACGAGGTGCGGCGCGCCTGCCGGCAGGAGCTGCGCCAGGGCGCCCGCTTCATCAAGGTCATGGCCAACGGCGGCGTCTCCAGCCCCACCGACCCCATCGCGTGGCAGGGCTATTCGGTGTCGGAACTCACCGCCATCGTCGAGGAAGCGCGCGACGCCCAGACCTATGTCTCGGCCCACCTCTACCAGCCCGACGCCATCGTGCGGGCGCTCGACTGCGGGGTCCATTCGCTGGAACATTGCAACAACATCGACGCCGCGGCGGCGAAACGCGCGGCGGAGCGCGGCGCCGTGGCGGTTCCCACGCTCGTGACCTACGAGGCCCTGGCCGAGGACGGCGCGGCGCTGGGCCTCGCGCCGGTCTCGATCGGCAAGATCGAGGCGGTGCGGGCCAACGGCCTCGGCTCGCTGTCGATCCTGCGCGAGGCGGGCGTCACCGTGGCGCTCGGCACCGACCTGCTCGGCCCCGCCCACGCGCGCCAGAGCCAGGAATTCGCCATCCGGGCCCGCGTCCTGCCCTCGGCCGAGATCCTGGCCAGCGCCACCACGGTCGGGGCGGAGCTCTGCGGCCTGTCGGGGCGGATCGGCGTCGTGGCGCCGGGCGCCGAGGCCGACCTCCTGGTCGTCGAGGGCCAGCCGCTGACCGACGTCTCGGTGCTGGCCGACCCTGCGCGCAACATCCTGCTCGTGATGAAGGGCGGCGCGGTCCACCGCCGGCGCGACGTCTGAGGCCCGCCGTCACGCGGCGGCCCAGCCCGCGTCCTCCGCGGCGCGCCGGATGGCCGGCCCGCCGCGGCGTGATAAGACTCGCGCGACGCTCGGCCATCCAAGGACCCGCCCCATGACAGACCTCTGCGCCATGACGGCCCGCGATCTCAGGGCCGCGATCGGGGCGCGATCCGTCTCGCCGGTGGATCTGCTCGACGCCTGCCTCGCCCGCATCGCGGCCGTGAACCCGGCCGTCAACGCCGTGGTGGCGCTCGACGCCGAGCGGGCCCGGGCGGCGGCCCGCGACGCCGAGGCGGCCGTGATGCGGGGCGAGCCGCTCGGGGCCCTGCACGGCCTGCCGGTCGCCATCAAGGACACGCAGGAGACGGCGGGCCTGCGCACCACCTACGGCAGCCCGCTCTTCGCCGACCACGTGCCCGCCGCCGACGAGGCCTGCGTGGCGCGGCTGCGCGCCGCCGGCGCCATCGTGATCGGCAAGACCAACACGCCCGAATTCGCGGCAGGCGCCAACACCCGCAACGCCGTCTACGGCGCCACCGGCAACCCCTTCGACCCGTCGCGCTCGGCCGCGGGCTCGTCGGGCGGCTCCGCCGTGGCGCTGGCCTGCGGCATGGTCCCGCTCGCCTCGGGCTCGGACACGGGCGGCAGCCTGCGCAACCCCGCCGCCTATGCGGGCATCGTCGGCCTGCGGCCCTCGCCCGGGCTCGTCGCCAGCGAGCGCCGGTCCCTCGGCTGGTCTCCCCTGCCGACGGACGGCCCCATGGCGCGCGGCGTCGGCGACGCCGCCCTGATGCTCTCCGTCATGGCCAGCGACGACGCCGCGGACCCGCTGGCCTATGCGCTGCCGGGCGAAGCCCTGCGGGCGCGGCCCGCGCGCTGGACGCCGCTCCGCCCGGTGGACCTCGGGGGCCTGCGCGTCGCCGCCACCGAGGACTTCGGCTTCGCACCCACCGAGGCGCAGGTCCGGCGCGGCTTCCGCGCCCGCCTCGCCGCGCTGGCGCCGCTCGTCGGCCGGATCGAGATCGCCACGCCCGATTGTTCGGGCGCCGACGAGGCCTTCGCGGTGCTCCGGGCCGCCCATTTCCTGGCCCAGCACGGCGCCACCTACCGCGACCGGCCCGACCGGCTCGGCGCCAACATCCGCGCCAATGTCGCGGAGGGCCTGGGCTACGACCTTCGACGATTACGGCCGCCGCCGCCGCCGCCCAGACCCGTATCTACCGGTCGTTCCAGGACGTCTTCCGCCATCACGACGTGCTGGTCAGCCCCGCCGTCACGCTGAGCCCGCGGCCCTGGGCCGAGGCCTATCCGGCGGCGATCGACGGCGTGGCGACGCGCTCCTATTTCCACTGGCTCGCCCTCGCCTATGCGGTGACGCTGGCGGGCCATCCGGCGCTCAGCCTGCCGCTCGGCACCGACGAGGCCGGCCTGCCCTTCGGGCTGCAGATCGTCGGGCCGCGGGGCGGCGACGCGCTGCTGCTCGACGTGGCGGCGGCGCTGGAAGAGGCCCTGGCCGGGGACCCGGCCCTGTGCCGGCCGGTGCCCGATCTCGGCCGGCTCGCGGGTGCGAGGCCGATCGCCGAGGCGCCGGGCTTCCGCGATCCGGGCTGACCGGCCGGACGCCGGATCAGGCCGCGCTGCGCCGCCCGTCGGCCCGCGGCGGCCCGCCGAAGCCGGCATCCCGTTCGCTCACGACGCGGTCGCGCCCTCCGCTCTTGGCGGCGTAGAGGCACAGGTCCGCCCGGCCCAAAAGGTCGGCGATCGCCCCGTCCGGCGACGGGACGGCGCCGGGCGGCGCGGCGCCTTGCGCCTCGGCGACGCCGATGCTGACCGTGGTCTGCACGGGGCCCTGCGGACCTTCGAGCACGATATGGGCGAAGAGCGCGCGGATCTCGTCCGCCACGATCCGGGCCCGCTCGGCGTCGGCCCCCGGCAGCACGGCGGCGAATTCCTCGCCGCCCACGCGGCAGACGAGGCTGGTGGGCGGAAGATAGTCGTGGGCCAGCCGCGCGAAGGCCACGAGCAGCCGGTCCCCGGCCGGGTGGCCGTGGAGGTCGTTGACGCGCTTGAAGCCGTCGAGGTCCATCAGCAGGAGGGCGGCCGGGCGGCCGGCCCGGCGGCAGGTCTCGGTCAGGGCGGCCCCGGACCGGAACAGGGCGCGGCGGTTGCCGATGCCGGTGAGGACGTCCTCCAGGGCCTCGCGGCGGTGCTGGCGCGACATCTGCTCGCGGTTCATCGCCACCGAGGACACGGTCAGCAGCACGGCCATGAGGATCGTCTCGACACCCAGCACGGCGCCCCAGGCGCCGGCGATGTTGGGGCCCCAGGGCCCCAGGCCGAAGGTGGGACCGGCGAGGCTCCGGACCGCGAAGAAGAGGCCGTGGCCGGCGAAGATCCAGGCGGCCCAGCGCTGGGAGCGCAGCGTCCCGCCCGCCCCGGCGCCGACGCCGCGGTGATGTTCCCAGGCGATGGCGCCGCTGTACAGCGCCGCGATGGCCGAGGTCAGGCCGATGCGCCAGGCCTGGCCGAGGTCGACCAGCGACACCGCCACCAGCCAGGCCAGCGCCCCCGCCACAACGGCCTCGAACGGCACCGGCCGCTGGCCGAAGCGCCGCGCTGCGGCCCAGAGGAACCCGTAGGGCAGCATGAGCGCAGCATTGCCGAAGACCCGCACCGGGGCGTGGATGTCGGCAGGCGCGGCGAGCAGCATGGCGAAGCCGAGCCCGAGGCACAGGAAGGCCGCACCGGACCAGCGCAGCAGCAGGCAGGGCTGTTCGCCCCAGGAGGCCCGCAGCATCCAGGCCCCGAGCGCGACCAGAACCACCACCGACAGCGTGAGCAGAGTGACGGGATCGAATGCCATTGCCGACGGGTCCGGGATGCAACCTTACGTGAGGACCTAAGCTAGGCGTACAGGAGTTAAGATCCCCTGCGGTCGCGTCCCGCGGGCTCCCGCCGGCACCCCCTGCCCCGGCGGGCACGGCCGGATCGCGGGCGCGCGCCTCACTGGGCGACGAGGTCGGCCTGCAGGGCGCCGGCGGATTTGATCGCCTGCAGGATGGCGATGATCCCCGAGGGCTTGAGGCCGATCTGGTTGAGGCCGTTGACCAGCGTCTTGAGCGTCGTCCCGTGCAGGATCTCCAGCGTGCCCTTGGGTTCGGTCGACGAGATGGCGGTGGAGGGGACCACCTGGGTCTTGCCGCCCGACAGGGGCGCGGGTTGCGACACCTGGGGCGATTCCGTGATCCGCACCGTGAGGCTGCCGTGCGTCACCGCGACGGTCGAGATCTGCACGTCCTCGCCGATCACCACGGTGCCGGTCCGCTCGTCGATGACGACGCGGGCCGGGACATCGGGATCGACCATCAGGTCGCCGATCTCCGACATGAAGCGCGTGGCGCCCACGCCCGGCGGGCAGACCAGCGCGATCCGGCGCAGATCCTCCTCCTTGGCGGCGCGGGTGCGGAAGCGCTGGCGCGTGTAGGTGTTGACCGCGTCGGCGACCCGCACCGCCGTCTTGAAGTCGGGGTTCTTGAGCTCGAGCACGAGCGAGCCGCCGGGCCCGAAGCCGCCCGGGGCCTCGCGCTCCACCACGGCCCCGGTGGCGATGCGGCCGGTCGTCGGCACGCCCTGGCTGTAGCTCTCGGCGGCGCCCTGGGCCGACGAGCCCGAGACCGAGACGGCGCCCTGGGCCACCGCGTGGGTCTGGCCGTCGCCGCCCATCAGCGGCGTCATGATCAGCGTGCCGCCGAGCAGCGAGGTCGAATCGCCGAGCGACGAGACCGTGACGTCGAGCGGCTGGCCGCGGCTCGCCAGCGGCGGCAGCTGCGCCGTGACGATCACGGCCGCGACGTTGCGGTTGCGCAGCGACATGTTGCGCACGTTGACGCCCATGCGGTCGAGCATGGATTGCACGGCCTGCTCGGTGAAGGGCGAGTTGCGCATCGTGTCGCCCGTGCTGAGCAGCCCCACGACGAGGCCGTAGCCCACGAGCTGGTTGTCGCGCATGCCGCCGAGCGTCGTGATGTCCTTGATGCGGACGGAGGCGCGGGCCGGAGCCGCGGCGCCCGCCAGCGCCGCCGCGGCGACGAGCGCGAGGACGAAGCCGGGAAGCCGACCCATCAGCCCTGCCCCGCGGCGGCCACGTGCACGGCCCCGTCGCCCCCGATGGTCCCCGACACGGTGAGGCCGCTCTCGAGGTTGCGCACCGGGATGACGTCGCCGACGGCGCCGGCCTGCAGGGCCGAACCGTAGGTCGAGATGGTGAGGCCGCCCTCGGCGTAGACGATGCGAACCATGGCGTTGAGCGACACGACCTTGGGCTCGCCGATGGCGTTCTTGGGGATCGGCAGGTGCGGCAGCAGGGTGCGCCGGGAGGTCTTGTTGACGAGGGCGTTGCGGTCGAGAACCGCGGCGGCCTGGCCGGCGAAATTGTCCGGCATCTCCACCTCGGACAGCATCCCGTCGCGGATGACGTCGCCGGGATAGATGACGACGGCCGGCACCGGCACGAACTGGCCCGCGGCGGCCGGGACGGCGACCAGGACCGCTGCGGCGCGGACGGCGAGCTGGGCGAGGCGGCGCATCAGCCGCGCGTCCCGGTGCTGAGGGTGGAGCCCATCTGGTCGCAGGCCTGGATCACTTTGGAATTCATCTCGTAGGCGCGCTGCGCCGAGATGAGGTCCGAGATCTCCTTCACGGGATCGACGTTCGAGGATTCGAGGTAGCCCTGGCTGATCGTGCCGATACCGGGATCGCCGGGAACGCCCACGACGGCGGCGCCGGAGGCGGCGGTCTCCTGGAACATGTTGGAGCCGAGCGCCTGCAGGCCGGTCTCGTTGGCAAAATTGGCGACCGTCAGTTGCCCGAGCTGGGTCGGCGTGGTGGCGCCCGCCACCGTGGCGGTGACGATGCCCGAGGTGCTGACCGTGACGTTGGTGCTGTTCGGCGGCACGATGATGGCGGGGCTGACGGCATAGCCGTCGAGGCTGACGAGCTGGCCCGAGGCGTTGGTGTTGAAGGCGCCGTCGCGGGTATAGACCGTGTCGCCGTTGGGGCCGGTCAGCTGGAACCAGCCGCGGCCCTGGATGCCGAGGTCGAAGGTGTTGCCGGTGTTGGTGAAGGAGCCCTGGGTCTCGAGGTTGCGGATCGCCACCATGCGGACGCCGAGCCCGAGCTGGGCGCCCTCCGGGATGGTGTTGCCGGTGCCGCGGTTCGACACGCCCTGGAGGCGCTCGGCTTCATACATCAGGTCGGAGAACTCCGCCTTGCCGCGTTTGAAGCCGGTCGTGTTCATGTTGGCGAGGTTGTTGGCGATGACTTCGACGTTGGTCTGCTGGGCAGACATGCCGGTGGCGGCGATCGCAAGGGCACGCATTCGGAAGGGTCCCCGGAGCCGTCCGGCCCGTCAGGGGCCGTGCTGGGCTCGTTGTGGATGCTCGGGATAGAGCAGCTCGCGATCGGGTCGAATCACCTGATCGCGTGAAGATGCTCGTCAAAGCAGAGACGGAGAGCTGGTGATGCGAGCCGAGGCGAGCGGCAACAGCTCTCCGGGCGCCGGGCCGCCGGGCGTCGCGCCCGGGCGGGCTCTCGCGAGCCGCCGCGGCGGCCCGGCGGATGGCGTTCCGATGTCAGATCGACATCCGGCTGACCTCCTGGAAGGCCGAGACAGCCTTGTCGCGGATGGCGAGGGCGGTCTGGAGCGACTCCTGCGCCGACATGACGGACTGGACCACGTCCTGCGTGCTGGCCTGCCCCTGCAGGCCCGAGATGGAGGTCGCCTCGGCGGCCTTCATCTTCTTCAGCGCATCGCCCGAGACCTGGGCCATGACCGAACCGAAGTCGCTCCCGGCCGACGCCGAGGCGGCCGAGGATGCCGCGGAGGCCGCCGAGGTGGCGGCCGCGCCGAGCGAGGGGGCGAGGGCCGACAGGGCGGAGGTGACGAGCGGGAGGGCGGCGATCATGAGGAGCCTTTCAGGAGATCGATGGTCATGGAGATCAGGTCGCGGGACTGCTTGATGACCTGAAGGTCGGCTTCGTAGGAGCGGTTGGCCTCGCGCATGTCGCTCATCTCCGAGATCATGTTGACGTTGGGCATCTTGACGGCGCCCTTCGCGTCGGCGGCGGGATTGCCGGGGTCCTGCTCGATGATGAAGGCCGAGGGATCCTCGTCGACCGACTTCACCGCCACGACGTTCTGCCCGGCGACGCGGTCGAAGGTGTTCTCGAAGCTGATGGTCTTGCGGCGGTAGGGGTCGGAGCCCGGCGTCGCGCCGGTGGACTGGGCGTTGGCGAGGTTCTCCGACACGACGCGCAACCGCGCCGATTGCGCCGAAAGGCCCGAGCCGGCGACGCGCAGCGCCGCTTGAAGGGAATCGATCATCGCTCTCTCAGCTCTTCACCGCCGCCATCAGCATGCTGTGGAAGCTCTTCACGATGCCGGTGTTCAGCGAATAGGCGCGATTGACGTCGCCGGCCTTGATCAGCTCCTGTTCGAGGCTGACGGTGTTCCCCGATTCCGTCACTTCCCACGGGTTCTCGTCCTTGATGGCGGCGGCCTGGGCCTGCATGGGATCGAGGGAGAGATGGCTCGACGAGGTCGAGGCCAGCTGGAGCTGCGTCTTGTCGAACACGTCCGAGAAGGGCTGGAGCGCCTGCGCGCGGTAGCCGGGCGTCGAGGCATTGGCGACGTTGGCGGCGATGACAGACTGATCGGTCGACAGCCACCGGGCCTGCCGCGCCGCGAGATCGAAGAGGTGGATGGGTTCCACGGAGTACGCTCCCAGGCTCGTGGTCGAGGACGAGGTCGACCGTGCCGCCCCAACCTTGCACGGGGCTGTACGCCGGGCCCGTTCACCCGCATCGATCGCCGCGGGCCCTGTACAGTCGGCGCACGGGACAAGTCCTGAGCAAGAAGGCGGGCCCACCGCGGGCCGGGACGACGGCCGGTTAAGGCATCGTTAATATCCCCCTTCGGCCGAATCACCTGGGAACTTTGAAAGATTTATAAATCGTTACCGTTCCTCTTGGGACCGACGGGCGGCGCGATCTCCGGGCCTGGAGAGGCGGCGGGCCCGCGGTTATGACCGTCCGGAAACGCTTTATTAAGCATCCCGGCGATAAAAATTTCTCCAGATGGTGAATGGAACGTGACCGCGGCCCGAAGCGACGGGCCCGTCGCGGCCCGGACGAAGGATGCCCCCGATGCTGATTCTGATCGACGACCGGGAAATCGTGGCGGTCGGCTACGCCGGCGGCTTCAAGGCGGAGGGCGTGTGCTCGA
Source organism: Melastoma dodecandrum (assembly GCA_029817715.1). Lineage (NCBI taxonomy): Eukaryota > Viridiplantae > Streptophyta > Magnoliopsida > Myrtales > Melastomataceae > Melastoma > Melastoma dodecandrum. The sequence goes on from JARUPY010000105.1 coordinate 32,590, forward strand.
CGGGGTTCTGCCCGGCCGACTTCCGGGGATGGATCGAGACCGTGGCGGACCACGACCTGCAGGCCGTCGAGGCCTTCCTGATCGGCAATTGCCGCGACCGCTCGAACTATCCGGGCTGGATCCGCGAGCGCTCGGGCGCCCCCATCATCGCCATCAACGAGACCCAGTCCCTCGAACAGACCCTGGACCTCTTCGCGGCCGGCTTCGACGACGTGGTGCGCAAGCCCATCCACGTCCGCGAGCTCCTGGCGCGCATCGACGCCATCCGGCGCCGCGTCGCGGCCGGCGCCGCCAAGAAGGCGGACGTCACGGTCGGCGAGATCCGCGTCTTCTTCGACGGCCGCGACCCCGAGATCCGCGGCGAGGCCTTCCTGCTGCCGCGGCGCGAGCGCCGCATCCTCGAATATCTCGTCAAGAACCGCGGCCGCCGCGTCTCCAAGACGCAGATCTTCAACGCCATCTACGGCATCTTCGACGAGAACATCGAGGAGAACGTGGTCGAGAGCCACGTCTCGAAGCTGCGCAAGAAGCTGCGCGCCAAGCTCGGATACGATCCGATCGAATCCAAGCGCTTCCTCGGCTATTGCCTCGAGGATCCCTGCGGCACGGCGCCGGCCGGCCTGTGGGACGGCGAAGCCGCCGAGGCCACGCCGCGGGCGCTCGTGCCGAGCGCCGCATAAGGGCGTCGTCCCCTATCCGGCCGCCGCGACGGGCTTCGCCGCCGCGACGGCGCGCAGGATGGTGACCGCCGAGGCGGCGCCGGGATCCATGTGGCCGAGGGCGCGTTCGCCGAGCCGCGACGGCCCGGCCCTTGGACGCCACCATGCTCTTCGTCGCCTCGGCCCCTTTCGCCGCCGCCTCGGCGGCGGCGGCGAGGCAGGCCTTCAGGGGCAGGCCTTCGGCGGCCGCGGACTCGATCGCCTCGGCGGCCGGAATCCAGGCGTCCAACATCGTCTTGTCGCCGCGCTCGCCCTTGCCGCGGTCCTGGATGCCCTTGGCCATGGCGCTGACCACCGCCACCATGGCTTCGCGGTCGAGGGTGGGGCGGCCCTTGACGGCGGCGCCGGCGCGCATGAAGGCCGTCGCGTAGAGGGGCCCCGACGAGGCTCCGACGGCGTTGAGGAAGGATTTGGCAGCCGCGTTGAAGACCGCGGTCGGCTCGATCCCGTCGGGATCGAGTTCGCGCAGGCGTCGCCGTCACGGCCGAGAAGCCGATCTGCATGGTGACGCCATGGTCAGCGTCGCCGATCACCCCGTCGAGCTGGCAGAGCCTGTCCTTGTCGGCTTCGATGGCGGCATCGAGGTCGGCGAAGATGGCGATGAGGTCGCGGGTCGCCAACGGGGTCTGGGTTTGGGCCATGGTCCTGGATCCTGGGTCGGGAAAGGTCAGCCCGCGCGGAACATCGCGCAGTCGCAGGGGCGGTCGAGGAGCTCGGTCAGTTCGTCGTCGAGCAGCATCAGCGTGATCGACGCGCCCGCCATCTCGAGCGAGGTGCAATAGGGCCCGACCCAGGTGGCGTGGACGCCGATGCCGTGGGCGGCGAGCCGCTGGTGGACGCGCCGGTTCAGGAGATAGAGCTCCATCAGCGGCGTCGCCCCGAGGGAGTTGACCAGCACCGCCACCCGGTCGCCCCGCTCCGCCGGCATCTCGGCGAAGATGCGGTCCATGATGTCGTCCACCACGGCATCGGCGGTCCTGATGGTCTCGCGCGAGATGCCGGGCTCGCCATGGATGCCCATGCCGATCTCCATCTCGTCGTCGCCGATCTCGAAATTGTGCCTGAGCGTCTGGGGCAGCGAACAGGGCGAGAGCGCCACCCCCACCGTGAAGGTGCGGTCGTTGGCCTTGCGGGTCAGCCGCTCGCATTCGGCGAGGGGCTTCATGGCATCGCAGGCCGCGCCCGCGACCTTGAAGATGAAGAGGTTGCCGGCGACGCCCCGGCGCTTCTCGCGCTGGTCCGCGGGCGCGGAGGCGATGTCGTCGGTCGACAGGACGGTGCGGACCTCGATCCCCTCCATGCCGGCCATCTCGGCCGCCATGTCGAAATTCATGACGTCCCCGGCATAGTTGCCATAGAGGAAGAGCACGCCGGCGCCCCCGTCCACGGCCTTGGCGCATTCCACGATCGGGTCGGGCGGCGGCGAAGCGAAGACGTTGCCGACCGCGGCGGCGTCGGCGAGCCCCCGGCCCACGAAGCCCAGGAAGGTAGGCTCGTGGCCCGAGCCGCCGCCCACCACGAGCCCGACCTTGCCCTTGCGGGGCCCCTCCACCGCCACCACCGAGCGCGGGCTGCCCGGCACCTGCCGGACGTGACGCGGATGGGCGGCGACGATGCCTCGAGCATCTCCTCGATGATGAGCTTCGGCTCGTTGATCAGCTTCTTCGTCCGCATGGACCGTCCTCCCTCGATGATCTTTGTCGTTCTCCGGCGCCTCGCGGCCGGTCTCCTCTTCGGCGCCGTCGGCGACCAGGATGCCGCGGGCGGCGGCCTCGTCGGTCACCAGCACGGTGGCGTGGCCGCCCCGCAGGCAGGCCAGGAGCGCCGGAACCTTGTCGAGCCCGCCCGCCACCGCGATGCGGGTCCGGATGGCCGGCACGTCCTCGAGCGCGACGCCGATGGTGCGGGCATCGAGCGGCCCGCGCAGCGGCCGGCCCGCGTCGTCCATGAAGCGACCCGCCACGACCGCCACGGCGCCGCGCGACAGGTAGTGGCGCGCGGAGGCGGCGTCCACGAGTCCGCTGGCGAAGATCAGGCTGTCGCGCCGCGTCGTGCAGACCCCGAAGACCAGGAGGTCGACGCTGCGGATCAGGTTCAGCCGCTCGCGCACGATCGGCTCCTCCACCAGCAGGTCGCGGACGGCCGCGCTCGGACACGACGGCCGGCGCCGTCAGGTTGATTGCAGCGCGACCCCGAGCGCCGCCGCGAGGCGGGAGGCGCAGAGTTCGGGCGAGACGTCGAACCCCGCCGCCGTGCTGCCCGACATCTGGACGACGGTCCGGTCGGGCAGGCTCCGCGGGCCCGCGAAATCCGCCATGGCCAGCACGGTCCGGCTCCAGGCCACCCCAAGGGCGTCGCCCGGGCGGAGCAGGTTGCGCAGCGCGCCGGCACCGGCCTGGCCGAGCCGCACCGTCAGGGGCCTGTCGCCGTCGCCGTTGGGGATGACCCACGCAATCGGCGAGGCCGAACCGGCGCTTCAGCGCCTGGGCCAGCCGGATGGCGCGGAGGCGGCGCGGATCGATGGTGATCTGCACGATGTCCCGCGCCCGGGCCTCGGCGAGGTAGCCGTTGACGGTGGCGCGCGAGATGCCCATCACGCCGGCTATCTCGTTCTGCGTCATGCCGTCCTGGAAGTACAACCAACTCGCCCAGACGAGCGGGTCGTCGCGGAACCGCAGCGGGATGCCCGCCCCGCCCGGATCCTCCCCCAGAGTCTTGATGATGGTCGTCGCGCGTTTCGGCATTGACATCTGTTCGCTTTGTTTTGAATTATGTCGAAACGCATGAGGATTGCAACGGCCGGAAGCCGACATGGACCGGCCGAACTGCAGCGGGGCGAACCACCGGCACACGATCGGGGTCGCCTGTTCTGGGAGGGAATCATGTCAGACCACGATCGCAACACGTCCGGCTTCGACCCGCGGATGCCGCGCCGCACGCTGCTCAAGGGCGCGGCCACGCTCGGCCTGTCGGGCGCCGTGGGGGCGCCCTTCATCAACCGGCTGCGCGCCATGGAGGCGCATCCCCTCGCCGGCAAGAAGATCGAGATGAACATCCTCGGCATCGCCGGCTGGGTGCCCTCCTCGCTCGGCGTCAAGATGAGCCCGCTCTTCGCCGACTACGTCAAGCAACGCTACGGCTATGACGTCACGTTCGGCTTCGCCGAGGCGCCCTTCTCCGACCTGTTCCAGAAGGCCGCGACCTCGCTCGCCACCAAGAGCCAGGAATACAACATCATCATCTCGGATTCGCAGTGGCTCGGCGCTCTCGCCAAGCCGGGCTGGATCCTGAAACTCAACGACGTCATCGCCAAGAACAAGCCCCTGCAGGTCGACTGGTTCTCGCAGACCGTCGTCGACACATATATGCGCTATCCGGACGGCAGCCAGGACATCTACGGATTGCCGCAGGAGGGCGACACCAAGGCTCTCTACATCCGCAGGGACCTGTTCGAGGATCCCAAGGAGCAGCAGGCCTTCCAGGCCAAGTACAACATGAAGCTGCCGGTGACCTTCGAGGATTTCGAAAACCTCAATGCCGACGACTACGAGAAGGTGATGGCGTTCTTCACGCGGCCCGAGAAGGGGCTGTGGGGCGCCGCCTGGCAGTACAGCCGCGTGTATGATTTCTGCACCTGCCCGTTGTTCTCCATGATGTGGAGTTCGGGCAACCAGATCTGGGATGCCAAGACCGGCCAGGTCGAGGGCGTGCTCAACACCGACGCCAATGCCAAAGTGATGGAGCGCTACAAGTCCTGGCTGAAATACATGCCGCCCGGCGCCACCAACTACGGCCATCGCCGAGGAGATCGACGTGTGGACGCAGGGCAAGGTGGCCACCTGCCTGCAATGGGCGGCCGTGGGCCTCGCCATGCTCACGCCCGAGAACCGCGACAAGGTGATGGTCGTGCCGCCGCCGAAGTTCGGCGCCAAGGGGTCCGAGAAGCGCATCTACTGCATGGGCGGGCGGCCCTGGGTGATCAACGCCTTCAACGACGAGACCAAGATGCGGGTCGCGATCGACTTCATGAACTGGTGGTATCAGCCCGATACGGCGCTGGAATATGCCAAGCGCGGCGGCAACCCCTGCGACAAGGCCACCCTGAACTCGGCCGCCTTCGACGGGCATCAACCCGTGGAACCGCGCCTATAAATTCATGCTGGAGCCCGGCAACAGCCAGGATTTCTGGCACGATCCCAAATATTCCGAGATGCTGGCGCTCCAGCAGGAGGGTTTCACCTCCTACATGACCGGTCAGTCCAAGGATGCCCGGGCCGTGCTCGACTATATCGCCTGCGGCCAGCAACAGATCCTCTATGACGCGGGTACGGCCAAGAAGGAGCCCTCGGGCGCCTGCGGCAACGTCTCGCTCTAAAGGAGACCGGACGGCCCTTTCACCCCGGCGGAGCCCGCCCGCTCCCGCCGGGGCGGGAAGGCCCGCGGCCGGCCGCCGGGCCGGACCGCACCTGTCCGGTCGCGGCGGAGCCGGCACCGCCCCGCCGCCCGAGACCCCACGCCCCGCCGGCGGCCCCGTCGTCGCGGCGATGGCGCCCTTCCAGAGCCCGAGGACAACCGGCATGACCACCCTCGTCGATCGATCGTCCCGCGCGGCACGCCGTTCGGCCGTGGCGCGGGCGCTCGACCATCGGCCCACCCTGGTGGCGTCGCTGCTGACGCCCGTGCTGGTGTTCTTCGTGGTGTTCAACACCATCCCGACCCTGTGGCTGCTCGGGCTGTCCTTCTATAATTATTCGCTGACGAGCGGCGCCCCGCCGCAATTCGTGGGCCTGCGCAATTTCGTCCAGCTGTTCTCGAATCGCAACAACGTTTGGGCGGACCTCAGCCGCACCTTCTTCTTCGTGGTCTACGGCGTCGGTATCCAGACCTCGCTCGGCCTGCTGCTCGGCTTCCTGTTCTGGGGCTCGAAGGACATGCCGGGCCGGCGCCTCGCCCTCACTATGCTGTTCGCCCCGATGGTGCTGACGCCGGTCGCGACCGGCACGTTCTGGCGCTTCATGTACGACCCCGACTTCGGCGTGCTCAACGTCATCGTGCACGGCCTGTTCGACACGCGACCCATCAACTTCCTGAGCGAACCCGGCAAGGCCTATTGGGCCGTGCTGGCCGTCGACTGCTGGATGTGGACGCCCTTCATGACCCTGATGACGCTGGCGGCGCTGGGTTCGGTGCCGAAGGCCGAACTCGAGGCCGCCGAGGTGGATCGCCTGCCCTGGCGCCAGCGCATCACCCTGGTCATCTGGCACCACGGCAAATTCATCCTGATGCTCGGCATCCTGCTGCGCACCATCGACAGCTTCAAGACGCTCGACCTCGTCAACGCCATGACCAAGGGCGGCCCCGGTCAGGAAACACGGCTCGTGGCGCTCGAGGTCAACAAACAGGCCTTCGAAAGCTTCAACATGGGCTGGTCCTCGGCCTATTCGGTCCTGCTGCTGCTCATCTCGATCGCGATGACCTCGGTCTTCATCTTCATCCTCAACCTGCGCCGACGGACGGGGGCCTGACATGGAGCGCATCAAGCGCGGCCTTTACTACGCCGTCCTGTGGCTCGTGGCGCTGACCTTCGTGGCGCCGGTGCTCTGGATCCTCCTCGCCTCCTTCAAGGGGCGGGCCGACATCCTGGCGGTGCCGCCCAAGCTCGTCTTCGTGCCGACGCTCGACAATTACGTGGCGCTGTTCCACCGGCAGTCGCTGCTGCTGCAGATCGCCAATTCGGCGCTGCTGTCGCTCGGCGCCGTGACGATCGCCGTGGTGGTGTCCTTCCTGGCCGCCTTCTGCTTCTCGCGGTTCCGGCCCAGGGGCACGGACTTCCTCATGTTCCTGCTGCTCTCGATCCGGATGCTGCCCGGACCGGCCGTCATCCTGCCGGTGTACCTGATGTATGCAGGCTTCGGCTGGAAAGACAACCACGTCTGGCTCATCCTGTTCTACGCCATGTTCTCGATCCCCTTTTCGGTCTGGATCCTCAAGGGCTTCCTCGACGGGGTCTCCATCCGCTACGACGAGACCGGCATCGTCAACGGCGGCTCCTGGCTGCACGTCATCTTCAAGGTCGTGATGCCGCAGGTGAAGCCCGGCCTCATCGCCGCCTTCATCTTCAACATGATCTTCCTGTGGAATGAATTCCTCTTCAACTTCATCATCGGCGGCGTCTCGACGCAGAACATCCCCTATGCGCTTTCGGTCGGCACCTATGCCGACGGCGGCATCGCCTGGACGTTCATCGCCACAATGACATCCGTCTACGTAGTGCCGCCGATCCTCTTTATCTACTTCTTCCAGAAATACCTGCTCGTCGGCATGACGTTCGGTACCGTCAGGGGCGAGGTCTAGGCCATGGCGCGGGCGTCCTTTCCCGAACGCGCCGAGCGCGTCCTCATCGGCGGCATGCTGCTCGGCATCGTGCTCATCATGCAGAGGAGCAGCATCGCGCTGTTCCAGGCCGGCCTCTCCGTCCTGGTGGCCTCGACGCTGCTGCAGATCGCCGTGGGCAACATCCCCAAGCAGGGTTCCGTCAGGGGCAGCCTGCTGCGCATCCTGCTCATCCTCGGCCTCGTGGCGCTGATCTTCGCGCTCGGCATCTGGCTCGTGCCCACCCTGTCGGGGCTCGGGCGCTGATGGCGGCCGTCTCGTTCCGCGGTCTCGCCAAGGCCTTCGGGGGCCGGCCGGCCCTCGACGCCATCGACCTCGACATCCGGCCGCAGAGCTTCACGGTGCTGTGCGGCCCGCCGAAGTCCGGCAAATCCGTGCTGTGCCGGATCCTCGTCGGCCTCGAGACGCCGGATGCGGGATCGGTCTCGGTCGGCGGGCGCGACGTCACCCGCCTCTCCCCCGCCGCGAGGCCGATCGGCTACGTGCCGCAGAGCTTCGCCCTCTACCCGCATTTCACCGTGGCGCAGAACATCGCCTACGCGCTGACGCTGGCCGGCGCGCCGCGGGACGAGGTGGCACGCCGCGTCGAACGCGCCGCCGCGCTGCTGTCGATCACCCATCTCCTCGGCAAGACGCCCGACCAGCTCTCGGGCGGCGAGAAGCAGCGCACCGCGCTGGCCCGCGGCCTCCTCAAGGACGCCAGCGTCTTCGTGCTCGACGACCCGCTGGTCGGGCTCGACTACAAGCTGCGCGAGCGCCTGATGGACGATCTCAAGGCCCTGCGCCAGGACCTCGGCGCGACCTTCGTCTACGCCACGTCGGACTCGCTCGAAGCCCTCACCATGGCGCAGGACCTCGTCCGTGATGGATGCCGGGCAGATCGTCCAGCACGGCGAGGCCATCGCGCTCTACGACGATCCCCGCCACCTGCGCTCGCTCGAACTCGTGGGTTTTCCCAAGGCCAACGTCATGGCCGGAACGCTGCGCGGCGGGATGCTGGCGGCGGGGCCGTTCCGCGTCGCCGTCCCGGGGGCCGGGGACGGGCCGGTCGCCGTGGGGCTGCGCCCCGAGGCGCTCCGGCGCGGGGCGGGGCGCGGGCCTCGACGGCGAGGGCCGGGTGACGCTCGTCGAGGATCTCGGGGGCGAACTCGTGGTCTACCTCGACGCGGGCGGCACGCCCCTGGTCATGGCCTATCCGATCGCCGGCGCGGAGGCGCCGGTCGCCGAGGCCGTCGTCCCCGTCACGGTGGATCCCGCCGACCTGCTGCTCTTCGACGCCGCGACCGGCCGACGCCTCCGCGACGCCCGGCCCCGGGGAGGTGCCCATGGTTGAGATCGTCGTCGACCGGATCACCAAGCGCTTCGGCAGCTTCACCGCCATCGCGGATCTCGAGATCCGCTTCGGCGACGGCGAGGTCGCCTGCCTGCTCGGCCCCTCGGGCTGCGGCAAGACCACGCTGATGCGCATGATCGCGGGGCTGGAGCGCCCGACCAGCGGGCGCATCCTGTTCGGCGAGCGGGACGTGACGGCGCTCCCGACCAGCCGGCGCAACATCGGCATGGTGTTCCAGTACCCCGTCATGTACCCGACCCTGTCGGTCGAGGAGAATATCGCGCTGCCGCTCCGGCGGGACCGCGGCGTCTCGGCCGCCGAGCGGGACCGGCGCGTCGCCGAGATGCTCGACGTGCTCGACATGGTCCCGCTGCGCGGCAGCTTCATCGACGCGCTCGACGCCGGCAACCGCCAGAAGGTGGCGGTGGGGCGCGCCATCGCGCGGGGCTCGGCCATCGTGCTGTTCGACGAGCCGACCACCAACGTCGAGGTCAACGCCAAGCTGCACCTCATCCGCGCCATCAAGGCCGTGATCGGCCGGACGCGGCAGACCATCGTCTACGTCACCCACGACCAGACGGAGGCCATGACGCTCGCGGACCGCATCGCGCTGATGTTCGGCGGCAAGATCGTGCAGTACGACCGGCCCCACGCCCTCTACAACCTCCCGCGCAGCGAATTCGGCGGCTCGTTCATGGGGACGCCGGGCATGAACTTCGTACCGGCGACGCTCGACCGGGGCCGCATCGCTTCGCCGATCCTGGCCGAGCCCCTGGACGCGCCGCCCGGACTGCCGCCGGGCGCACCTCTCAAGCTCGGCATCCGCCCCGAATGGATCGTGATGCATGGCGCGGCCCGGCCCGGGACCGTCGCGGGCCGCCTCGTCGACCAGACGGTGGGCATCGCGGGCCGCTACCTGACGCGCGTGGCGCTCGGCGAGGCCGACGTGAAGGTCAAGACCGACGGCCGTCCCCCGGCGGCCCTGGGCGAGACCGTCCACCTCGCCGCCCGGCCGGACAGGATCCTGCTCTACAGCGACTGGGTCCGGGTCGCGGCCGCGCCCGCCGGCTGACCGACCACGCTCCCCGCAACCCCGCGCGAGACCCATCCCATGCGCTACGACGCCTCCATCATCGGCCTCTACATCCTCGACATCCTGGGCCGCCCTGTGACGCAGATCCCCGAGCGCGGCGACGTCGCCTTCATCGAGGAGATCCGCCTGACGGTTGCGGGCACGGCCGGGGGCACGGTGGTGGATGCCGCGAAGCTCGGGCTGCGCTGCCTCGCCGTCGGCGCCGTGGGCGAGGACGAGAAGGCGGATTTCATGCTGGCGACCCTCGCCCGGCACGGCGTCGACACGAGCGCGATGCAGCGGCTGCCGGGCGTGCCGACCTCGGCCACGATCCTGAACGTCCGGCCGAACGGCGACCGGCCGGCCCTGCACGTGCGCGGCGCCTCCGACCACTTCGACGTGCCGCCCAGCCTCTACGACCAGGTGTTCGACGCCCCCATCGTCCACCTCGGCGGCACGGGCCTGCTGCGCCGGCTCGACGGCGAGCCGAGCCGCCGGCTGCTGGCCGAGGCCAAGCGCCGCGGCCGCACCACGACCTTCGACCTCATCGCCGCGACGGCCGAGACGTTCCGCGACGTGGAGCCGCTGCTGCCCGTCATCGATTATTTCATGCCCTCGATCGAGGAGGCGCGGGACATGTCGGGCCGGGGATCGCCGGAGGATTGCGCGGCCTTCTTCCTCGACAGGGGGGCGACCTGCTGCGTCTTCACGCTGGGGGCGGAGGGGGCGGCCTACATCCACCGCGACGGGACGCGCTTCACCGTGCCGGCCTACCCGATCACCGTGGTGGACACGACCGGATGCGGCGATGCTTTCGACGCCGGCTTCATCACCGCGCTGCATCGCGGCATGGATCCCGCGACCGGCGTCGCCTTCGCCCAGGCGGCGGCGGCCCTCGTGGCGGGCGGCCTCGGCTCCGATGCCGGCATCGTGGACTTCGACCGGACCCTGGTCTTCATGCAGTCCCATCGCGCCTGAACCCGCGGGCCCGCCCATCTTGACCCCGGGGCGTCGAGGCGCCATCTCCTCTGTCGTTCCACGGAGATCCCCGGCAAGGGGCTGAGACACCGCTGGGCCTCCCCGGGGCGGCGCGGAAATCCATCGAACCTGATCCGGTTTGCACCGGCGTAGGGATGGAACCGGCCCCGCCTCGCTGCACCGCCGGTTGTCCCGAACCGCCCGCGAACCCATGGCGAGACCGGCAGGCCCCCGCGCCTGCCCGAGGGGGAGTGGATGCCATGGCGGGTGCGCCCGTCCTGTTCAACGGCCTCGGCGCCCTGCCCCGCCCGGCCTCGGCAGCGCCGCCGGCCGTGCCGCCGCGGGTCGACGCGGCGGTGATCGGCGCGGGCGTGATCGGCCTGTCGGTGGCTTGGCGCCTCGCCGGCCGGGGCCTCTCGGTCGCGGTCTTCGACGCCGGGCCGGCGGGCGGCGGCACGAGTTCGGCCGCCACCGGCATGCTGGCCGCCGCCGCCGAGCACGAGCCGGGCGGCGATCCGCTGCTGGCGCTGGCGCAGGAAAGCCTCGCGCTCTGGCCGGCCTTCCGCGACGCGCTCGAGGCCGATGCCGGATCGTCCATCGATTACTGGGCGAAGGGCACCCTCGTGGTGGCGGTCGGCCGCGACGAGGTCGACCGCCTGAGGGCCCGCCACGCCCTGCAGCTGCGCGCCGGCCTCGACGCGCGCTGGCTCGGTGGCGCCGCCCTGCGCGAGCTCGAACCCGGGCTCCGCCCCAACGTGGCGGGCGGCATCCTGTGCCCCGGCGACCACCAGGTCGACCCCCGCCTCACCGTGGCGGCGCTGACGTCCGCGGTCCTCGCCCGCGGCGGCCTGATCGTCGAAGGCGCCCCGGTCGAGCGGCTCGACGCGAGCGGCGGCACCGTGACGGGCGTCGTGGTCGCCGGGCAGCTCTGCCGCGCCGGCACGACCGTGCTGGCGAGCGGCGCCGCGGCGGCCTCCGGAGGGCTCCTGCCCGCCGGGCTGAACCTGCCGCTGCGCCCGCTCAAGGGCCAGTCCATGGCGCTGCGCGCCCGGCCCCAGTTCGGCCGGAACCAGCCCCTGCCCGTCGACCACGTCGTCTGGACCGCGGAAGTCCATATCGCGCCGAAATCGGACGGGCGCATGATCGTCGGCGCCACCATGGAAGAGGCCGGGTTCGACGCCGCCGTCACGGCGGGCGGCCTCTACGCGCTGCTCGACGGCGTCCGGCGGGCGCTGCCGGGGATCGAGGAGATGGCGGTCGAGAGCGTCTGGGCGGGGTTCCGCCCCACCACCGAGGACGACGCGCCCGTGCTCGGCTCCACGCCCGTGCCGGGGCTCGCGGTCGCGGCCGGCCACCACCGCAACGGCTACCTTCTGGCGCCCGTGACGGCGCGGGCGCTCGAAGCCGCGATCGTCGACGGCCGCCTGGAGGGCGCCGCGGCCGGCTTCGGCATCGGACGCTTTCAACGGCGAGAAGGGGAGTGAGGGCATGAGGCTCGTGGTCAACGGCGAGGACCGGCAGACCGAGGCGCGCAACCTGGCGACCCTCTGGGCGGCCGAGACCGAGCATCTCGCGCCGGACTCCCGCCGCGGCTTAGCCATCGCGCTCAACGGCGAGGTGGTGCGGGCGGCGCGCTGGGACGAGACGACCATCGACGAGGGCGACCGGGTGGAGATCATCCGCGCCGTAGCGGGAGGCTGACATGATGACCGACACGACCGACGACGCGCTCGTCATCGCGGGGCAGCGCTTCGCGTCCCGGCTGATCCTCGGCACCGCGGGCTACCCGACGCAGCGCATCATGGCGGACGCCGTCGCGGCCTCGGGCTGCGACATGGTCACGGTGTCGATGCGGCGGATCTCGCTCGCCGGCCATGGGTCCGACACGGTGAGCCTGCTCAAGGGCCTGCGCTTCCTGCCCAATACGGCCGGCTGCGAGACGGCGCGCGACGCCATCCTGACGGCGGAACTCGGCCGGGAAGCGCTCGGCACCGACTGGGTCAAGCTCGAGATCATCGGCGACCGGGAAACCCTCTATCCCGACGCCGCCGAACTGCTGAAGGCCACCGAAGACCTCGTCGAGCGGGGCTTCACGGTCCTGCCCTACTGCTTTTCGGACCCCGTCCTGTGCCAGCGCCTGGCCGACCGCGGCGCCGCGGCCGTGATGCCGCTCGGCTCGCTGATCGGCTCGGGCCTCGGCGTGTCCGACCCGGCGCTGCTGGAGCACCTGTGCCGCCGCTCGCCCGTGCCGGTGATCGTCGACGCCGGCCTCGGCACGGCCTCGGACGCGACGATCGCCATGGAGCTCGGGGCCGCGGCGGTGCTGCTCAACACGGCGGTCTCCAAGGCCGACGATCCGGTGCTGATGGCCCGCGCCTTCCGCCACGCCGTGGAGGCGGGACGGCTGGCGCATCGCGCCGGCCGCATCCCGGCGCGGCGGCGCGCCGAACCGTCGAGCCCGCAGATGGGCCTCGTCGGGTCGTGAGGGCCCTGCCGGCGCGGGTGCTGGTCGTCACCGACCGTCACCAGGCGGCGAGGCCGCTGCCGGCCCTGGCCGAGGACCTCGTCGGCGCGGGCCTGCGCTGGTTCTGGCTTGCGCGACAGGGACCTGCCCGCCGAGGAGCGGCGCGCGCTGGCCCTCGACCTCGCGACCCGGCTCGCCCGGCGCGGCGCGACCCTGACGATCGGGGCCGACGCCGCCCTCGCGGCGGATTGCGGCGCGGGCCTCCATCTCGGCGCCGGGGGCGACGTCGCGGCGGCCCGGCGGCTCCTGGGGCCGCGCGCCCTGATCGGCGTCTCGGCCCACGGCCCCGCCGAGCTCCGCGCCGCCCGCGACGCCGGCGCCGATTACGCGACGCTGAGCCCGATCTTCGCCTCGCGCAGCAAGCCCGGCTACGGGCCGGCGCTGGGCCTCGACGCCCTGCGCGCCGCCGCCGGGCTCGGCCTGCCCCTCCTGGCGCTCGGCGGTGTCACGGCGGCCCGGGCGCGGGACTGCCTCGCGGCGGGTGCCGACGGCGTGGCCGTGATGGGCGAGGCGATGCGGGCCGCGCCCTCCGCGCTGGCGCCGCTGGCGCGGCTGTGAGCCGGCTTGCCAAAGCGCGCCCGAGCCGCGACACCTCCCGCGCCCTCCATCCCCGCCCGCGAGGCCGCGCCGTGAACCCCGTCTTCGCCGACCTGCCCGTCACGATCTTCGAGACCATGTCGCGCCTGGCGCTGCGGCACGGGGCCGTCAACCTCGGCCAGGGCTTTCCCGAGGACCCCGGTCCGCTCGACCTGCGCCGGGCCGCCGCCGAGGCCGTGGTCGAGGGCTCGAACCAGTATCCGCCCATGATGGGCCTGCCCGAGCTGCGGCAGGCCGTGGCCGAGCACTACAACCGCGTCCAGGGCCTGGCGCTCGGCGCCGAGGACGTCATGGTGACGTCGGGGGCGACGGAGGCCCTGGCGGGGGCGCTGCTCGCCCTGATCGCGCCCGGCGACGAGGTCGTGCTGTTCCAGCCCATGTACGACGCCTACCTGCCGCTCGTGCGCCGCGCCGGCGGCGTGCCGCGCTTCGTCACGCTGAAGCCGCCGCACTGGGACTTCACCGACGACGACCTCGCGGCCGCCTTCTCGCCGCGCACGCGGGTGGTGCTGTTCAACTCCCCCCTCAATCCCTCCGGCACGGTGTTCCCGCGCGCCGCGCTGGAGCGGTTGGCGCGCTTCTGCATTCGCCACGACGCCGTCGCGCTCTGCGACGAGGTCTGGGAACACATCGTCTTCGATGGGGCGGAGCACGTCCCCATGGCGTCGGTGTCCGGCATGGCGGAGCGCACCGTCAAGGTGGGGTCGGCGGGCAAGATCTTCGGCCTGACGGGGTGGAAGGTGGGTTTCGTGGTGGCGCCGCCCGCCCTGATGCCCGTGCTGAGCCGCGCCCACCAGTTCCTCACCTTCACGACGCCGCCGAACCTGCAGAGCGCCGTGGCCTTCGGGCTCGGCAAGCCCGAATCCCATTTCGCCGCCATGCGGGCCGACCTCCAGCGCTCGCGCGACCGGCTGGCCGCCGGCCTCGCCGAGCGCGGCTTCGCGGTGCTGCCGACGGCCGGCACCTATTTCCTCAACGTCGACCTCGCGCCCCTCGGCGTCACCGACGACGTCGCCTTCTGCCGCCGCCTGGTGGCCGAGCGCGGCGTCGCGGCCGTGCCGGTCTCGGCCTTCTACGCCGAGGATGCCGTGCGCAGCGTGGTGCGCTTCTGCTTCGCCAAGACCGATGCGACGCTCGACGCCGCGCTGGCGCGGTTGGAGGGGATGGTGAGGGCTCCGTGAGAGGCCGTGCGATCGCGCGTTCGGGATCCGTCCGGACGTGTCGCGCTGGTGCTCCGAAGACCGCCGCCGACGCTCGCATGCGCTGGACCTTCAGGACGTGACCACCTAACGTTTCGCGGGCCTGCCGCTCGGCCCAAAGGCCCTGACCGGAGCTCCGACATGGCCCTCGCCGACACGATCCATGATCTCCTCACGCAGCAAAAGATCCGATCGACAAACGATTCGGACAAGAGCGTGCTCCTTGCCGATTGGCAACGTGATGTGACCGAAGTCCTGGCCCGGATCCAGGCGACGATACAGCCCTTCATAGCCGATGGATCCGCGGTCGCCGTCTCGGGAACTGTGAAGATCGACGAAGATCTGCTCGGGACTTACGAGGCACCGCAACTGGCTTTCACCATCGCGAATCGGCGGATCATAGCCGCGCCGGTCGCCCGCGTGACCTTCGGAGGGACCGGACGCATCGATCTCTACCGGGCCGATCGTCCCTCAGAACGGGACCGCTTCCTGATCGTGCGGGAGGCAGGCGAAGCCGAGACAGCCTCGCTTGCCTGGCTCATGGAAAACAAGGATGAGGTGCCCCCGGACGCGCTGCTGCCGCTTCGTTCGATCCGGCGGAGCAGCCGCCGTTTCTACCCTTTTTCGCAAGCCGTCATCGAGAGCGCGATCGATTACCTGCTCAGGATGAGGTGAAGGCGCCATGCCGAAGCCTACGGACCCGGTCGGCGAAGCGTTCCGACGCATCGAGATCCTGCGTAGCATCGTCCGCGCGGAACGGCTGCGGGCCGAGGCGAAGCCCTTCGACCGCCGCAACCGTGATCTCGGGCTCGTCGAAGAGGATATGCCGAGTCGTCTGGTCGAGGACAGCATCGCGGAAACCTTCAACGCCCTGCAGACCCTCCTTGACCACTTGGCCGTCGCCCACATGGCCGCGGCTTTCGAGGAAGCGGCCAAGAGCCGGATGGGCACGATCATCGGCAACGCTCGCAGGGCGATCGAACGCGATCGAAAATCTGCGGATCGATGGCCCGCCGACCTGGTGCGCAGCAGCGAGAGCTTCGAAGGGCTGAGGGATCTCGGTAGCGTGCTGCCGCTGCAATCCGACGAGGCCAAGGCCTTCGCCCTGATCCGCGGCGTGCGTAACCGCTTCGGACATGCCGTCCAGATCGATCGTCCGCCCGCCATCCCGGGAGAGGAGGCCTTGCCGATCCTCCTGGAATTGCTCGATCGGATCGCGTGATATCGTATCACGAGGCGCGCTCCGGACTGCCGGGTTCGGTCGCGGGGCATCGCCCCTCATGCGCCCACACGGGATTAGCAACGCCCGTTCTCCGTGCTAAGGATCGCACCATGAGGGCGACGGCGCAGTTCGGGGACCACGGGGGAGCGGAGCACGGCAGGGGCGGCCACGGCGGCGGATCCCGCGCCGAGATCTCCGCGCGGCCCGACATCGCCGCCAGGGCCTCCGCCATCCTGCGCCACCTCGGACCACGCCCCATCGTGCTGACCGGCATGATGGGGGCCGGCAAGACCGTGATGGGACGCCGCCTCGCCGCCCATCTCGGCCTCGATTTCGTCGACAGCGACATCGAGATCGAGACCGCCGCCGGCATGACGATCCCGGACATCTTCGCCCGGCACGGCGAGCCCTTCTTCCGCGACCGCGAGAACCGAGTCGTCGGCCGGCTGATCGGCGGCGGCGCGCGCATCGTCGCCACGGGCGGGGGCGCCTTCATCCATCCCGCCACGCGCGCCGCCATCAAAGCCGGGAGCTTCTCGGTTTGGATCAAGGCGGATTTCGACGTATTGATGCGCCGCGTGCGCAAGCGGTCCAACCGGCCGCTCCTGCGCACGCCCGACCCCGAAGGGACCCTGAAGCGCCTCATGGCCGAACGCTACCCCGTCTACGCGGAAGCCGATCTCACGGTCGAGTCGCGCGATTGTTCCCCCGACCTCATGGTGGAGCAGATGGCGAGCGCCATCGCGGGGCGCCTCGTCCCATGACGCCTGCCGACGGCGCCGGTCCCGACGGCCCGACCCGCGTCCCCGTCGGGCTCGGGGAGCGTTCCTACGACATCCTGATCGGGCCGGGCCTCCTGGCGGGCGCGGGGGAGCGCATCGCCGCGCTGGCGCCGGGCGCCGCCTGCGTGATCGTCACCGACACGCATCTCGCCGAACTCCACCTGCCGGCGCTGCTGGCCTCGCTCGAAGCCGCGGGGCTGCGCCACGCCGAGGTGGTGGTCGAGCCCGGCGAGGGCGCGAAGAGCTTCGCCACCTACGCCGAGGTCTGCGGCGCCGTGCTCGACGCGCGGGCAGAGCGTGGCGACCTCGTCGTCGCCCTCGGCGGCGGCGTGGTGGGCGACCTCGCCGGCTTCGTGGCCGCCACGCTCAAGCGCGGCATGCGCTTCGTGCAGGTGCCGACCAGCCTCTTGGCCCAGGTGGATTCGTCCGTCGGCGGCAAGACGGGGATCAACGCCCCCCAGGGCAAGAACCTCGTCGGCGCCTTCCACCAGCCGTCGCTGGTGCTCGCCGACACCGGCTGCCTCGACACGCTGAGCCCCCGCGAGTTCCGCGCCGGCTACGCCGAGGTGGCGAAATACGGCCTCATCGACGATGTCGCCTTCTTCGACTGGCTCGACGAGAACCGGGCCGCGATCTTCGCGGCGGGCGGGCCCGCCCGCCTCCACGCCGTCGCGCAGTCCTGCCGCGCCAAGGCGGCCGTGGTGGCGCGCGACGAGCACGAGCGCGGCGACCGCGCGCTCCTGAACCTCGGCCACACCTTCGGCCACGCCCTCGAACGCCTGACCCGCTACGACGGCACCCGCCTCGTCCACGGCGAGGCGGTGGCGGTCGGCATCGCGCTGGCGTTCCGCTTCTCGGTGGCCCGGGGCCTCTGCCCGGCCGCGGACGCCATCCGCGTGGCGGATCATTTCCGCGCCGTCGGCCTGCCGGTGCGCATCCGCGACGTGCCGGGCTGGACGGCGGATGCCGACGCGATCCTCGACGCCATGTTCCAGGACAAGAAGGTCACCCGCGGGCGGCTCAACCTCGTGCTCGCGCGCGGCATCGGACGAAGCTTCGTGGCACCGGACGTCGAGGCCGAGGCGGTGCGTCGCTTCCTCAACGACGAGCTCGCGAAGGACTGAACCGATGCATGGCGCTCCGGCCGAAGTCGCCGCCCAGGGGGCGGACCTTTGGCTCGACATCGCGATCGTGGTGCTCTGCATCACGCTGTCGGCCTTTTTCGCCGCCGCCGAGACGGCGCTGACCGCCGCGTCCCGCGCCCGCATGCATGCCATCGAGAAGGGGGGCGACAAGCGGGCCGGCATCGTGACGCGCCTGCTCGAGGACCGCGAGCGCTTCATCGGCGCCATGCTGCTCGGCAACAACGTCGCCAATATCGGGGCCTCCGCCCTCATCACCAGCGTGCTGCTGGCCCTGGTGGGCGAGACCGGCGTGATCTACGCCACCGTGATGATGACGGTCGTCATCCTGGTCTTCGCCGAGGTGCTGCCCAAGACCATCGCGATCAACTTCCCCGACCGGGCCTCGCTGTTCCTGGCCCGCATGGTGGCCGTGATGGTGGCGGTGTTCGGGCCCGTGCTCAGCGCCGTCGAGATCTTCGTGCGCGGCATCCTGCGGCTCTTCGGCGTCGACCTCGACGAGAACCGCTCGATGCTGACGGGTGTCGAGGAGTTGAAGAGCGCCGTCGACCTCCTGCACCAGGAGGGCGGCGTCGAGCGCAGCGACCGCGACATGGTGGGGGGCCTGCTCGACCTGCACGAGCTCGAGGTGCAGGACGTGATGGTCCACCGCACCAAGATGCAGAGCATCAACGCCGCACTGCCCCCGGCCGAGGTGCTGCGCGAGGTGCTGGCCTCGCCCCACACCCGCCTGCCGCTCTGGCGCGGTGCGCCCGACGAGATCGTGGGCGTGCTGCACGCCAAGGAAGTGCTGCGCGCCCTGAGCGATCTCGGCGGCGACGGCACCCGGCTCGACATCGCCGCCATCAAGTTCGATCCGTGGTTCGTGCCCGCCACGACCAGCCTGCAGGACCAATTGCAGGAGTTCCTGCGCCGCAAGCAGCATTTCGCCCTGGTGGTCGACGAATACGGCGAGGTGGAGGGGCTCGTGACGCTCGAGGACATCCTCGAGGAGATCGTGGGCGACATCCGCGACGAGCACGACCTCGCCGTCCAGGGCCTGCGGCTCAACACGGACGGCAGCGTGACGGTGGACGGCTCCGTGCCGATCCGCGACCTCAACCGCGTGATGGGTTGGGAGCTGCCCGACGAGGAGGCCAACACGATCGCGGGCCTCGTCATCCACGAGGCCCAGACCATCCCGGACGTCGGCCAGGTCTTCACCTTCCACGGCTTCCGCTTCGAGGTGCTGCGCAAGGTGCGCAACCTCCTCACCCTGATGCGGGTCGTGCCGGACGGGGCCGACGACGCCGAGACGGGCGCGCAGAGCGGCCGGGCTCCGGCCCAGAAGCCGCCCGCCCCGCCGGTCCGCCGCCGGCCGCCTCGCCCCCGCAGCGGCTGCAGCTCGGGACGAAATAATGTCGCACCCGGGAACTTTTCCGGGTCCGCGGCCGCGCGAGTGCATCGGAGGTAAATGCCGGGGCCCGCAGCGTGGCTATCCTGTTCGAGGACAGGACGAGACCGCCCGATGGACCGCGATACCGATTTCCGCACCTGGAACGTTTTCCGACGTCGACACGACGAGGGCCTGTGCTGCGCGGTCGCGGCCGAGACGCCGGTGCCGCCCTTCCTCATGTCGGGCGACTGGAATTTCGGTTTCGCCTTCGCGGGCGATCCTCCTGTCGCGGGCTTCTGCGCCGCCGCGGCGGATGCCGGCATGGTTTTCCGCGGCTATTACCTGTTCCTCGCCCTCGCGGTCCCGAGCAGCCAGCGGCATTAGAGCCGATCGCGATCGGGTGGAGTCACCTGGTCGCGTGACGATGCTCCTGGAAACAGGACCTGAGGGTCGGAGCCGCGAGCCAAGGCGAGCACGGCGACGCGATCAAGCCAAGGTGAGCCTTCGGGCGGGCGGTGAGATGTCACCACGGGCCGGCCTCGTCCCGAACCCGCCGCCAGGATCGCCTCGTCGCACGCGCCCCTCGCCATGACGGCGGAGCGGGAACCGCATCGCCAACCTCCACGCTGTCGCCGGGCGCGGTGCCGTGGCGCCTCGGATCCCGTCATCGCGGCGAAACGGCGGTGCGGCGGGAGCCGAAGCGCGGTCTCGCGCATTCTCCTGTCCGGAGCGACCGCAGACGCGGCGCCGCAGGCGACAGGAAGACCGATGTCCGAACATACCTACCGGCTGATCGAAGTCGTGGGCTCCTCCCCGACCGGGATCGACGATGCCATCAAGGAGGCCATCGCCGACGCGGCGAAGACGATCCGCAACATCCGCTGGTTCCAGGTGGTCGAGACGCGCGGCCACGTGGAAAACGACAAGGTGGCGCATTTCCAGGTGACGCTGAAGATCGGCTTCACGCTCGACGACCGCTGAGCGCTCGCGCCGGCACGGGCATCCGCCGGGCGGGGACGATCCCTCGCCCGGGCGCGTTGCCGGCGGCCGCTCGCCTTGGTAATCCTGCGCGCGCCGGCCGCGGGCCGGAGGACCGGTGGGGATCATCATGGCGCAGACGGCGTCGGGGGCGGGCAACCGGCGGCGCATCGCCGTCATCCCGGGGGACGGGATCGGCAAGGAGACCGTACCCGAAGGGCTGAAGGTGCTCGAAGCGGTCGCGCGCCGCCGCGAGCTCGATCTCGCCTTCGACGCGTTCGACTTCTCCTCCTACGACTATTATGCCCGGCACGGCCGCATGCTGCCGGAGGACTGGCGGGACCAGATCGGCGGCCACGACGCCATCTTCTTCGGGGCGGTGGGCCTCCCCGACAAGATGCCCGACCACGTCTCGCTCTGGGGCTCGCTGCTGCAGTTCCGTCGGGTCTTCGACCAATACGTCAACCTGCGCCCCGTGCGGCTGATGCCGGGCGTCAAGGCGCCCCTCGCGGGGCGGGAGCCCGGCGACATCGATTTCTGGGTCGTGCGCGAGAACACCGAGGGCGAATATTCGTCGATCGGCGGGCGCATGTTCGAGGGAACCGAGCGCGAGACCGTGATGCAGGAGACGGTGCTGTCGCGGCACGGCGTCGACCGCGTGCTGCGCTACGCCTTCGACCTCGCGCAGCGGCGGCCCAAGCGCCACCTGACCTCGGCCACGAAATCCAACGGCATCGCCATCACCATGCCCTACTGGGACGAGCGGGTGGAGGCGATGGCGGCCTCCTACCCCGAAGTGCGGTGGGACAAGTACCACATCGACATCCTCACGGCCCATTTCGTGCTGAACCCGGACCGGTTCGACGTCGTCGTGGCGTCGAACCTCTTCGGCGACATCCTGTCGGACCTCGGCCCGGCCTGCACCGGCACGATCGGCATCGCGCCCTCGGGCAACATCAATCCCGAGGGCACCTTCCCGTCGCTCTTCGAACCCGTGCACGGCTCGGCGCCCGACATCGCCGGCCAGGGCATCGCCAATCCCATCGGCCAGATCTGGTCGGCCGCCATGATGCTCGACCATCTCGGCGAGCCGGAGGCCGCCGCCGACATCGTCGCCGCCATCGAGCGCAGCCTCGCCGATCCCCGCACCCGCACGCGCGACCTCGGCGGGACCGCCGACACGGCGGGCTGCGGCGACGCCGTCGCGGCCCTGCTGGGCTGAGCCCGCGGGAGCGTGCGGTGAGCGAGCCGGACCCGCGGGGCGCCACCCGCCACGGCTGGGACGCGCTCCAGGCCAGCGCCGCCGCTCCCGCGGTGGCGGCCGGGGTCGCGCGCCGGCCGGACGACGCCGTGCCTCGCGCGCTGCGCGGCTTCCTGGCGCTCGACGATTTCGAGCGGGCGGCACGGCGGCGGCTGCCGCGCCAGATCTACGGCTATTACGCGGGCGCGGCCGAGACCAACCAGTCCCGCGACGACAACCGGCGCGCCTTCCGGGACATCGCCTTCGTGCCGACCGGGCTGGCGGACGTGTCGCGCCGCTCGACGGCCGCGACCCTGTTCGGCGTCCCCTATCGCTTCCCCTTCGGCATCGCGCCCATGGGCCTGTCGGGCCTCTCGACCTTCGCGGGCGACCTCGTGCTGGCGCGGGCGGCGCGGGCGGAAGGCATCCCCATGGTGGTCAGCGCCACCTCGATCATGCGGCTCGAGCGGCTGGCCGCCGAGGGCGGGGCGCGCTGGTTCCAGGCCTATCTGCCGGGCGAGCCCGCGCGCGTCGCCGCCATGGTGGACCGCGTCGCGGCGGCGGGCTTCGACACGTTCGTGCTGACCGTCGACGTCCCGGTCCCGGCCAACCGCGAGAACAACACCCGCACGGGCTTCTCCATCCCGCTGCGGCCGAGCCTGCGGCTGCTGCTCGATGGCCTCGCCCATCCGGCCTGGTCGCTCGGCACCTTCCTGAGGACGCTGCGGGCCGGCATGCCCCACATGGAGAACATGGACGCCCAGCGCGGCCCGCCCATCCTGTCGCGCGATCTCGTGCGGGCGGTCGGCAAGCGCGACGGCCTCACCTGGGGGCACGTCGACCTCATCCGGCGGCGCTGGGCGGGGCGCTTCGTGCTGAAGGGGGTGCTGTCGGCGGCCGATGCCGCCGAGGCCGGCCGGCGCGGCGTCGACGCCGTCTGGGTATCGAACCACGGCGGCCGCCAGCTCGACGGCGCCCTGGCGCCGCTCCACGCGCTGCCCGCCGTCAAGGCCGCGGCGGGGTCCATGGCGGTGCTGTTCGACAGCGGCGTGCGGCGCGGCACGGACGTGCTGAAAGCCCTGGCGCTCGGGGCCGATGTCGTCTTCCTCGGCCGGCCGTTCCTCTTCGCCGCCGCGGCCGCCGGCGAGGCCGGGGTGCGCCACGCGATCGGCCTGCTCGGCGCCGAGGTCGAGCGCGACGTGGCGCTGCGCGGGGTCACGGGGGTCGGCGCCCTGGCGCCGCATCACCTCCGGGACGCCCATCCGCGGCTGGAGATGTCCAGCCCCGCGCCGCCGTGAGGCTCGACGACCTCGGGCCGCGCATCTGCATCATGGGGCCGTCGAACAGCGGCAAGTCGACCCTGGCGGCCGCGGTCGGGCGGGCGCGGGACCTCGCGCCGGTCCACCTCGACCGGCTCCATCACCTGCCGCACACCGATTGGCGGCCCCGTCCCGCCGCGGATTTCCTCGCCCTGCACGACGCCGCCATCGCGGCCGAACGCTGGGTCATGGATGGCAACTACACGCGCTACCTGCCCCAGCGCCTCGCCCGCGCGACGGGCTTCATCCTGCTCGACGCCCCCGCCGCCGTGAGCCTGCTCCGCTACCTGCGCCGGTGCTGGTTCGAGCGGGACCGGCGCGGGGGCCTCGAAGGCGGGCGCGACAGCGTCAAATGGGTCATGATCCGCCACATCGTCGGGGTGACGCGCGGCAACCGGAGCCGCTACGGCCGGATGTTCGACGACGTCGCGCTGCCGAAGCTCCGGCTCGGGACGGCGGCGGAGCTCGCGGCCTTCTACCGGAGGGAGGGGCTCTCGCGGTGATCCGGCGTCCGTGAGATCGGCTCGGCTTGCGACCGCCTCCCGCGCCGGGCCGGCACCACCACTCTCTCCACCGTCATCGCGAGCACAGCGAAGCGATCCAGGCCCGGCGTGAGCCTCCGGCCCTGCTGAGAGCGCCCCCCGCGGCGGATCCGTCCGGAACCGTCTCCTGGATTGCTTCGTCGCTCGCGCTCCTCGCAATGACGATGGAGAGGCGATGCGATCGGCCCGACGCCGTGTCGTCCCGGCGGCGGGTCGGCACCACCACTCTCTCCACCGTCATGGCGAGCAGAGCGAGGCGATCCAGGCCCGGCGTGAGCCTCCGGCCGCGCCGAGAGCGCTCCCCGCGCCGGGCCGATCCTGAACCGTCGCCTGGATCGCTTCGTCGCTCGCGCTTCTCGCAATGACGATGGAGAGGCGATGCGATCGGCCCGACGCCGTGTCGTCCCGGCGGCGGGTCGGCACCACCACTCTCTCCACCGTCATCGCGAGCACAGCGAAGCGATCCAGGCCCGGCGTGAGCCTCCGGCCCGGCTGAGAGCGCACCCCGCGCCGGATCCGTCCGGAACCGTCTCCTGGATTGCTTCGTCGCTCACGCTCCTCGCAATGACGACGGAAAGGCGATGCGATCAGCCGGACGCCGTGTCGTCCCGGCGGCGGGCCGGCACCACCACTCTCTCCACCGTCATCGCGAGCACAGCGAAGCGATCCAGGCCCGGCGTGAGCCTCCGGCCCGGCTGAGAGCGCCCCCCGCGCCGGATCCGTCCGGAACCGTCTCCTGGATTGCTTCGTCGCTCGCGCTCCTCGCAATGACGACGGAAAGGCGATGCGATCGGCCCGACGCCGTATCGTCCCGGCGGCGGGTCGGCACCACCCACTCTCTCCACCGTCATCGCGAGCGCAGCGAAGCGATCCAGCCCCGGCGTGAGCCTCCGGCCCGGCTGAGAGCGCACCCCGCGCCGGATCCGTCTCCTGGATTGCTTCGTCGCTCGCGCTCCTCGCAATGACGACGGAAAAGGCGATGCGATCAGCCGGACGCCGTATCGTCCCGGCGGCGGGTCGGCACCACCACTCTCTCCAGCGTCATCGCGAGCACAGCGAAGCGATCCAGGCCCGGCGTGAGCCTCCGGCCCTGCTGAGAGCGCACCCCGCGCCGGATCCATCCGGAACCGTCTCCTGGATTGCTTCGTCGCTGCGCTCCTCGCAATGACGACGGAAAGGCGATGCGATCGGCCCGACGCCGTATCGTCCCGGCGGCGGGTCGGCACCCACCACTCTCTCCACCGTCATCGCGAGCACAGCGAAGCGATCCAGGCCTGGCGTGAGCCTCCGGCCCTGCTGAGAGCGCACCCCCGCGCCGGATCCGTCCGGAAACCGTCTCCTGGATTGCTTCGTCGCTCGCGCTCCTCGCAATGACGACGGAAAGGGCGATGCGATCGGCCCGACGCCGTATCGTCCCGGCGGCGGGTCGGCACCACCACTCTCTCCACCGTCATCGCGAGCACAGCGAAGCGATCCAGGCCCGGCGTGAGCCTCCGGCCCGGCTGACAGCGCACCCCGCGCCGGATCCGTCTCCTGGATTGCTTCGTCGCTCGCGCTCCTCGCAATGACGACGGAAAAGGCGATGCGATCAGCCGGACGCCGTGTCGTCCCGGCGGCGGGTCGGCACCACCACTCTCTCCACCGTCATCGCGAGCACAGCGAAGCGATCCAGGCCCGGCGTGAGCCTCCGGCCCGGCTGAGAGCGCACCCCGCGCCGGATTCCGTCCGGAACCGACTCCTGGATTGCTTCGTCGCTACGCTCCTCGCAATGACGACGGAAAGGCGATGCGATCGGCCCGACGCCGTGTCGTCCCCGGCGGCGGGCCGGCACCACCACTCTCTCCACCGTCATCGCGAGCGCGGCGAAGCGATCCAGCCGGCGTGCGCCTCCGGCCCGGCTGAGAGCGCACCCCGCGCCGGATCCGTCCGGAACCGTCTCCTGGATTGCTTCGTCGCTCGCGCTCCTCGCAATGACGATGGAGAGGCGATGCGATCGGCCCGACGCCGTGTCGTCCCGGCGGCGGGTCGGCACCACCACTCTCTCCACCGTCATCGCGAGCACAGCGAAGCGATCCAGGCCCGGCGTGAGCCTCCGGCCCTGCTGAGAGCGCACCCCGCGCCGGAACCGTCTCCTGGATTGCTTCGTCGCTCGCGCTCCTCGCAATGACGACGGAAAGGGCGATGCGATCGGCCCGACGCCGTGTCGTCCCGGCGGCGGGTCGGCACCACCACTCTCTCCACCGTCATCGCGAGCACAGCGAAGCGATCCAGGCCCGGCGTGAGCCTCCGGCCCTGCTGAGAGCGCACCCCGCGCCGGATCCGTCCGGAACCGTCTCCTGGATTGCTTCGTCGCTCGCGCTCCTCGCAATGACGACGGAAAGGGCGATGCGATCGGCCCGACGCCGTATCGTCCCGGCGGCGGGGCGGCGCACCGATTCGGTCGGTTGCGTTCGCGCCTCCGTAACGGAAACCTGCACGGCCGGTCCTTGCGCGGCGAGGCGTCAACCCATCCGTGACGATGGACCCTGCGACCTTCCCCTGCAATGCCGGCTCGCCCATCGGATCCGAACCGGGACCCGGCCCGTTCCGAACCCGCCGGGGCGCCCGTCCCCCGATCCCAGGAGCCAGCATGATCCGCAACCCCCTCCTCCGGACGCTGACCCGCGTCAGCCTCGTGTGCCTCTTCCCGCCGAGCGCGCTCGACAAGATCGTCAACCGCCAGCAGGCGCTTCAGCAGGCCCGCTCGGGCCCCCTGCCCGACCCGGGCCTGCTGCTCGACCTCGGCATCGCGGTCGAGACCATCGCGCCCCTCTTGATCGTGGCGGAGAAGCGCGACCGGGAGGCCGCCGTGGTGCTGGCCGGCTTCTGCGCCGTCACGGCGCTCTGCTACCACCGGTTCTGGGAATTCGAGGACCTGATGGAGCGCAACCGCGCCAGCGAGGGCCGCGAGCACCTGTGGGAGTTCCTCAAGAACTTCGGCCTCGCGGGCGGCCTGATGACCATCGCGCTCGACCAGCGCCCCCCCGCGCCCCGGCCCGTCCCGCCCGTGGTGCGCCGCCCCGCCCGCAACCCGGCCCGCGCCGCCCAGGTGCCGCCGCGCACGCGCTACACCGCCTTCCGGTAAGGCGCCCGAGGGGTGACGGATGGCGTCCCCCGGCCCTATAAGCGGCCGGGGTCCGCCCCCATATCCATCGTCTGAGGCCGGCTTTGAACCGGCTGGAGGATCATCCATGTTCATCGAGACCGAGCCGACCCCGAACCCCGCCACCCTGAAGTTCCTGCCCGGCCGCCCGGTGCTGGCCGAAGGGACGCTGGACATCCGCCACCCCGCCGGCGCGGAGCGCTCGCCCTTGGCCCAGGCCCTCTTCTCCATCGACGGCGTCTCGGGCGTCTTCTTCGGTTCCGACTTCGTGTCCGTCACGAAATCCGCGGGCGACTGGGCGCAGCTCAAGCCCGCGATCCTCGGCGCCATCATGGAGCACTTCACCTCCGGCGCCCCGCTGCTCGACGCCGGCCACGCCGCGCCGGCCGCCTACGGGGCCGAGGGCGACGAGTTCTTCGACGACGCCGACGTCGACACGGTCGACACCATCAAGGACCTGATCGAGACGCGCGTGCGCCCGGCCGTGGCGGGCGACGGCGGGGACATCACCTTCAAGGGATTCAGGGACGGCGTCGTGTACCTGAAAATGAAAGGGGCCTGCGCGGGCTGCCCCTCCTCGACGGCGACGCTGAAGAGCGGCATCCAGAATCTGTTGAGGCATTTCGTGCCGGAAGTTCACGCCGTCGAACAGATCTGATACGCGAAGGATCGACGCTCGGTCACAGGAGCGTCATCACTCGGCCGCATCGCCGTCACGTCCCGTGGCCGCTGCATGGTGGCCGCCACGGGATGGTGCGGCGGTGATCCTGGCGATCGACACGGCATTGGCGGCGACCTCGGCCTGCCTCCTGGCTCCGGGCCAGACGGTGCCTTTCGCCACCGAGACGCTGTTCATGGAGGCGGGCCACGCCGAGGCCCTTCTCCCGCTCGTCGACCGCGTCGTGGCCCGGGCGCCGGGCGGCTTCTCGGCCATCACGCGCGTTGCGGTGACGATCGGCCCGGGCTCCTTTACGGGCATCCGCATCGGGGTCGCGGCCGCGCGCGCCTTCGGGCTCGCGCGCCGGGTGCCGGTCGTGGGCGTCTCGACCCTGTCGGCCCTCGCGGCCCCTGCCATCGCGGTCGGCGCCCGGCCGCCCATCGTGGCCGCCATCGACGCGCGCCACGGCAACGTCTACGTGCAGAGCTTCGGTCCGCGCGGCGAAACCCTGCTCGGGCCCGCCCTGATGCCGGTGGGCGAGGCCGCGCGGGCGCTCGGTCCGGGTCCCCTGCGCCTCATCGGCTCCGGCGGCCCCGCCCTCGCCCGCGCCGCCTTCGCGCTCGGCGTCACCGCCGATGCCGAGGGCTTCCACGCCCTGCCCGACATCGATTTCGTGGCACGCCTGGGCCTCCTGGCCGATCCCGAGCGCGCCATCGCGCGCCCGCTCTACCTCAAGGCGCCGGACGCCGCGCCCCCGCGCCCGAGCGGCCTGCTGGCGGCAGCACCCGCCGACCCGTCGGCCTGAGGGAGCGCGCCATGTTCGGACGGACTCGCCCCAGCCACGTCGTGGTACTGCACGGCGACCAAGCGGTCGATTGCGCCCGGCTTCACGCCACCGGCTTCCCCCATCCCTGGGAGGCGCTGGACTTCGAGCGGCTGATCGGCGCCGAGACGTCCTTCGGCCACGCCGCCGTCGACACCCGCGACCCGCGGCGCGTGCTGGGCTTCGTGCTGTCGCGCCGGGCCGCCGACGAGGCGGAGGTGCTCACGATCGTGGTGGACCCCGGGCACCGCAAGCAGGGCATCGCGGCCCGGCTCATGCGGGCCAACATGGAGGCGCTGTGGCGCCACGGCGCGCGGTCCTGGTTCCTCGAAGTGGGCGAGACCAACGCGCCGGCGCGCCGGCTCTACGCGGGCCTGGGCTTCGCCGAGGTGGGCCGCCGCCAGGGCTATTACCGCGTCGAGGGCGGCGCGCCCGCCACGGCGCTGATCCTGCGGCGCCGGATCGGCTAGCCCCGCGCCCGGCCGACGCCGGCCGGGGCCCGCGGGCGTGCCGGTCCGGCGGACCGCCCAGACCCATCCCCGGGCGCCCCGCGCGGCCAGGACGGGCGGAGGGCGCGTGCCGTGACGCGACGCATCTCCCGCTTCCGGGGCGTCGGGTGTCGGTCAGTAGCCCTGGTATCGGAGCCGCCGCGCCGCGCCGGCATCGCGATGGGACTGGACACGGCGGAGGAAGGCCGCACGGGCATAGGCGTTGGCCGCCCGGTAATGACCGCGCAGTGCGGCCACATTGGCCGCGTGCTGATAGCGTTGCGCCTGGATGGCGCGGACGTTGGACGCATGCTCAGCTTGACGACTGTCGTATTGCGCCGATGCGCCGGTCGTGGCGAGGACACCGAGGCCCAGGGCGATACAGACAGACCTGATTTTGTTCTTGTCGATAAACATGACTGACGCCTCCAGCGGTGACCGTTCGTCCTGAACGAGAGGCGATTCAACACGCCGGTGATGAACTTGCCATGAACTGCTTCAGGTTGAGAGAGGTGGATATTTCGCTTTGCTTCAGCGGAACCATCGCCATGGGCCCCATGCTCGCCGCGACGGAAGCCTGGCCGCGCCGCCCACCCCCGCCTCGCCCGCGCTGCCGACCGGCGATCGACAGGGCCGGACCTGCGCGGGCACCGCGGCCCGCCCTCGCCCCTCCCCCCCAGGGGACGATGTCCGCCGGCCCCGCTCCGGCGCGGTCGTCCCGGGCGCCCCTCCCGCGGACCGGGCCGCGGTTTTTCGCCCTGCGGCCGGGATTTCGGTCGTAACGGCGCCGAAAATCCCTAAGATAAGGGTCGGCGAGACCGCCAGGCCCTATCGCGAGACCATGACGGACACCCATCGTCAGCCGTTCGACAGCCCCGATACCACCCCCGAGGTTCCCGCGGGAGCCTCGGAGGCACGGCCGCTGAAGCTCTTCATCAGGTCCTTCGGCTGCCAGATGAACGCCTACGACGCCGCCCGCATGGCGGACGTCATGGCGCCGGAAGGCTATGTCGAGACCGGGGCGGTCGAGGAGGCCGACCTCGTCGTCCTCAACACCTGCCACATCCGCGAGCGGGCTGCCGAGAAGATCTATTCCGAACTCGGCAAGATCCGTGAGCTGAAGGAAGCTTCGGGGCGGGACGTCACCCTGGCGGTGGCGGGCTGCGTGGCGCAGGCCGAGGGCGCCGAGATCGTGCGGCGCCAGCCCGCGGTCGACCTCGTGGTCGGCCCGCAGAGCTATCACCGCCTGCCCGACCTCGTGCGCCGAGCCCGGGCGCGGTCCGGTGTCGTCGACACCGATTTCCCGGTCGAGAGCAAGTTCGACCACCTCGCCGCCCCCTCCCGCGCCAGGACGCGCGCGCGCGGCGTCTCGGCCTTCGTCACCGTGCAGGAGGGCTGCGACAAGTTCTGCTCCTTCTGCGTCGTGCCGTACACGCGCGGCGCCGAGGTGTCGCGCCCGGTTTCCCGGGTCGTTGCGGAAGTGGAAGCGCTCGTCGCCGCCGGTGTGCGCGAGGTCACGCTGATCGGCCAGAACGTCAACGCCTATCACGGCGTCGATGCCGCCGGCGCCGACTGGACGCTGGCGCGGCTCGCGCGCCGCCTCGCGGAGCTGCCCGGCCTCGCCCGCATCCGCTACACCACCAGCCACCCGCGCGACATGGACGCCGAACTGATCGCGGCCCACCGCGACCTCCCCGCCCTGATGCCCTTCCTGCACCTGCCCGTGCAGTCGGGCTCGGACCGCATCCTCCACGCCATGAACCGGAAGCACGACGCCGCCGCCTACCTGGCGCTGGTCGAGCGGATCCGCGCGGCGCGGCCCGACATCGCCCTGTCGTCGGACTTCATCGTCGGCTTCCCGGGCGAGACCGACCGCGACTTCGAGGACACGCTGGCCCTGGTGCGCCGCGTGGGCTTCGCCTCGACCTTCTCGTTCAAATACTCGCCCCGGCCCGGCACGCCGGGCGCCGAGTTCCCCGACCAGGTGCCCGAGCCCGTGATGCGCGAGCGCCTGCACCGCCTCCAGATCCTGCTGGAGGAACAGCGCCAGGCCTTCAACCGCTCGGCCGTCGGCCGGCGCCTCGACGTCCTGTTCGAGAAGCCGGGCCGCCATCCCGGCCAGATCGGCGGGCGGACGCCCTATCTCCAGGCCGTCCACGTCGACGGGGACGAGAGCCTCATCGGCACCGTCCATCCCGTCGACATCCTCGGGGTCGGCCCGAACTCGCTGACGGGCCGGCTCGCCGACCGAGATCATCCCCCCGTCGCGGAGCGGCTGGCATCATGAAGTCGCCCGAACGCACACCCCTGCGCCGCTCCGTCCGCGACGCCGCCCTGCCGGCGCTCGGCCCCGACGGGCTGGCGGCCGACGGCCTCGGCGGCGCCACGGAACGCGCCGAGGTCACGCTGGCCTTCGGCGACAACCGCCTGACCTCGCTGGTGCTCGGCCAATACGACCAGAACATCGCCAAGCTGGAGCGGCGCCTCAACGTGGTCGCCAACGCCAACGGCAACCACATCGTGCTCAAGGGCACGCCCGAGGCCTGCGACCACGCGCGCCGCGTGCTGGAGGCGCTCTACGCCCGCGTCCAGGCCGGACAGTCCATCACGCCGGGCGACGTCGACGGCGCCATCGAGGAAGGCGCGCTCCAGGCCTCCCTCTTCCCCAAGGAGGCCGTGAACGAGCGGCCGATCTTCGACGAGATCCGCACCCGCAAGCGCGGCGCCGTCAAGGCCCGCACGGTCGCGCAGGACCTGTACCTGCGCGCGCTCAAGAAATACGAGCTCGTCTTCGCCGAAGGGCCGGCCGGCACGGGCAAGACCTGGCTCGCGGTGGGTCACGCGGTGTCGCTGCTCGAACGCGGCGCCGTCGAGCGGCTGATCCTGTCGCGCCCCGCCGTCGAGGCGGGCGAGCGGCTCGGCTTCCTGCCGGGCGACATGCGCGAGAAGATCGATCCCTACCTGCGCCCCATCTACGACGCGCTGAACGAGTTCATGGACGCCCGCACGGTCGAGCGCGGCATGCAGACCGGCATCATCGAGGTCGCGCCCCTCGCCTTCATGCGCGGCCGCACGCTGTCCAACGCCGTGATCCTGCTCGACGAGGCGCAGAACACCACGTCCATGCAGATGAAGATGATGCTGACGCGCCTCGGCGAGGGCTCGCGCATGATCATCAACGGCGACCCGAGCCAGACCGACCTGCCGCCCGGCCAGAGATCCGGCCTGACGGAGGCCGTCAACCTGCTGTCCGGCGTCGAAGGCGTCGGCCACGTGAAGTTCCGCGAGGGCGACGTCGTGCGCCACGACCTCGTGCGGCGCATCGTGCAGGCCTATGACAAGGCCGCGCGGGACGCGCAGGACTCCTCGAAGGAGGCCCAGAAGCCGAGCCGATGAGCCTCACGGTCGATCTCGCGGTCGAAGACCCGTCCTGGACGGCGCTCGGCGACCTGCAAAGCCTCGTCGAGCGGGCCGTGGCGGCCGCGCTCGCCGAGGCCGGCGTCGCCATGGACGAGGACACGGAACTGTCCTGCCTGTTCTGCGACGACGACACGATCCAGGGCCTGAACCGCCAGTGGCGGGGCAAGGACAAGCCCACCAACGTGCTGTCCTTCCCCACCGAGGGCCCCGGGGCCGAGGTGATGCTGGGCGATATCGCCATCGCTTACGGTACGGTGCTGCGCGAGGCCGAGGCCGAGGGCAAGCGGGTCGCCGACCACGTGGCCCATCTCGTGATCCACGGCACGCTGCACCTGCTCGGCGAGGACCACGAGGACGAGGACGAGGCGGACACCATGGAGGCGATGGAGACGCGCGCCATGGCGCGGCTCGGCCTGCCCGACCCCTATGCGGGCTCCGAACCTGTGGGTCACGCGCCATGAAGGACAGCGATCGCGACGCCGCCGCCCGCCGGGCCACCGCCCCACCGCCGCCGGGCCCGAGCCTGTTCGACCGGGTGCGGGCCGTCTTCGGCCTCGGCTCGGCCTCGATCCGCGACGACATCGAGGACGCGCTCGAGGACACGGGCGCCGATTCGGTCTTCTCGGTGCAGGAACGCGCCATGATGCGCAACGTGCTGGGCCTGCACGAACTGCGCATCGAGGACATCATGGTGCCCCGCGCCGACATCATCGCGGTCGGCTCGCATATGACGCTGGGCGAGGTGCTGGGCGTGTTCCGCGAGGCCGGCCATTCGCGCCTGCCCGTTCACGGCGACACGCTCGACGACCCGCGCGGCATGGTCCACATCCGCGACTTCGTCGAGATCCTGGCCGGCGGGCAGCCGGGAGCGCTGGACCGGACCGTCGAGGCCGCCGAGGTCGCCAGGCCCGTGCTCTTCGTGCCGCCCTCCATGCAGGCGCTGGACCTGCTCGTGAAGATGCAGGCCTCGCGCACCCACATGGCGCTGGTCATCGACGAATATGGCGGGACCGACGGGCTCGTGACCATCGAGGACATCGTCGAGATGATCGTCGGCGATATCGAGGACGAGCACGACGAGGACGAGGCCCCGCTGGTCGAGGCCGAGGGGGACGGCGCCTTCCTGGCGGACGGGCGCGCCGCGCTGGAGGACGTCTCGGCGGCCGTGGGCTTCGACGTCGCGGTGGGCGACGACGCGGAGGAGATCGACACGATCGGCGGGCTCGCCACGAGCCTGTGCGGCCACCTGCCGACGCGGGGCGAGATCGTGACGGGCCATCCCGACTTCGACTTCGAGATCCTGGACGCCGACCCCCGCCGCGTGAAGCGCCTGCGCCTGCGCCCGCGGGCCGCGGCAGATGAGGGCGAGGCCGGGGCGGGGCCGGAGGATCCGGCCTGACGCGTCCGTCCCGCGCCGCGCCTCCCCCGGCGCCGGGCCCATCCCGGCCTGCTGGCGTGCGTCATGCCGTTGCCGTCACACGCCGACCTTGAAAGACGAGCCTGCTCACAGGCTCTATGGACATCCCATGTCGATGGACCGCGCCGCCCTCCCCCGAACCGACGCCACGCGCGCCGCCTCTCCCCTCAGCCACCGCATCGTGCTCGCCACGGGATGGGCGCGCCTCGCCGTCGCGGTCCTGTCGGGCGCCGCCGGGGCGCTGGCCATGGCCCCCGTGGGCGCCTCTCCCGCCATGGCGCTGTCGCTCACCGTGGCGGTCTGGCTGATCGATGGTTCCGAACGCGCGTCCCTGTCGCGCTCGGGGACGCGCCGACACCTGTGGCCGACGCTGCGCGCCGCCTTCGGCGCCGGCTGGTGCTGGGGCTTCGGCTATTTCGTCGCCGGCCTCTACTGGCTGGGAGCCGCCTTCCTGGTCGATGCCGACAAGACCGCCTGGCTCATGCCGCTCGGCGTCGTGGCACTGCCGGCGATCCTCGGCCTCTATACGGGCCTCGCCTTCGCGCTCGCCCGGCTCGGCTGGATGGCGGGGGCGGGGCGGATCGCGGTTCTGGAGCTGGCGCTCACGGCGACGGAGATGCTGCGCGGCATCCTCTTCACCGGCTTCCCCTGGAACGACCTCGGCATGACGCTCGGCACCCATCTCGTGCTGGCGCAGGCGGCCGCGCTCCTGGGCCTGCACGGCCTGAACGGCCCTGACGGTGCTGGTCTTCGCGGCCCCGGCGACCCTGGCGGACCGGCGGCCCTCCGGCCCGGGCGGCGCGCCGGGCCGCCCCGTCCTGCTGCCGACCGTGCTGGCCGCCGCCGCCCTGGCGGCGCTCGCGGGATTCGGCGCCCTGCGCCTGCACGGCGGGCATGTCGGCGCGGTGCCGGGGGTGAAGCTGCGCATCATGCAGCCCGACGTCTTCGGGGACGGCGAGTTCACCTACGAGAACAGGGACGCGTTGCTCAAGCGCTACCTCGCCCTCTCGGACCGGGCCACGTCGGACGAGACCGGCGGCCTCGCCGACGTGACCCATCTGATCTGTCCCGAATCACCCTTCCCGTTCATCCTGACCCGCGATCCCGACGCGCTCGACACCATCGCCAAGGCGCTGCCGAAGGAAGGAGTACTGGTGACCGGCGCGGCCCGCGTCGACGGCAGCCCCGGCTCCTCCTCGCATCCGCCGCGCTATTACAACTCGATCCAGGTGGTGACGCGCGGCGCCGACGGGGGCACGGCGGGCGACGTCTACGACAAGGTGCATCTCGTCCCCTTCGGCGAATATACGCCCTTCATGGGCCTGTTGCAGCGCCTCGGCGTTTCGCAGTTCGTGCCCATCCCCGGCGGCTTCACGCCCGGAGCGCGGCGGCGCCTCCTGCACGTGCCGGGTCTACCCCCGGTGGTGCCCGCCGTCTGCTACGAGGCCATCTTCTCCGGCGCCGTGCTGCCGCCCGGGCAGGAGGCGCTGGGCGACGGCGTGATCCTGAACGTATCGGACGACGGCTGGTTCGGCCGCACGGCCGGGCCGTATCAGCACCTCGCGCAGGCCCGCCTGCGCGCTATCGAACAAGGTTTGCCGCTGATCCGCGCCGCCAATACCGGCATTTCAGCCATCATCGACCCCTACGGTCGCCTTTTGGAACAGTTGCCATTGGGGGAAGCCGGTGTTTTGGATGGTTTTTTGCCGAAATCCATCGCGCCGACGCCCTTTTCTGAGATGAATAAGCTCATTCCAATCTGTACGATCGGTCTGTTGTTGACCTTCATTTTTGTCATGCGATACGGGGTCGAAAGGCGGCGCAGGCGAAGCTTGTGAAGGCGACGGACGGCTTCCGAGCCTCGAACCCTCGATGCCGCCCATCGGCCTCGGCGAGGTCAAGCACAGGTGGTCGACGTGTCAGCAGAGCAACCCGTGAAGAAGCTGCCCAACCCCATCGACAAGCACGTCGGCAGCCGTGTCCGGATGCGCCGGGTCCTGATCGGGATGAGCCAGGAGCGGCTCGGCGGCGCCCTGGGGCTGACCTTCCAGCAGGTCCAGAAATACGAGAAGGGCACCAACCGCATCGGGGCGAGCCGGCTCCAGCAGATCGCCGGCGTGCTCAGCGTGCCCCCGGCCTTCTTCTTCGAGGACATGCCGTCGGCGGACGGCGCCCCGCCCGAGGGCAACTTCGCCGAGGAGGGCGCCGGCTTCGTGGCCGACTTCCTGTCGACCCCCGAAGGTTTGATGCTCAACAAGGCCTTCCTCCGCATCCAGGAGGCGCGCGTCCGCAAGAAGATCATCGACCTCGTGACGGCGCTCGCCGAGGACGCGGCCTCGGCGGCCGCGGGCGGCCACGGCGACCAGGGCGGCGACGGCGGCGAGGACGGGGATTGATCTCCTGAACCCGCCGGACCCCGTTGTCGTCACGCCACTGTCGTTCTGTTTATCGAACGAAATGGCCCGCAACGCTTGACGAAACGAACGCGCCGCGCTTAACACAGCTTCATCGAAGCATTTCGAGCGCCTGCCAGGGTCGCGGCTGCGGCCGGCCCCGGGCCTGTTCGATCGACCGAGGAGGCGCGGCGTGGCCCGTCCCAACTACCTTTTCACCAGCGAATCCGTTTCCGAAGGACATCCCGACAAGGTCTGCGACCGGATTTCCGACGAGGTCGTCGACCTGTTCTTCCGCGAAGGTGCGAAGGCGGGCCTCGATCCCTACCAGATCCGCGTGGCCTGCGAGACGCTCGCCACCACCAACCGCGTCGTGATCGCCGGCGAGGTCCGCGGCCCCGCCATCGCCCCCGAGGCCATCGAGGCCGCGGCCCGCGCCGCCATCCGCGACATCGGCTACGAGCAGGACGGCTTCCACCACGAGACCGCCAAGATCGAGGTCCTGCTGCACGCCCAGTCGGCCGACATCGCGGTCGGCGTCGACCAGGCCGGCAACAAGGAGGAAGGCGCGGGCGACCAGGGCATCATGTTCGGCTACGCCTGCCGGGAGACGCCGGAACTGATGCCGGCGCCCATCTACTACGCCCATCGCCTGCTCCACGGCCTGTCGGACGCGCGCCGCTCGGGCCGCGAGACGCGCCTCGGGCCGGACGCCAAGAGCCAGGTGACGGTGCGCTACGAGAACGGGGTGCCGGTCGAGGCGACCCAGATCGTGGTGTCGCACCAGCACACCGACGAGCACCTGACCTCGAACGACATCCGCGCCCTGGTCGAGCCCTACATCCTCGCCGCCCTGCCGGAGGGCTGGGTGAGCCGCGACACCGTGTGGCACGTCAATCCCACCGGCAAGTTCTTCATCGGCGGTCCGGACGGCGACTGCGGCCTCACGGGCCGCAAGATCATCGTCGACACCTACGGCGGCGCGGCCCCGCACGGCGGCGGCGCGTTCTCGGGCAAGGATCCCACCAAGGTGGACCGCTCGGCGGCCTATGCGGCGCGCTACCTCGCCAAGAACGTCGTGGCGGCCGGCCTCGCCGACCGCTGCACGCTGCAGCTCTCCTACGCCATCGGCGTCGCCGAGCCGCTGTCGATCTACGCCGACCTCCACGGCACCGGCCAGATCGACGCCGCCAAGCTCGAGGACGTGCTCATGCAGGCGATGCGGCTCTCGCCCCGCGGCATCCGCGAACACCTCAAG
This sequence comes from Melastoma dodecandrum, assembly GCA_029817715.1. Lineage (NCBI taxonomy): Eukaryota > Viridiplantae > Streptophyta > Magnoliopsida > Myrtales > Melastomataceae > Melastoma > Melastoma dodecandrum. Next base: position 69,604 of record JARUPY010000105.1, read on the forward strand.
CTCAACAAGCCGATCTACGCCCGCACCTCCTCCTACGGCCATTTCGGCCGCGCGCCCGAGGCCGACGGCGGCTTCTCCTGGGAAGCCACGGACCTCGCCGAGACGCTGCGTGGCCACTTCGCCTGAACGCGGCTCGCCGCCGGGCGCGGCGCCGGACCTCCCCGAGGGCCGGCACCGCTCCGGCGTCCTGCACGGGCGGCGGGCCGGGCGCCCGCTGCGCCGCGACCAGCGCGCCCGCATGGCGCGCGACCTGCCCGGCCTCGCGATCCCCCTCGACGCGCTTTCGGAAACCGTCGACCCTGTTTCCCGCCCCCGTGGCGGGGCTCAGGCGCGAAGTCGGCTTCGGCGGCGGCGAGCACCTCGCCTACGAGGCGGGACGCTTCCCCACGGTCGGCTTCATCGGCTGCGAGCCCTTCCTGAACGGCGTCGCCAAGCTGGTGGAGCGCATCGACGCGCTCGACCTCGCCAATATCCGCCTCCACGCGGGCGATGCCGGCGAGGTGCTGGACGCCCTGCCGGCGGCCTGCCTCGACGGGGCCGACGTCTTCTATCCCGACCCCTGGCCCAAGCGCCGGCAGCGCAAGCGGCGCTTCCTGTCGGAGGGCAACCTCGACCGGCTCGCCCGGGCGCTGAAGCCCGGCGCGCGCCTGCGCTTCGCCACCGACATCGACGACTACGCGGGCTGGGTCCTGGCCCGCATCCTGCGCTCCGCCGATTTCGCCTGGGAGGCCGAGGCGGCCGACCACTGGCGCCGCCCCTTCCCGGACTGGCCCTCGACGCGCTACGAGCAGAAGGCGATCCGCGAGGGCCGGCCGCCGGCCTATTTCACCTTCCGGCGGGTGGCGTAGTGCGGGCCGGAGCGGGAGGTGCCGGGCCGGCCGAGACGGGCGCGGAGACTGCCCACTACGCCCTCGGTCAGCGATGGGGATAGGCTGTCACGAGCCGCGCCACCGTTGCACCCACGTCGAGCTTCCAGATCGCGACGATCTCCGGCCTTGATCCATCGGGGCAGGTCAGCGGTCCGATGACGATGTGCTTGGTCACGTAGGCATTGGAGACGATGCGTCCCGGCCAGAATGTCGTGGCGTGCAAAGCGAGAGCGGTTGCCAGCTCGTCCGGCGCGCCGAGGCTGAAGCCTCGGCAGAGGAAAAACTTGGCCTTTCGACCAGCCATCAGGGTGATCGGATTTCAACAGATAGCCATCGATCTTCGTCTGCTCGATGATCAAGCTTTCGACGGCCATTGTGACTCATGCCGCAGTGAGGAATTCGGCCTCGAGGGTCACCGTCCCACACGCGAATTCGACCTCATAGGCGGCACCACCCGCATAGATACTCACCACCGTGCCCCGGGAGCCTGCCGGCGCGGTAGCGCCCTCGTCCGTCACGACCTCGCGCAAGAGCCGCACCGACGCGAGTTCGACAAAGTGGCTCGGCTCGCCGAGCGTGAATGAATAGGCGACAACTGGCGCATTCATCGTCCCGACCTTTTCTGCCCGGGCTGTGTTATCCCATCTATAAGAGAGTGGGTCATCCTCAAGTCGCCGTCAATGCCCGGTCGAGTTGGCGGGACGGTTCGCGGTACATCCGCGCGCCGATGCGACGGTTTCCATACCGCTCGATCGGGATGGTTGCAGAGGCTTGGAAGCTTGGAAATGGGCTTCGATACGGACCGCCGCCACGCGATCCTGCACCGTTACGCGCTCGGCACCGACGACAAGATCGGCGAGGGCGCCGAAGCCGAGGTCGACGCTCTCGGATCCGATGACATTCTGAAAATCTTCAAGCCAGAATGCAATCCAGCGACGATCGATCGTCGTCGAACGCTCTACGGCCTCCTCGATGCGAGCGCTGTCGCTTTCCGCCCTCCCGAGGATCATCGAGCACGGCGAAACGGGTGGCGTGCAATACACGATCGAGGCGAGGATGATCGGCACGAGTCTGACCGACGTTCTGCCGCATCTCCGAGCGACGCAGCGGAGCGACGCCCTCCTGGCCTATGCAGAAGCGGCCATGGACATTCGAAAGATCGGCTGCCCCATTCGGGACTTCGGCGAGATCGTTTCCGTGCAGCCCCTCCTCGCCGACAGCTGGCACGCGTTTGTCCTCGCCAGAGTTTGAAATGGACTTGGGCCGAAGCGTCGCGCGGGTCGCGTCTACCATCGATCGCCCGCACCGGGCCATCGACCGGATCGGGCGCCTTCTGGCGGCACGCCCGAACGTCGCGCCGCGTCTCGTCCACGGGGATTATTATCCCGCCAACGTGATGGCGGATGCGCGGGGTCGGATCGTCGGCATCATCGGCTTCGGCGGTCTCACTCTGTCCGGCGACCCCCAATTGGATGCCGCAGCTTCGGTTCTCCACCTGAACGGCCTCGACGGCATCACCGAGGCCGACAGGCAGGTCGTGCTCGGGCACCTCAGGACGCGAGGCCTGACGGACGAGGACCTCGACCTCTATCGTCTGTTCTACGCCTTCAGCTTCCTGGACACGCCACGCGCCGGTCTGCTCCGCTGGTGCCTGGCCACCATCCAGGCCGCCTGCTGACGGCGCCGCCCGCTTCAGGACGCCGCGACGTCGAGGTGGAAGGTGGTGATCCCCGAGAAGGCTTGGCGGACCGCCTCGGCCGATGCGGCCGGCGCCCGCACCGTCGCCCACGGTTGCCGCGCTGCGGATCCGCCGCGACGGCGGCAGTGCCGGGGAGCCCCGCCTCCCGCAGCGTCTCCTCCACGTAGAGCCGCACCTCCGCTTCCCGCAGCGCCGGTTTGAAGATCTTGCCGACCGCGGTCAGCGGCAGCCTGTCGAGGATGCGGACCGCCTTCGGGCGCGCGGCGCGCTCCCCCACCTCGCCCTCGCAGAAGGCCAGGAGGGCGTCCGCGTCGATGGCGGCGCCCGGATGGAGCTGGACGTAGACGACGGGCAATTCGCCCGCGTGGGGATCGGGGCGCCCGATGGCGGCGGCGAGTTCGACGGCCGGGTGGCGCAGGACCGCCTCCTCGATGACGGCCGGATCGATGTTGTGTCCGCCGCGGATGATCAGGTCCTTGGCCCGGCCGGTCAGCCAGACGTAGCCCTCGGCGTCGATCCAGCCGAGGTCGCCGGTGTTGAGCCAGCGCCGCCCGTCGCCGCGCTGGATCCACAGGCCGGGTTCGTCCGCCCGCCCGAGGTAACCCGAGAAGACGTTGGGCCCGCTGATCGCGATGATCCCCGCCTCCCCCGGGGCGGCGTCGCCGAGATAGGCGCCGTTCTCGTCAAGCCGCACCGGCCGGATCGGCTGGAACGGCAGGGCGAGCCCGACCGAACCCGCGTGGCGGTCGCCCCCGGAAGGGATTGACGGCCGACACGCAGGTGGTCTCGGTCAGGCCGTAGCCTTCGAGGAGTTGCACGCCCGTGAGGCGTTCGAAGAGCCGGATCTGGTCGGCCGACATGGGCGCCGCGCCGCAGTAGCAGTAGCGCAGCGACGCGATGTCCCGCCCCGCCACGGGCCGGTCGATCAGGGCTGCGTAGAGCGTCGGCACGCCGCTGAAGCTCGTGATGCGGTGATGTTCGACGATCTCCCAGAACCGGTCGAGCATGCCGGGCGCGCGGAAACCCTGCGGCGTGCCGACCAGCACGCGGATGCCGCGGTGGAAGGCCGCGAGGCCCGTGACCATGACGGCGTTGACGTGGAACAGCGGCAACCCGCAGAACCAGGTGTCGCGCGGCCCCGCGACCTCGCCCACCATGCGGCCGCTCATCCAGGCGTTGGCGACCTCGTTGGCGTGGGGTCCGCACGGCGATCTTGGGACGGCCCGTCGTGCCGCCGGTGCAGAAGAGCGACGAGACGTCGCCGGGCGCGATGGGCCGGGCGCGCAGCAGGCGGTCCGTCGGCGCCGCGGCGGCGAGGCGGGCGTAACGGTGGAGCGCGGGTCCCCCCGGCGGCCGCCCCGCGCTGCGCCGTCCCGCCCGCCACGCCATGAGCCTCGCGGGGATGCGCCGCCAGCCCGCGACATGGTCGGCGAGGTCGACCAGCACCACGTCCCTCACCCCGGCGGCCGTCGCGGCCGCCAGCGCCTTGTCGTGGATGTCGACCTTGGGGAAGGCCGCCAGCGTCACCACCACCCGGGCCTCGGCGAGGCGGAGGATCTCGGCGATGGCCTCGCCGTCGAGCAGCGGGTTGATGGCCAGCGCGATGCCGGCGGCCTCGGCGCCCCACAGGACGAAATGGGTCTCGGGCAGGTTCGGCAGGATATAGGCCACGACGTCGGTGGGGCCGACGCCGAGCCCGGTGAACAGGTTGGCGGCCCGCGTCACCTCGGCGAAGAGCGCCTTGAAGCTCCAGTCGCGGACGGCGCGATGCTGCGCGACCGACAGGAAGAAGGACAGCGCGATCCCGTCGCCGAAGCGCCGCGCGGCCTGGCGGAAGAGGTCGTAGGTGTCGGTCGGCAGGTCCTCGGGCCAGCCGGCGGCCTCGACGGCGGCCACGGCGGCGAGGCTGGCGAGGGGCGGTTCGCTGCGGGAGGAAGCCGTGCCGTCCGTCGCGATGCCGTTCATCCTGCCGCTCCATATCGGTGCAACGCCGGCCCGTGGCGCTTCAACCAGTCTTCGGCCTGGTCCATCGCAGGTGCGAGGGCGCGCGTCACCTGCCAGAAGCGGTCCGAGTGGTCCATGTGGACGAGATGCGCCACCTCGTGGGCGGCGAGGTAGTCGAGCACCAGGGGCGGCGCGAGGATCAGCCGCCACGAGAAGTTGAGGGCGCCGCGCGACGAGCAGGAACCCCAGCGCGAGCGCGTGTCGCGCAGGGTGATGCGGCTCACGGGCCGGCCGACCGTGGCGGCGTGGCGGGCGACCGCGGCGGCGAGGTCGCGCCGGGCCTCGCCCATGAGGAAGTGCAGCACGGCGGCTTCGGGATCGGCGGCGCGGGGCGACAGGCGCAGGATCGGCTCGTCCGCCCCGCCCGTGCCGGCCTGGCAGCGCCGCAGCGTCGAGGGATCGAGGACGATGCGGTGGTCGAGGCCGCGCAGGGGCAACAGGGTCCCGGGCAGCAGCGGGATCCGCCCCGGCAGGGCCGCCCGGCGCGCCTCGATCCAGGCGGCGTTGCGCTCAGCGAAGGCCTGGGCGCTCCCCAGCGAGGCGCGGGGCGGCATGGTCAGCACGACCGTCCCATCGGCGGCCCGCACCCGCAGCGTGAACCGCCGCGCCGAGGCGACGCGCTTGACCAGCACACGATGGGTCACGCCCGCGTGGACGACCTCGATCACGGGCGCCGCGTCGCGCTCGGGTCGTTCCGGCACGGCACGGGCGGGCGGGCGCATCGGGATCATGCGTCCCAGTCTAGGGTCTCGGCTCGGACGCGTCCACGCCGCCCGGGACCGGTCCTCGGCAAGAGCCCGTGGGGAGACCCGCGCAGCCCTGCTCAGGGCGTCTCCTCAGGCGGCCTCCGCCCGGTCCACGGTCTCGACGCGGCGGGCGAATTCCACCATCCGGGGGACGATCTCGGTGCGGTAGCGCGAGCCGTTGAACACCCCGTAATGGCCGACGCCCGGCTGCAGGTAGTGCAGCTTGAGGTCGTCGGAGAGGTTTCGGCAGAGCGTCTGCGCGGCATTGGTCTGGCCCACGCCCGAGATGTCGTCCCGCTCGCCCTCGACCGTCATCAGGCCGGTGCGGCGGATGTCGCCGAGATCGATCGTCTGGCCGGCATAGACGAACTCGCCCTTCGGCAGCGACTGCCGGACGAAGACCTGTTCGATCGTCTGCATGTAATATTCGGCGGTGAGGTCGAGCACCGCGAGATACTCGTCGTAGAAGTCGCGGTGCTTCTCGGCCGCGTCGCCGTCGCCCTTCACCAGGTGATAGAACATGTCCTGGTGGGCGTTGACGTGGCGGTCCATGTTCATGGCCATGAAGCCCGACAGCTGCAGGTAGCCCGGATAGACCCGGCGGCCCATGCCGGGATAGGGGAAGGGCACGGTCTCGAGGCAATTGTCGCGGAACCACTCGGTGCCGCGGGCCTCGGCGAGCTTGTTGACCGCCGTGGGGCTGCAGCGGGTGTCGATCGGCCCGCCCATCAGCGTCATGGAGGCGGGATGCAGCGGGTCCCCGTTCCGCTCCATGTGGGCCACCGCGATGATCAGCGGCACCGCGGGCTGGCAGACCCCCAGCGTGTGGACCGGCACGCCCTCGGCGCCGAGCACGTGCAGCATCTCGATGAGATAGGCGATGTAGTCGTCGAGATCGAACTTGCCGAGCGCCAGCGGCACCATCCGGGCGTCGGCCCAATCGGTGACGTAGACGTCGAAATGGGGCAGCAGCGCCTCGACGGTGCCGCGCAGCAGCGTGGCGTAATGGCCCGAGAGGGGCGCCACCACCAGCATGCGGGACCGCGGCACGGCCCCCCCGTCGTCGTGCTTGCGGAAATGCAGCAGCTTGCAGAAGGGCCGCTCCCACACGGGCGTCTCGGTCACGGCGAGTTCGCGCCCCTCGACGGTCGTGTGGTCGAGGCCGAAGACCGGCTTGCCGTAGCGCCGCGTCATGCGCTCGAAGAGCTCGGCCGAGGCCGCGATGTTGCGGCCGATGGGCGTATAGGTCCAGGGATTGAGCGGGTTCTTGAAGAGGAGGCGCGTCGCGTCCGAGAGCGCGCGCGCCGGGGCCAGCGCGAGATGGGTCATCTCGAACATGGGATAGGTGATCTTCATCTGGCCCACGGCACACCGCTGGTTGGAGTTCGTCGCCGGGACGGACCGCTCGCCATCCCTCCGCTTGCGTTGCAGAGATAGACGCTGGGCGGAAGGGCGACAACGGCGCATGTCGCGTGCGGCGGCGAATGGCGGATCATTCGCCCATCTGCAACAGCGTGCCGGCGGCCCGCGCGCGGCGCAGGAACCACAGGAACGCCAGGGTGGCGAGGGCGAAGAGCCCGGCATTGATGGCGAGGGCGTCGCCCATGAGGTCCGTGCGCACGACGCCCTCGTTGAGCGCCGCCCTCAGCCCCTCGAAGACGTAGGTGGGCGGCAGGGTCCAGGAGACCGCCTGGAGCCAGCCCGGCAGCACCGCCACGGGATAATAGACGCAGCAGAGCGGCAGCAGCAGGAACATGAAGCTCCAGGCCAGTTCCTCGGCGCCGAGCCCGTGGCGCAGCAGAAAGCCCGACACGACGAGCCCGACGCTCCAGCTCGTGAGCATGAGATTGGCGAAGAAGAAGCCGAGCGCCGCGCCGAGGGACCAGAGATTGAAGCCGAAGAACACGACCGCGAGACCCGTCACGGGCAGGACGCCGAGCGCCAGGCGCAGCAGGCTCATCACGATGAGCGAGGCGACGAATTCGAGCGGCCGCAGCGGGCTCATGAAGAGGTTGCCGACGTTGCGCGAATGCATCTCCTCCAGGAAGGAGAGCGAGAAGCCGAGCTGGCCGCGGAACAGTACGTCCCACAGCATCACGGCGCCGATCAGCGTTCCGGCCCCGACGGCGAGCCGGCCCTGGGAGCCCCCCGCCGCCGCGGCCTGCCCGACGAACCGCTGGATGAAGCCCCAGGTCACGAGTTGCACGGTCGGCCAGTACATGAGGTCGAGGAGCCGCGGCCAGGACCCGCGCAGCAGGTAGGAATAGCGCGTCACCATGGCGGCGACGCGCGCCGGCGAGAAGGCGAGGTGGCCGGAGAGGCCCCGCGGGCGGAAGCGCGCCGCCCTCATTCCGCCGCCCCCGCGAGGCGCGGCGCGTCGTCGGCGGTGGCCGTGCCGCGCGCGAGGGCGAGGAACACCTCCTCCAGCGTGCCCCGGCCGAAGCGGGCCTTCAGGCCGTCGCTCGTGCCGTCGGCCACGATGCGCCCGGCCTTCATCACCACCACGCGGTCGCAGAGGCGCTCGACCTCCGCCATGTTGTGGGAGGCGAGCAGGATGGTGGTGCCCCGGGCCCGCCGGTCCGCCTCGATGAGCCCCCGCACCCAATCGGCCGTGTCGGGATCGAGCGAGGCCGTGGGCTCGTCGAGCAGCAGCACGTCGGGCCGGTTGAGCAGCGCCTTGGCGAGCGCCACGCGGGTCTTCTGCCCGGCCGAGAGCGCGCCGGCCGGGCGATCCATGAAACCGCCGAGCGCGAGGTCCGCCGCGAGCTCCGCGATGCGGGCGCGCCGGTCCTGAAGGCCGTAGAGGCGGGCGAAGACGTCGAGGTTCTGGCGCACCGTGAGGCGATGCGGCATGTCGACGTAGGGACTCTCGAAGTTCATCCGGCCGAGCACGCGGTGGCGGTCCCGCGCCATGTCGGCGCCCAGCACCCGGGCCTCGCCCGAGGTCGGCAGGATGAGCCCCATGATCATGCCGATCGTCGTGGTCTTGCCGGCGCCGTTGCCGCCGAGCAGGCCGCAGCAGGAGCCCCGCGGGATCTCGAGCGTCACGCCGTCGACGGCCGGCCGGCCCTTGTAGATCTTGGTGAGGGCGCGGAGCGCGACGGCGGGAGGTGCGAGGGACATGGCGCCTCTATAGACGATCCGCCGCGCCCCGCCGAACCCGGATGCACCCGGACAACACGGCACGGGGACCTTCCGCGGCGGCGGCCGATGCGGGAAACACGCCGGATCCCCGAGACGACGCGTCGCCCGCGGCGGTAACCCTGCCGCGACCTTGTCCTCCGGAGGACGTTGTCATCTGATCGATGGAGAGTGGCGGCCGCGGCCGCCGCGCCGCCCGACACCAGGATCCTTCGCCGACCCATGCCGAAACTCAGCAACATCGACCTCGGACGGCCAGCGCGGCGCCTGCGCGTCGACACGCTGTCCCGCCTCCGCTGGCTCGCCCTGAGCGGCCAGACCGCGACGGTGCTCTTCACCAACCTCGTCCTGGGTTTCCCGCTGCCGCTCGTCCCCTGCCTGCTGGCCATCGGCTGCTCCGTCGTGTGCAATTCATGGTTGCGGCTCCTCTATCCCCAGTCCCACCGGCTCAACGACCGCGCCGCCACGGCGCTGCTCGGCTACGACCTGCTGCAGCTCTCGGCCCTGCTGTACCTGACGGGCGGCCTCGAAAATCCCTTTTCCATGCTGTTCCTGGCCCCGGTGATGATCTCGGCGGCGTCGCTGCCGCCGGCTCGCACGGTGCTGCTCGGCGGGCTCGCCGTGGTGGCCGCCACGCTGCTGATCTGCTGGCACATGCCCCTGCCCTGGCACCCGGGCGAGGAGATGCACCTGCCCTTCCTGTTCTCGGCCGGGATCTGGTGCGCCGTGGTGCTGGGGGTGGGCTTCATCGGCGTCTACGCGTCGCGCGTCGCCGAGGCGGCGCGCCAGCTCTCGGACGCGCGCGCCGCCACGGAACTCGTGCTGGCACGCGAGCAGCACCTCACGCAGCTCGACGGGCTCGCGGCCGCCGCCGCACACGAACTCGGCACGCCGCTCGCCACCATCACGCTCGTGATCCGCGAGATGCTGGCCCTCCTGGCCAAGGCGGGGAAGACGATCGAGGTCGCCCAGATCAACGACGACATGCGGCTCCTCGACCAGGAGGCCCAGCGCTGCCGCACCATCCTGGGCAAGCTGACCTCGCTCGGCACCGAGGCCGCCGGTCCGCTGGAGGAGATGACGCTGAGCCACCTGGTCGAGGAGGTGGTGGGCCCGCAGCGCCATTTCGACGTCACAGTGACGGTGACGCCCATCGGCTTCGGCGAGGAGCCGGTCTGCGCGCGCAACCCCGCGATCCTCTACGGGCTCGGCAACCTCGTCGAGAACGCGGTCGACTTCGCGCACCGGGGCGTCAAGATCGACACCTACTGGACCCCCGACACGGTCGCCGTGACGGTGCGCGACGACGGTCCGGGCTTCGCGGCCGAGATCCTGTCGCGGCTCGGCGAACCCTATGTCACGACGCGCGGCGCCGGCGGGCGGGCCAAATCGGAGACCAATTCGGGCCTCGGGCTCGGGCTCTTCATCGCCAAGACGCTGCTGGAGCGCTCGGGCGCCACCGTCGCGACGTCCAATGCCCCGGCTCCCGAGACCGGGGCGGTCGTGGCGGTGACCTGGCCGCGCGCGGTGTTCGAGCGCGGCGCCCCGCACGGGGCGGGCGGCAAACGCAAGCGCACCCCTGTTTTGTTCTGACGCGCGCCCTATCTCTACGGCAACGGCTTCACGGCCTGCGACCCGGCCATTGCGACGCCCCGAACCGTTGGGGCGCCTCTCCCGACCGCCCGCGGCCCTTCGGCATCCGTCGTCGGCACGACGGCATGCGCCGGTTCAGCAGCGCGGGCCCCCTCGGGGCGCCCGAGACCACGGGACGACACGATGAGCCTTCAACCCACGGCCGGCGACACCGGCCCCATTCCGGCCCTCCAAGGGGACGGTTCCCTGCTGATCGTCGACGACGACAAGCCCTTCCTGACGCGGCTCACGCGCGCCATGGCGAGCCGCGGCTTCCAGGTCGAGGCCGCGGAATCGGTGGCCGAGGGCCTCAGCGCCATCGAGCGCAGCGCCCCCGCCTATGCGGTGATCGACATGCGCCTCGCCGACGGCAACGGGCTCGACGTCATGTCCGAGCTGAAGGCCAAGCGGCCCGATGCCCGCGCCATCATCCTCACCGGCTACGGCAACATCGTCACGGCCGTGACGGCGGTGAAGCTCGGCGCCTTCGACTATCTCGCCAAGCCCGCCGACGCCGACGAGATCTACGGCGCCCTCATGGCGCTGCGCCACGACAAGGCGGAGGTGCCCGAGAACCCCATGTCGGCCGACCGGGTCCGGTGGGAGCACATCCAGCGCATCTACGAGCTCTGCGGCCGCAACGTGTCGGAGACGGCGCGCCGCCTCAACATGCACCGCCGCACGCTCCAGCGCATCCTGGCCAAGCGCGCGCCGCGCTGATCCGGCGAAGGCGCTCCGCACCCGGGCCTACACGGGTGCGGGCTCGACGACCGGTCGGCGGGAAGGGGAATCATCCCCTGCGCTCCCGCTGTTCCCCGGATCGATGTCCACCGGCTCTACTCACGATCGCTTGACGAATCGCTTGCGACGATACTGTTGTGCGTTGACACTCCTGCACGCGCCCTGTTTACAGCGGCGTAGGACTCGTTCTCCGGCACGAGAGGGTGCAAGCCCTCCAGGCGAGAACGGCGGCGGCGGTTGTGCAGCGGGATCGCTCGATGGCTCTGAGCTTCGCGGAATTCGTGGCGGCGGTCAGCAAGGACACGCTGGAGATCGGCGAGCGGGTGACCCCGACAGGGATCTCAGCCTGCAGTGCCTGCGGAATCCCTCTTCAGGAAACCATCACCGGCAACCGTCCCGATCAGCACGGCTCCTGTCGCTGCAGCGATTGCTACTTCGACGCATTGGGTGAGGAACTCGACGCTCATCCGCTCGGAGCTGCGCGGCCTGTTCGCGGAGCCTAGGAGTTGCATACATATTTGCTGAGCGACGATAGCGTCGGTCGCTATCTGCTGGATTTCGCGGATCGGCTACAAGCGTTGACCGCGGCCTGCCCCTTCGTATGGGTGACGCTCGGGCGATCCGGCGACAAGATCGCCGCCGCCCTGGGCACGATCCTGCCGCCCGACGTCGTGGACAGACTTCAAATCGTCCGCGCATCATTCGACAGGAAGAACGCCACCGTTGCCCTTCGCGATGGGTTCGACTGGACGCTGATCGCCGACGGGAGCGTCCTTCTCATCGACAGTGCGGTCCATTCCGGATTGAGCATGAACATGGCCGCCAAGACCTTGTTCGATCTCGGCGTCAAGAACATCATATCCTATTCTCTTGTCGTCAAGAGGACGGCTGATTTCATCCCGAGCTACTTCGGGCTCATGATCGATGAACACGACCGGGCATTTTTCCAACTCGACCGGTATCCCAATAACCGCCTGCAGAAGAAGGGCCCGTTCGGGATTCTGCGTTCGCTGACGCAGCGCGATCTTGATCGCGAGCCGAGCACGCTCGACTGTGGCGTCGCATCGCTGGATAAAATCAGCATGGCCGATCTCATGTATGGGGTCAGGACCCAGGGCACGGTAGCCATGCTGTATGAAGTCGCCGGCGAGGTCGCGGCCTTCCTGAGCTTCTACATCGATCGCCGCCGAGTCCTGCACATCGACGCCGTCGCGACCGATCTGAAATATCGAGGTCAGGGCATTGGCGCCACGCTCGTCCGATGGGCCGAGACTTATGCGCGGTCGTCCACATGCACCGCGATCGAACTATGGGCGATCGCCGAGCGGGTCGGCTTCTACCAGAACCTTGGCTTCGCCCGTACGTCGGAAGAGCCGTGGCGCCTCGGGCGGGAGGAGACATATTTCAGTATGAGACGGCCCATCCTGTACAACATCAAGTTCGGCGAGCTGATACGCCATTGAGACGTGCCGGGCGGGCGGATCTCCCGTCAACGGCGTCGGCAGCGTGCTATGCGGGGCCGCAGAGCCGCCGCGACGAAGAGGTCCGGCGCCGTGAGGAGATCAACATGGCGGGTTCCGGTCGATGGATGATGGTGCCGCTTCTGGCGGTGGCCCTGGCGGGCCCGGCCTGCGCCGCCGAACCCGTGCCCAGGCCGCCTTCCCCGGCCGCCCTCGCGGCTTTCGTGACGGCCCTCAAGCCCGAGGCCGCCGCCCGCGGCGTCTCGGAGGCGACGTTCGACGCCGCCTTCGCGGGCGTAACGCCGGACCCTGCCGTGGCGGCCCTGACCCGGCGCCAGCCGGAACTCGGCAAGCCGACCGGCGCCTATCTGGCGGCCTCCGTCACCCCGGCCCGCGTCGCGCGGGGGCGGGAGCTCCTGGACACATGGCACGCCCCCCTCGCGGCGATCGAGGCGAAATACGGCGTCCCGGCCCCGATCCTGGTCGCCGTCTGGGGCCTCGAGACGAATTACGGCGCGGCCCCGGGCGACAAGGACGTCGTCCGCTCGCTGGCGACGCTGGCCGCCATGGGCTACCGGCCCGAGCTCTATCGCGACGAACTGCTGGCGGCGCTGGGGATCCTCGAACGGCGGGAGGCCGGCCGCGACCAGCTCCGCGGCTCCTGGGCGGGCGCCATGGGCCAGCCGCAGTTCATGCCGTCGAGCTTCGACAGATACGCGGTCGACGGCGACGGGGACGGCCGCCGCGACATCTGGGGCGACGTGCCGGACGCCCTGGCGTCGATCGCCTCGTTCCTGCGCGGCCAGGGCTGGACGCCGGGCCTGCCCTGGGGCCTCGAGGTGCGGCTGCCGCCGGGCTTCGACCTCGCGGCCCGCGGACGGGCGCCCTTCCCGGACTGGGCCGGGCGCGGCGTCGCGCGGGCCGACGGGGCGGCGCTGCCCGCCGAGGGCGAGGGCATCCTCTACTTCCCGGCCGGCAGCCCGGGACCGGCCTTCCTGGTCACGACCAACTTCTCGGTCGTCAAGACCTATAATTCGTCGGACAGCTACGTCCTGGCCGTCGCCACGCTCGCCGACCGCATGGCGGGCGGCCCGCCCGTGGCGGCGCACTGGCCCACCGCGACCCCGATCGGCCGCGAGGACCGCATCGCCCTCCAGGCGCGGCTCGCCGCCCTGGGCTATCCGGTGGACGACCGGACGGGCCGCATCAGCCTGACGCTGCGCGATTCCATCCGCGCCGCCCAGGCCAGGAACGGGCTCGCGGCGGACGGCAACCCGACGGCGTCGCTGCTGCACGCCTTGGAAAAACCCGGCGCGCGGTGACGGGCGCGCCCCGGCGGGGTTGAACCAGCTCTGCTTTCGGCCGATTGCGCGACTGCCCGAATCCGACCGCGAGCCTCACCGATGCATCATCCCGCCGACGGCGCGCCGTCCCTCGCCTTCGGCCTGCCCTTCCTGGGCCTGCTGCTGTCGATCGCCCTGATGCCGCTGCTGCGGCCGCACTGGTGGGAGCGGCGCTTCCCGCTCGTCGCGGCCGGCTGGGCGCTGCTCTTCGTCCTGCCCTTCACGGCCGCCTACGGCGCGGGCGAGGCCGGGCGGGACCTGCTGGAAGCGCTCGCCCACGAATTCCTGCCCTTCATCGTGCTGCTCCTGGCGCTCTTCGTCGTGGCGGGCGGGATCCGGATCTCGGGCAACCTGATCGGCACGCCCGGCACCAACCTCGTCCTCATCGGCCTCGGCACGCTCGGGGCGAGCCTGCTCGGCACCACCGGGGCCGCCATGCTGCTGATCCGCCCGCTGATCCGCGCCAATGCGGACCGCCGGCATCGGACGCACGTCTTCGTGTTCTTCATCTTCCTCGTCGGCAACATCGGGGGGTCGCTGACGCCGCTCGGCGACCCGCCGCTGTTCCTGGGCTTCCTGCGCGGGGTCGATTTCGGCTGGACGCTCGGCGCCCTGGCGCCGCCGATGCTGCTGTCCTCGGCGATCCTGCTCGCGCTCTTCACCGCGATCGACCGCTGGTACTGGCGCCGGGAGCCCGTCCTGCCGCCGAGCCGCCTGCCGCGGACCTTCGGCGTCGAGGGCGGCCACAACGTCGTCTTCCTCGCCGTGATCGTGGCGGCGGTGCTGACGAGCGGGCTGTGGCGGTCGGGGCGCACCCTGCCGCTCGGCCTCGGCGTGACGGTGCGCTACGAGGACGCGGCCCGCGACCTCGCGCTTCTGGCCGCGGCGGCGCTGTCCTACGCCACGACGCCCGCCCGCATCCGCATCGAGAACGCCTTCACCTGGATGCCGATCCGCGAGGTGGCGATCCTCTTCGCCGCCATCTTCGTCACCATCGTGCCGGTCCTGGCGGCGCTGAAGGCGGGCCCGGCGGGCCCCTTCGCGCCCCTGCTCCACCTCGTGACCCGCCCGGACGGCACCCCGATCGTGGCGAACTACTTCTGGCTCACGGGGGCGCTGTCCTCGGTGCTCGACAATGCCCCGACCTACCTGGTGTTCTTCGACACGGCCGGCGGCGACCCGGCGCGGCTCATGGCGGAGGGATCGCGGACGCTGCTCGCCATCTCGTGCGGCGGCCGTCTTCATGGGGGCCAACACCTATCTCGGCAATGCGCCGAACTTCATGGTGAAGTCGATCTGCGAGGAGCAGGGCATCCGCATGCCCGGCTTCTTCGGCTACCTCGCCTGGTCGGGCCTGGTGCTGCTGCCGCTCTTCGGGCTCCTGACCGTGGTGTTCTTCCGGTGAGGCTCCAACGCCGCTGGCGGCCGATGCGCCACGGCACCACCGACCCTTCCGCTGTCGTCGCGAGCGGAGCGAGGCGATCCAGGCCGGCCTGAGCCTCCGGCCGGACGGGGACGGCATCGCCCGCGGGGCTTTTCCGGCGCCGTCCATCTGGATGGCGTCGTCGCTCGCGCTCCTCGCCATGACGGCAAAACGGAATCGGCCGTGAAGCGCTCGCGCAGAGGCGGCCGGGGCGCCACGGCACCACCGACCCTTCCGCCGTCATCGCGAGCGGAGCGAGGCGATCCAGGCCGGCGTGAGCCTCCGGCCGGACGGGGACGGCATCGCCCGCGGGGCTTTTCCGGCGCCGTCCATCTGGATGGCGTCGTCGCTCGCGCTCCTCGCCGTGACGGCAAAACGGAATCGGCCCGTGAAGCGCTCGCGCAGAGGCGGCCGGGGCGCCACGGCACCACCGACCCTTCCGCCGTCATCGCGAGCGGAGCGAGGCGATCCAGGCCGGCGTGAGCCTCCGGCCGGACGGGGACGGCATCGCCCGCGGGGCTTTTCCGGCGCCGTCCATCTGGATGGCGTCGTCGCTCGCGCTCCTCGCCATGACGGCAAAACGGAATCGGCCGTGAAGCGCTCGCGCAGAGGCGGCCGGGGCGCCACGGCACCACCGACCCTTCCGCCGTCATCGCGAGCGGAGCGAGGCGATCCAGGCCGGCGTGAGCCTCCGGCCGGACGGGGACGGCATCGCCCGCGGGGCTTTTCCGGCGCCGTCCATCTGGATGGCGTCGTCGCTCGCGCTCCTCGCCATGACGGCAAAACGGAATCGGCCGTGAAGCGCTCGCGCAGAGGCGGCCGGGGCGCCACGGCACCACCGACCCTTCCGCCGTCATCGCGAGCGGAGCGAGGCGATCCAGGCCGGCGTGAGCCTCCGGCCGGACGGGGACGGCATCGCCCGCGGGGCTTTTCCGGCGCCGTCCATCTGGATGGCGTCGTCGCTCGCGCTCCTCGCCATGACGGCAAAACGGAATCGGCCGTGAAGCGCTCGCGCAGAGGCGGCCGGGGCGCCACGGCACCACCGACCCTTCCGCCGTCATCGCGAGCGGAGCGAGGCGATCCAGGCCGGCGTGAGCCTCCGGCCGGACGGGGACGGCATCGCCCGCGGGGCTTTTCCGGCGCCGTCCATCTGGATGGCGTCGTCGCTCGCGCTCCTCGCCATGACGGCAAAACGGAATCGGCCGTGAAGCGCTCATGCGAAAGCCGTGTCACTCCGCCGCCGCCGGGAGGGCCTCGCCGGCCTGGAACACGCCGCTCGCCCCCTTGGTCATCTCGACGCGGCGGTTGTGGAGCGCGTCGAGCGTCGGGCGGTGGGTGATGGAGACGATGCCGGCCTTGGGCAACCGGTCGATCAGCGTCCGGGAGAGTTCCGCCTCGCCCGCCTCGTCGAGCGCCGAGGTGGCCTCGTCGAGGAACAGCCAGTCGGGCTTGGACAGGATGGCGCGCGCCACGCCGAGCCGCTGCTGCTCGCCGCCCGAGAGCCGCTGCGGCCAGTTGTCGGCGCGGTCGAGTTCCGGCGCGAGATGGCCGAGGCCGACGGCCGCGAGCGCCTCGCGCACGGCCGCGTCCGGATAGGCGTCCAGCGTGTGAGGATAGCAGATGGCCTGGCGCAGCGTGCCCAGCGGCAGGTAGGAACGCTGCGGCAGGACCAGCGTCTTAGTCCCCTTCGGGAAGGTCATCCGGCCCCTACCAAACGGCCAAACGCCAGAGAAGGCACGCAGCAGCGTCGTCTTGCCGCTGCCGGAGCGCCCTGACAGCAGGACCCTGTCACCGGAGCGTAGAGCCAAGGACGGCACCGCTGCAAGCGGCGTGAGATCGGGCAGGCCGACCACGATGTCGTGTGCGGCAAAGGTGTGAGACGCATCGGGGACGGATTGAATGCGGGGCTCGGCCGCAGCTGCCTCGGTACTCTGAGCCATCGCCGCTTCGAAGCCCTGGAGGCGCTGCACGACGGCGCGGTAGTTGGCCAGAGCCACGTACTGGTCTACGAACCAGGTCAAGCCGTCCTGAACGCTGCCGAAAGCCTGAGTAGCCTGCATCATATTGCCCAAGGTCGCCTTTCCGAAGAAATACGCCGGGCCGAGCAGGAGATTTGGGAATATGACGGAGAACTGACCGAAGAAACTGGTGAAAAAACCCAACCGCTTCTGCCTTCGAACCACCGCATAGACGTTTGCCAGGATGGATCCGTAGCGTTCTTCGAGAGCGGCGCGTTCTGCCGCTTCGCCACCGAGTAAGGCGATCTGCTCGGAATTCTCGCGGATGCGGGCCATGCCGAAGCGAAAATTCGCCTCATATCGTTCCTGATGATATTTCAAGGAGACCAGCGGCTTGCCAATCAGATGGGTAAACAGCGTTCCCACCGCCGCGTAGATCACGGCGAGCCAGACGAGATAGCCGGGAATGTTGAAGGACAGCCCGAAGCTCGTCATCGGAAACGTTGTCGACAATTGCCACAAAATCATAATAAATATGCCAAGCCTGACAACAGTTCCAAAGAACCCGACTCCCAGCGCCATAGTATTCCCGACGAACTCATGAACGTCCTCGGCAATACGCTGATCCGGGTTATCCGCAGGTCCCGTCACCATTCGCATACGATAGTGCTGAGCGGGCGCGAGCCAACGTTCGACGAAAGCACTCGTCATATTTTTACGCCAACGAATCTGTAAAATTTGATTGAT
The DNA here is from genome assembly GCA_029817715.1 of Melastoma dodecandrum. Classification (NCBI taxonomy): domain Eukaryota; kingdom Viridiplantae; phylum Streptophyta; class Magnoliopsida; order Myrtales; family Melastomataceae; genus Melastoma; species Melastoma dodecandrum. The sequence continues at coordinate 87,367 of JARUPY010000105.1, forward strand.
ATATATTTTGTATACGCCGATCAGAATATGAAAAAAGGCGATCACAAAAAACACCATTGTATAGTACTTGAACTGCTCCCAATTTTTTTCTTGAAGAGTGTTGTAGAAATTATTATACCAGCCATTAAATAATTTTGCCACATAGGAGAAAGCGACCTCCAACGCGACGATGGAACCGAGCAGAGCAAAAGCGATCCAACGCTCCTGGAGCCTCACCGGCCCGACGAACCAGAGCCGGATCTCGCCCTCGGTCCTTCTGCTTGAAATACGGGATCGCGAGGCGCCAGATGTCCTTCACGTCCTGGACGAAATGCGTCATGGCTCAACCTTTGGCGAGCCGGGGCGCATGTCGCCCCGACATTGAACGTTCATCTGGGTGCCGGCCCGCGCGAGCATGCCGTAGCACCGGTCTAGTCGACGCGGATCAAAGCGGAAAGATGACCGCCGCGCACGTGAAGCTTTGGAAAGGCTAAGCCTTGTCGGCGTCGTGCTGCCGCAGCCAGCCGGCGGCGCCGGACAGGTCGAGGCCGATCTGGCGGCTCAGCGGCCCGAGGTCGGCGATCGCCATGCGCCCGTCCAGCACCTCGCCGATGGCCCACAGGTTGGCCGAGCGCGTCCCCGAGCGGCAATGCACGAAGACCGGACCGGCGGCGCCCTTCACGACGGATTGGAAATGCCGCACGTCGCTTTCGGCGAGCGGACCGCGGCCCATCGGGATATGGGCATAGGCGAGGCCGGCCTCGTCGGCGGCGGCTTCCTCGGCCTCGGAGCCGGGCTGGGTCGGGTCCTCGCCGTCCGGGCGGTTGTTGATCAGCGCGACGTAACCCTCGGCGGCGATGTCGCGAAACTCGGACAGGTCGGGCTGGCTCGCGACGGTGACGTCGCCGGAAAGCTTGACGGTATGCATGGCGTCCCTCGTCTGGCCGTGTCGGCCGCGACCGTAGCGCAGGAATCTGTCGCACCAAAGCGCGGCGGTTTCGGGCGCTCCGGCACCGGCGGTGCCGCGCCCGGGACACCATATGGGAACGGGACGCGTCAGGGCGCGCCGCACGATCAGGAGTGAGATCCATGTTGATCCGCAATCGCCGGTCCTGGGAGATCCCGGAGCGCGACGCGACCCCGGAGCACGTCTTCCTCGCCCGCAGGTCCTTCGTGACGGGCGCCGGCGCGCTCGGCACGGGCGTTCTGGCGGGCGGCCCGGCGCGGGCCTGGGGCCTGTTCGGCGGCAGCGACGCCCCCCCGCCCCCGAGCCGCCGGACCCCTCGGCCTCGCTCTACCCGGCCAAGCGCAATCCCGCCTACGCGATCTCCGGCCCGGTGACGCCCGAGGCCATCAACACGAACTACAACAATTTCTACGAATACGGCACGTCCAAGCACGTGGCCGAGGCCGCCCGGCTGCTGAAGATCCGGCCCTGGACGGTGAGGTTCACCGGCCTCGTCGAGAAGCCGCGCGAGGTCGGCATCGACGACCTCCTCAAGGCCATGCCGCTCGAGGAGCGGCTCTACCGCCACCGCTGCGTCGAGGCCTGGGCCATGCAGGTGCCCTGGACGGGCTTCCCCGTGAAGGCGCTGGTGGATTTCGCCAAGCCCCTCGGCTCGGCCAAATACATGGTCATGAAGACCTTCAAGGACCCCAAGATGGCGCCGGGCCAGAAGAGCTTCATCCTGAACTGGCCCTATGTCGAGGGGCTCACCATGGCGGAGGCCACCAACGACCTCGCCTTCATGGTGACGGGCGCCTACGGCAAGCCGCTCCCCAAGGTCATGGGGGCGCCGCTGCGCCTGGCGGTGCCGTGGAAATACGGCTTCAAATCGGTCAAGTCGATCGTCGAGATCGCCTTCACCGACAAGCAGCCCGAGACGACCTGGGCGGCGCTGGCGCCCGACGAATACGGCTTCTGGGCCAACGTGAACCCCGCCGTCCCCCACCCGCGCTGGAGCCAGGCCTCCGAGGAGGTGATCGGCACCGACGACCGCCGGCCGACCGTCATCTACAACGGCTACGGCGAACAGGTCGCCTCGCTCTACGCCGGCATGGCGCAGGACAAGATCTTCATGTGACCCCTCTCGCCTCGGCCCGGGAGGCGAACCCGCCCCCGGACCGGCCGGTCAGGACAGCCCGGGCGGGCGGCGCGTATGCCAGTCGGTGACCTGCTGGAAGGCGTGGCCGGCCCGGCAGAGCAGGTCCTCCGACAGGTGCCGGCCGACGAGTTGGAGGCTGAGCGGCAGGCCGGCGGCGTCCATGCCGCCCGGCAGCGTGATGGTCGGGCTTCCCGAGAAGTCGAAGGGCGCCGTGAAGCGCAGGATGCGCAGCAGCACCTCGGGGTCCTGGCCGTATTCCCCCATCCTGGCGAGGCTGGGGATCGGCACCGGCATGGTGGGGACGAGCAGGAGGTCGACGTCCCCGAAGAGCGTCGCCAGCGCGCCCGAGAAGGCGAGCCGCTCGTGGTAGATGGCGCCGAGGTCGAGGGCCGACAGGGCCCGCCCCTGGTCGATGAGCGCCGCGAGGTCCGGCCCGTATTCGGCGGCGCGGGCCGGGTAGGTGTCGCGGTGGGCCAGCGCGGTCTCGACCGAGCAGAAGGGGATCCAGCCGCGGACGAGGTCGGCGGTCGGCGGCATGGCGACCTCGACGATGCGGGCGCCGAGGCTCGCCAGGGCGCGTTCGGCCTCGCGCAGGGCCGCCACGACCTCGGCGTCGATCCCGTCGGAGACGAAGCCGCGGTCGACGCCGATCCTGAGGCCGCGGATGTTGCCCCCGATGAGGGCGCCGTAGTCCGGCACCGGCGCGTCGAGCGCGGTGGGATCCTTCGGATCGGCCCCCGCCATCACGCCCAGCATGGCGGCCGCATCGGCGGCCGAGCGGGTCATGGGGCCGACGTGGTCGAGCGAGGCGGCGAGCGGGAAGACGCCGTAGCGGCTGACGCGCCCCCAGGTCGGCTTGATGCCGGTCAGGCCGCAGGTCGCCGAAGGGAAGCGGATGGAGCCGCCGGTGTCCGAGCCGATCGCGCCGTAGCAGAGTCCCGCGGCCGTCGCGGCGCCCGACCCCGTCGACGAGGAGCCGACCCAGTGGTCGGCGCTCCACGGGTTGAGGGGGCCGGGATTGTCGGGATGGTGGCTCGTATAGGCCCCCTCCGTCATGGCGAGCTTGCCGAGGATCACGGCGCCGGCCCCGCGCAGCCGCGCCACCACGGTGGCGTCGTGGTCGGGCGTCATGGCCTTGAACAGGGCCGTGCCGGCGCCGGTCGGCGCGAAGCGCGTGTTGCACAGGTCCTTGACGCCGACGGGGACGCCGTGGAGCGGCCCGCGCGAGATCCCCCGCGCGGTGTCGCGGTCGGCGGCTTCGGCGCGGGCGAGGGCCCGCTCGCCCACGACCGTCGTGTAGCTGCGGAGTCGCGGGTCGAGCCGCGCGATGCGGTCCAGCATGGCGCCGGTCACCGCCACGGAGGTGAGATGCCGGTCCCGGATGAGCCGGGCGATCCGGGTGAGGCTTTCGAAGGCAAGGTCCTCGGGCATCGACGTCTCCTCTTCATGTCTTCATGATGGTCGCGGTGTCACCCGAACTCGCCCATCGCGGCGGCGTCCGACAGGGCGTCCGTGGCGATCCTGCGGGTGATGGTCCCCTTCTGGATGAGGAGGACGTGGTCGGAGAGGGCCTTGATGAAGTCGAGGTTCTGCTCGACGAGCAGGACCGTGAGGCCCCGCCGCGCCCGGACGGCCTTCAGCCGCCCCGCGATCTCCTCGATGATGGAGGGCTGGATGCCCTCGGTCGGCTCGTCGAGGAGGAGGATGCGGGGCTTCTGGATCAGCGCCCGCGCCAGGGCCAGCAATTGCTGCTCGCCGCCGCTGAGCGCCCCGCCGGGCCGGTCGAGCAGGGGCTCGAGGCGCGGGAATTCGCCCAGGATGGCGCCCTCCGCCTCGGCGCGGGCGCCCGCCGCGATGCGGGCGAAACGGAGGTTGTCGCGCACCGTCAGCCCGGGGAAGATCTCGCGCCCCTGCGGCACGTAGCCGAGGCCGCGCCGCGCGCGGGCATGGGCGGGAAGGCGCCCGATCGGGTGGCCGTCGAGGCGGACCTGCCCCGCCGTGGCGGGCAGGAGGCCCACCAGCGTCTTCAGCAGGGTCGTCTTGCCCATGCCGTTGTGGCCCAGGATGCCCACGAAGGTGCCCTCGGCGACGGCGAACGACAGGCCGTTCAGCACCGGGATGGCGCCATAGCCGGCATGCAGGCCCTCGACCTCCAGCATCATGCGGCGGTCCCCCGGCCGAGGTAGACGTCCCTGACGACGGGATCGGCCATCACCCGGTCGAACGTGTCCTCCACGAGGATCCGGCCCTGGTTGAACACCGTGACGGTGCGGGCGATCCTGCGGACGAACGGCATGTCGTGTTCCACCACCACGATCGTGGCCTCGGCGTTGAGGTCCCGGATGAGGTCGGCGGTGCGCAGGGTCTCCTCGTCGCTCATGCCGGCGGCGGGCTCGTCGAGCAGGATGATCCGGGGCCCGCAGACCACCACCATGGCGATCTCCACCCATTGCCGCTGGCCGTGGGCGAGTTCGCCGACGATGCGGGGCAGGAGCGCGGCGAGGTCGAGGCGCGCCACGATCCTGTCCACCGCCTCGGCGACCGCCCTGCCCCGCAGCCGCGCCCGCGCCGCGAGCCAGAGGTTCTCGCGCACCGTCAGGCCGTTCATCACCACCGGGACCTGGTTCTTGATCCCGACGCCCCGGCGCCCGATGGCGTGGCGCTCGGCGCCCGCGATCTCCCGGCCGTCGAGCAGGATCTGCCCGCGCGTCGGGCGGATCTGGCCCGTCAGCAGCTTGAAGAAGGTGCTCTTGCCCGCCCCGTTGGGCCCGATGAGGCAGCGCAATTCGCCCCGCGCCAGGGCGAAATCCACCGCCGCCCACGGCGCGCACGCCGCCGTAGCGCTTCTCGAGCCCGCGGGTCTCGATGATCGGCGCGCCGCTCACCGCCGGGGGCTCCGCCCGCGCAGGGCCGGCAGGGCACCCAGGGTGGGCAGGAGGCCGCGGGGAAAGACCAGAACGAAGAGGAGCAGCACCGCGCCGAGCACCAGCGTGACCTGCCCGACGCTCACCGTGCCGAGCCAGGCGCCGAGATACTGGATCAGCCCGGTCGCCACGATGGGGCCGATGAGGGTCGAGCGCCCGCCGACGATGACCCAGATCACCACCTGGGCGGCCTGGTTGAGGCCGAACATCTCGGGCGAGACGAAATTACCCCAGACGGCGTAGAGCGCCCCCGACAGCGCCGCGACCCCGGCCGCCAGCACGAAGGCGCCGAGCTTGTAGGCCCGGCTGTCGTAGCCGAGCAGTTCCATGCGCGTCTCGCTTTCCCGGATCCCCACCAGGATGCGGCCGTAGGGCGTGAGCAGCAGGAGGCGCAATCCCACATAGACGAGAAGCGCCGCCGCGCCCGCGAGATGGAAGACGCCGTCGAAGGACAGGGCCTCGGCGCTCCAGGGCAGCTGCAGGCCGGGGATGCCCGGGATGCCGTTCTGGCCGTTCAGCCGGACGCTGCCCAGGACATATTCGGGGCCCGAGGTCGAGCGGATCGACTTCTCGAAGATGAGCGTCACGACAAGCGTCACGACGCTGAGGTAGATGTCGCCGATGCGCCCGTAGATGACGAAATAACCGAACAGGGCCGAGAAGAGCATCGGCAGCAGCACGGCGGCGGCGAGGGGCCAGAGCGTCGTGCCGGCGTTCATCGCCAGGATGGCGTAGCAATAGCCGCCGAGCCCGAAGAAGATCGTCTGGCCGAAGCTGAGGATGCCGGCGTATCCCCACAGGAAGCCCATGCTGAGCGCCAGCAGCGCGAAGACGAAGATCACCGACACGTCGAGCTGGAAGGCCGCATCGGTGAAGGAGGGCGCGAGGGCGACGGCCGCCGCCAGGGCGGCGACGAAGAGCCACCACGCCGGGCGGGGCGGCGTGGCGGCATCGGACGCGAAGCCGCCCCCGCTCACAGCCCCCTCCTCAGCCGGCCCGTGATGCCGAGCGGCAGCAGGCGCAGGAGCACGACCGCCACCACGAGCACGCTCACCTCGCCCAGCACCGAACTCCACCGGTAGGACACGATGCCGTCGATCGTCCCGAACAGGCCCGAGGCCGCCAGCGTGCCGAGCAGCGGCAGGTGGCCGCCCGCGATGACGGTGATGAAGGCCTTCGAGACGAAGAAACAGGCCCATGGTGGGCGAGGCCCCCGTGATCGGCACCAGGACCGCGCCGGCGAGGCCCGCCAGCGCCGATCCGTAGCCGAACGTCGCCATGGAGACGCGGTCGCGGTCGACCCCGAGGGCGGCGGCCACGACGGGATCCTGCATGGTGCCGCGGACGATGAGGCCGAAGGGGGTGAAGCGCGCCAGGAGGTAGGTGGCGAGCAGCATGCCGGCCGCCACCGCGATGAGGACGAGGTTGTAGGTCGAGACGTTCACGCCGCCGATCACCACATTGCCGAAATCCGTCCGGACGCTGCGCGCCTGCGGGCCGAGCAGCGTCGTGACCGCGCCCACCAGGACCAGCGACAGGCCCCAGGTCGCCAGCAGCGTGTCGATGATGCGCCCGTAGAGGAAGCGGATGATCAGCCGTTCCACCAGCACCCCGAAGACGCCGCCCGCGACGGCGGCGAGGGCGGCGGCCAGCCAGAGCGGCGCGCCCGCGCCCGCGCAGGACACGCAGGCATAGGCCCCCAGCATCATGAATTCGCCGTGGGCGAGGTTGATGACCTTCATCATCCCGAAGATGACCGCGAGCCCCAGGCTGATCAGCACCAGCAGCGCGACGGCATAGATCGCCAGATAGAGGGTGCTGGAGGGGTCCAACCTGAGGCTCTCCTGAAGGGGCGCGGGGTCCCGCCCGGCCGAGGGCCGGGCGGCGGCGGTCGTCAGAGCGCCGGCTCGTATTGCTTGGTGTCGCCCGGGTTCTTCCTGAGGTCGCAGACCGCCTGGGTGTCGGCGGGCTGGCGCTGCGAGAAGGATTTCAGGAGGTCGAACCCGCCCGTCGTGTTGCCCGACGCGATGTGGATGTCCATGACCGTGTGGTTGGTCTGGCCGTCGATCGTGTAGAGGCCGCCGGCCCCCTGAAATTGCGTGCCCCCGAGGGCCGGGATGACGTCGTCGGGCCTCGCGCTCTTGGCGCGCTTCACGGCCTCGGCCCACAGCATCACGCCGCGATAGCCGATCTCGCCGTATTCCCCGACATAGTCGTTCTCGCCGGTGTAGTGTTTGAAGCGCGCGACGAAGGCCTTGGCGGCCTCGGTCGGCAGGCTGTCGATGAAGGAGGTGGCGATCAGGATGCCGTCGTTCTCCTGCGGGCTCAGCGTCGCGTTCTCGCGGCCGGCGCCGTAGGTCCCGGAGGCCAGGACCATGTTCTTCTTGCCGATGGTGGATTCGAACTGCCGGTAGAACGACATATGGGCGTCGCCGACCAGCGCCGAATAGACCGCGTCCGGCTTGGCGCTCTGGATCCGGCTCAGCACGGGGGCGAAATTGGTCACGTCGAGCGGGAAGAACTCCACGGCGAGGTCCTTGCCGCCCTTCTCGCGCAGAAACTTCTGGATCCATTTGGCGGTGATCTGGCCGTAATTGTAGTCCGCCGCCAGGATATAGGCGGTCTTGGCCTTCCTTTCGCCGATCACGTAATCGACCAGGGGTTCGAGCTGCTGGGCCGGCACCATGCCGGTCGAGACGTGCCGGCGGTCGCAGACACCGCCCTCGTAGAGGGCGTTGTAGAAGTACAGGCCCTTGAACTTGTCCACGATGGGGCGCATCACCTCGCGCGAGGAGCTCGTCACGCCGCCCTGCAGCACGTCGACCTTGTCGCGCACCATCGCCTGGGTCGCGTATTGCGAATTGAGCTGGTTGTTGGACTGCGCGTCGTAGAAGATGAGTTGCACCGGCCGCCCGATCAGCCCGCCCGCGGCATTGATGTCGTCGACCGCCATGGCGGCGGCGCGCATCTGCTTCAGCGAGTAGATGTTGAGGCCGCCGGTCTTGTCCAGGATGTTGGCGAGCTTGATGGGTTCGGCCGCCGCGAGGCCGGCGCGGCCGAGCAGCGCGGTGGTGCTGGCGAAGGCGACGGCGCCGGACGCGGTGCGAAAGAACTGACGGCGGCTGAGTCTCATGGCGATGTCCCTCTCAAAACGGCGGGCGGTCCCGTCGGGCCGGAATCGCCGCCGCGACCCTATCGGATCCCGCCCCGCCCCGGGGCCGCGTCCTCGGCAGGACGCTCATGCGGCGCCCCGTCCGCGGAGGGCGCGCCGGATGATCTTGCCGGTGGTGGTCATGGGCAATTCGTCCACGAAGACGATCTCCCGCGGGTATTCGTGCGCGGCGAGCCGGGTGCGCACGAAGTGGCGGATATCGTCGGCGAGGCCCTCCGACGACCGCGCAACCCCGGGCCGCGTCACCACGAAGGCCCTGACGATCTCGGTGCGGATCGGGTCGGGCGCGCCCACCACCCCGGCCATGGCCACGCCCGGGTGGCGCAGCAGGCAGTCCTCGATCTCGCCGGGCCCGATGCGGTAGCCGCCCGAGGTGATGACGTCGTCGTTCCGGCCCACGAACCAGACGTAGCCGTCCTCGTCCATGCGGCCGAGATCGCCGGTGAGGAGATGGTCGCCGGCGAATTTGGCGGCCGTCGCCTGCGGGTCGTTCCAATAGCCCAGGAACATCACGGGATCGGGGCGGCGGGACCGCGATATGGCCGATCTCGCCCCGGGGCGCCGGGCGCCCCTCGGCATCCACGATGGCGACGTCGTGGCCCGGCACCGGCCGGCCGATGGCGCCCGGCCGGGCCGGGAAACAGCGCGGCGCAGGATCCGACCACCAGGTTGCACTCGGTCTGGCCGTAGAACTCGTTGATGGCCACGCCCAACACCCGGCGGCCCCAGTCGAGCAGTTCGCCGCCCAGGGACTCGCCGCCGCTGCCGACGCTGCGCAGCGCGAGGCCGGCGGGCGGCTCGGCCCTGACCTCCCGCATGAGCTTCAGGGCGGTGGGCGGCAGGAAGGCGTTGCGCACGCCCTGGTCGATCATCAGGCGGAGGGCGGCCTCGGGATCGAATTTCCGGGCGCGGCGGGCCACCACGGTCACGCCGTGATGCCAGGCCGGCAGCAGCACGTCGAACAGCCCGCCGGCCCAGGCCCAATCCGCCGGCGTCCAGATCCGGTCGCCGGCTTGCGGAAAGAAGTTCCTGCGACATCTCCACGCCGGGCAGGTGGCCGAGCAGCACGCGGTGCCCGTGCAGCGCGCCCTTCGGCTTGCCGGTGGTGCCCGAGGTGTAGATGATGATGGCCGGGTCGTCCGGCGCGGTGTCGACCGGCGCGAAGGCGTCGGAGGCGGCGGCGCAGCAGGCGTGGAAATCGTCGGCGCCGGGACCCGGCCCGTCGACCGTGTAGACGCGCGCGAGGTTCGGGAGCCGGTCGCGCAGATCCTCGATCTTGGCCGCGCCCGCGCGGTTCGTCACCAGGGCCCTGGCGCCGCTGTCGGCGAGCCGGAACCGCAGCGCGTCGGGACCGAACAGCTCGAACAGGGGCACGCTGATCATGCCCGCCTTGAAGGCCGCGATATGGGCGATCGCGGTTTCGGGGGCCTGAGGCAGCAGCACGCCCACGCGATCGCCCCGGCCGAGCCCGTGCGCGGCGAGCACGTTGGCGAAGCGGTTGCTGAGGCGCCGCAGGTCCTCGAAGCTGAAACGCTGCTCGGCGCCGCCCTCGTCGATGTTGACGAGGGGCGAGCCCGCCGCCCCCGGCATGCCGGTCGCAGACGTCGACGCCCATGTTGTAGCGCTCCGGGAGCCGCCACCGGAAGGTGGCGCGCAGCGCCTCGTATGTCGCCCCTCGCCTGAGCATCGGCGCCGTGCTCCCGAAACCCCGCGATCCCCCGCGGGGACCCGCATCCTCCGTTTGCAGCGGGGGCGGGTTCTGCATACAAACAATCGACCGTTCGTTTTCTCCCGTCAAGGGAGCATGGAGCCGGGGCCGCCGCCCTGGCGGGCTCGAGACCGCGCGGACGGATCGGTCGCCGGAGGATCGGGGAGGATCGGATGGGGCGCAGGGTCGGGTCTTCGGGCTCGCGGACGATGGAGGCCATCGTCCGCGCCGGCTTCGACCTCTTCTACGAGCGCGGCTACGAGGGCACGACGCTGCGCCAGATCGCGGCGGCTGTCGGCCTCCAGCAGGGGTCGCTCTACAACCACATCGAGAGCAAGCAGGACCTCCTCGCCCATCTCTACCGTCGGCACATGGAAGCGCTGCTGGTCGCGCTCGATCTGGCGCTGGCCGGCGTCGCCGGGCCCTCGGCCCGGTTGCGAAGCTTCGTGGCCTTCCACGTCGCCTACCACGTGGACCGCAAGCGGCGAGGTCTTCGTCGTCAATTCCGAGCTCCGCAGCCTGGACGCCGCCAACCGGGCCCGCCGCGGTGGCGCTTCGCCGTCGCTACGAAGGCCGGCTGATCGAGATCCTGGCGGCGGGCGCCGCGGCGGGCGAGTTCGCCGTCGCCGACGCGCCCGTGACGGCCTTCGGGATCCTCGGCATGCTGTCGGGCATCTGCACCTGGTACGATCCGGGCGGGCGCGTGCCCCGCACGGCGCTGTCCGACATCTACACCGCGATGGTCATGGGGAGCGTTGCGCGACCGGCACGGTGAGGCCCGCCCGGCTCGGCCCCACGGGGAGACGAAGCGGGATGGCGCGAGACCGTTTCCGTTTGCCTCCTTCGCGCGTTGCGTTCCAGCTCCGCCGTCATGGCGAGGAGCGCGAGCGACGACGCCATCCAGAAGGACGGTTCCGAATGGATCCGGCGCGGGATGCCATCCCGGCCCGGGCGGCGGCTCCCGCCGGCTGGATCGCTTCGCTGCGCTCGCGATGACGGCGGAGGGGGCGGTGGTGCCGGCCGGACGCGGTAGGCGATCGCAAGACGAAGCCATCATCCGGAAACCGTACGAGACCACTCATACGACGTGCGGCTGATTGGATCGGCCTTTTGCCGCTGGTCCCCGCGAAGGCGGGGGTCGAGCGGAAAGCGCTGCAACCTCGCGGCGACCGTATCGAACGGGTCAAGCCTTCCGGAGCGGGTCGGGCAGGAGCGGCCGTGGGCGGCGCGCGTCAGGGCCGAATGCGCGGGCGCTGATCCGACACGGATTCGGAAGCGGCCGCGCCCCGGAACCGATAGGTCTCGATCGACTGCGCCTTCATCTCGCCGAGAAACCGGGCGCGGTCGGCGCCCGGTAGGCCCCGTCCCTGACCACGACCGGGTCGACGAAATGTTCGTGCAGGTGATCGATATACTCGATCACGCGCCCGTCCTTGGTGCCCGAGACGGCGACGTAGTCGATCATCGACAGGTGCTGGACGTACTCGCACAGCCCGACGCCGCCGGCATGCGGCCAGACCGGCAGGTCGAACTTGGCCGCCATGGCCAGCACGGCGATGATCTCGTTGACGCCGCCGATCCGGCAGGCGTCGATCTGCACGATGTCGATCGCGCCCCGTTCGATGAACTGCTTGAACAGGATCCGGTTCTGGCACATCTCGCCGGTGGCGACCTTCACGGGGCCGATGGCCGCGCGGATCTTGCGATGGCCCTCGACGTCGTCCGGGCTCGTCGGCTCCTCGATGAAATAGGGATCGGCGAACTGGAGCTTCTTCACCCAGTCGATCGCCTGGTTAACCTCCCAGACCTGGTTGGCGTCGATCATCATGCGCACGTCGGGCCCGATCACCTCGCGGCAGATGCGCAGGCGGCGGATGTCGTCCTCGAGGTCGCGGCCGACCTTCATCTTGATGATCTTGAAGCCGCGGTCGACGGCCTCCCGGGCCAGGCGGCGGAGCTTGACGTCGTCGTAGCCGAGCCAGCCGGCGCCGGTCGTGTAGCAGGGATAGCCCTCGCGCTCGAGCGTCGCGATCCGTTCGGCCTTGCCGGCCGCCGCCTTCTCGAAGATCGCCAGCGCGTCCCCGGGGGCGAGGACGTCGGTCAGGTAGCGGAAATCGATGCAGCGGACGAGCTCGGCCGGGCTCATGTCGGCGACGTAGCGCCAGAGCGGCTGGCCGGCCTCCTTGGCGAGCAGGTCCCACACCGCATTGACCACGGCGCCGACGGCGAGATGCATGGCACCCTTGTCGGGCCCGATCCAGCGGAGCTGGCTGTCGCCCGTCACGTGCCGCCAGAACCGGCCCGGATCCTCGCGGATCCAGGCGAGGTCGAGGCCGACCACGAGATGATCGAGCGCCCGGATGGCGGCGCAGCAGATCTACGTTGCCCGCGGCCGATCGTGAAGGTCAGCCCGTGGCCGGCGAGGCCGTCCCGGTCGGTGTCCCAGCACCACATAGGCGGCCGAGTAATCGGGAATCGGGGTTCAATGGCGTCCGACTCCCGTCGAGCATGCGCGAGGTCGGGAAGCGGATGTCGTGGGTGGTGAGCCCGGTGATGACGGTCATGGATCGTCCCCCTTGGGATCGCGGTCAGGCCGTCCAGCCGCCGTCGATGACGAGGATCCGGCCCGTCGTGTAGGTGGCGCCGGCGAGGTAGACGGCGAGATCGGCGATCTCCTCGGGCCGGCCGATGCGGCCGATCGGCTGGCGGGCGATGAAGGCCGTGCGGGCCTGTTCGAAATCCCCCGGTCGCGCGCAGCCGGTCGTGCAGCGAGGGCGATTCCCACCGTGCCGGGGCAGATGGCGTTTGCAGCGGATGCCGCGGGTCCACGTGGATCGGCCGCGACCGATTTGGTGAGCCCGATCACGGCGGGCCTTGGTGACGCTGTAGGCGAAGCGGTTCGGAAACGCCCTTCACGCTGCTGGCGGACCGAGGCCATGTTGACGATGCTGCCGTCGCCCCGCTCCAGCATGCCCGGCAGCACGGCCCGGATGGTCCCGCACCATGGCCCGGACGTTGAGGTCGAAAGGCGAAAATCGAGATCGCGGTCCCGGGCAGTCCAGCACCGATCCGGCGTGGACCACCCCGGCGCAGTTGAACAGAACGTCGATGCCCGGGTAGCGGGCCGCCAGCGCCGCGACGGCGCCGTCGTCCGCGACATGCTAGTCGAGGCGGGCCCGCCTCTGATCACGGCGCGGCCTACGCGACGTCACCGGCCGAGCTTGCCTCTCGTCCGATGTTCCGGGTGGCGACGACCCGGGCGCTCCGCGGCCGCGGAAGGCCTCCGCCGCTGGGCCCCAGGCCGATGCCCTGCGCGGCGGCGAGTGACGAGGACGTCTTTCCGGTGAGCGACATGGTTTCCTATCCGGTGGGAGGCGGTTTCGATTATCAAGGCGTGGACGAGGCGAGAGGCGACGGCGGTGCCCGCACCCCCGTCTCCCCCGCCGGATCCGTTCTTATAATGAATGATGATTTCTTCCGTGAGAGGGCCGGCGCAAGGGGCTTGTCGCGCCGCGCCGCCTACGTACCGTTTCCCGGCGAGATCAATCGGCGGGCTTCCCCTCGAGGACCGCCCGCACGCCGCGCGCGATCGCCCCGCGCCGCCCGGCGGCAGGAGGTCGATGCGTGGCGGGCACGACGTCGGGCGTTTGGCGCTGGGTGTCGGGTCCAGGTTCAGGGATAGAGGGCAGGTCAGGGCCGCCACTGACGGTCCGGTTCGGGAACCCAAGGATCGGCACCCGAGATATTCTGGTCTGCACGCCCCGTACCTGTCAGCTGCTGGCTCCGCATCAGCTTCGTTAGTGCCGCGCGTTCCCGCACGGCGGCGGAGGCGCGCGTCGAGGATTCCCCCGGGCCGCGTCTCGCCCGGCATCAGCTCGTGTTCGGCCGATCATGGCCTCGCGGCTCGCATACCGCGCCGTGCGCAAGGCGAGGAGCACGTGTCCCGGAACCGGGTAGTTGAGAGGAGCGTGACGCGCGCCCCGACCCGGATCGCCGATGCCACCAGTAACCGGGCGAATCGACCTGCCCGACCGTATCACGACGATGGGCCGCGGTCGTAGACCGCGACGTGGCAGGCCAGGCCTCCTCGCGGGGCGAAGCCGCGGAGCACTCGTGGCATGGCCTGTGCTGACGAGCCGGGGCGCCGGACCGTGGGCGTGCTTGATGCGCACAGCAACGAAGAGCTTCATGCGTCAGCATCGAGCAGGCGTTCGCCCGACCTTGCGCGCCACGTAGCGCCCGGCGCCGCCCGTCCGGCACCAACCGCTCACAGCATCCGTGGTAGATCTATCGTTGGGCGAGCGCCGGTTTCGAGCGCACTTTGGCGATCTCGGCCTGGGACAGGTCCCTCCTCGGTGCCGGCCAGGAGTTCGAGAAATTGTCGAGGGTCCGGGGCGGTTGGGGGGGGGGGGGGGGTCGAGCGCGCGGCGCGCCGATAGCGATCTGCTGAATGTCCCTCGATACCGTGGCCGCTCACCGCCGCCTCGGCCCCCACCGGCCGACCACGAACGGCCCGCGCCGTTGCTGACCCGCGACGAATGGTAATCCTCGCCACACAAAAGAACCGCCAACGGCCTCTGCGGCGGGGGCGCGGCCGTCCGGGCACCCGCGGCCGATGGCCATTCCCCGGTACGAGGGCGGCGCGGCGAGAAGCCCCGTCGCGCCAAAACCCTCCACGTGGGTATCCGCGACGGTGGCCCGCCGGGTTCCGAATCTGCAGCCCTCGTCCCCGCACTAGGGCGAGCGGCAATGCGCATCGCGCGCATATATCCGGTGCAGAATATCGTGCGTTTATCGAGCGACTATCGTGCGATTATCGAGCGCTCGGGCCGATCGACGGCCCGCGCGCTGCACCACTGGCCTGACAGACGGCCCGTGAAAGGGGACAGGATGGCCCGAACTGCTGATGGTCGTCCGGGGAGCCCATCAATCGCGAGGCGCCCTATTTCGCTAGGCTGGGCCCCGCGGCACCGTGGCTCTTCGGGTCTTCTCCGCTTCGACCGCGGAGAACCCGCGGGCGCCGCTGACCCCTGCTGGCCCGAGTGACGGGGGGGGGGCGGCATCGGACAATCCGACCATTACGCAGCGTCTGACGATCGGTCGGCCTGGCATCTACGACAACACGTGAAGTCCATCTGGATCAGGCTGGCACGAGCGGGCAACGGTATCAGCGCCTATCGATACGAATTAGCCCGGGCCCCGGCGCACTCGTCTAAAAACCTTCAACAAGCAGGCCAATCCCTCGGCAGGTGCAGATCACGGCGCCACAGACAAGTCCTCAGCCACGACCGGCGCCACCTGCTGGTGGCCGAATTACGGCCTGGGTCCGGATGGCGAAGGGTCCTGACCGGGGCGCTCGTGGTCTTATCGGGATAGCGGGACGAATGGCGCTTCTCTGTTCCGGGCCGCCCGCTGTAGCATGCGTGGCGCACCCGTGTGGTGGGGTCGCCGGCCTCCCATCCCTCCCGGCAGGAGAGCGGGCTCATACCGCATTGCGTCAGGCAGAGGCCCCGACGGGCGCGCTTCGCGATCGTCGCCGACGCCTCGGCCCTCGACCGCCCTCTTCACCTACGGGTTCGGCGCCGATGGCCCCGGCTCTCGCCGGAAAGCCCCCGTCGCGGGTCGCCCTTGCGGCCGCTCTGCCCCCCGGGCGCGGGCGGGCCCCGGCCATTTCCGTCTTCCACCCGGAGGGCGTGGGCTCGTACTGGGTCGATCTGCCGAACTGGGATTCGACGCTCGTTTCCCCGCCTCCGCTATTCCGCCGAGGACGGCGCGCGCTGGATGCCTCCCTGGCCTCTCGCCTCGACCCTTCCAGGCCGCCGGGCTGCGGGGCGGGGCGAGAGCCATTGGTTCGTACGTTCCAGTACGGACCGGAACGGGCGCCTTCGCCCCTACGGCGTCCAACCGCGGCCACGTCACGTATCGTGCGGTCCCTGGCCGTGGAGGGGGTCGCGCGGCGCGCTACCGGCCTCTCAGCCACGTCCCTTTCCCACCCAATCACGTCTCCTGCCGCGCCGGTGCGCACGCACGGCGGCCTCTCTACCTCGCCGTTGACCCGAGCGAGTGCGCTTTCCTGGTCGTTGCGAACCAGAACCAAATCGACGCAGACGAACCTGACGGTATTCGCCATCGGACCCGGGGTGGACGGGCTGGCCCATGGGGGGCGAGAATAAGGGTAGTGGAGGGATGATGTGAAAAAAGCCCGCCTCGCGCCGGATTCGCGGACCGTCGCTCACGCCCATTGCCTGCGTCAAAATTCCATAGCCGAGTGGCTATCACAGGACTGATACCTCCGCGGTGCCCGTCTGCCGGCCTCCGGGCGGGGCCGCGTTGTTACACGTGTCCGACCCGTGTGTGCCAACCCCGTCATCCGTGGGCACGTCGTGTGAATGCCGCGTATGGCGTGGCCCGCGCACAGAGCTATCTGGAAAGGGCACCGGCCCGGGCGGGCGAAGTCTTGCGCACCCGGAAATGATTTCACTTGCAACGCGAACCGGACGCGGGGAGGAGACCGAAACGAAGCCAAGGGACGTGGACCACCGAGGCAACTCACGCGAGGTCCCGTGGGGGGGGGGGGGGGGGGGGGGAGGGGGGGGGGGCGCGTGCCGACGGGAAGAGGATCGCCGGCGCCCCCATCCAGGCGGCGCTACGCCACGGGCCGGCCCGTGGTCCACCAGCACGCCACGCCCGCGCCTGGTCGACGAAGCCATGAGTCGCGTAGCCCGAGGTTTGGCAAGCGCCGGAACGTCCTGATTGCCTTCAGATCATGGACGGCGGTGATCGTGAGTGCGGTAGCACGTGAGTGGTATCGACCGATATCCGACTCCTCACCGCCGTCAGGGCTTGCGCCGCCCCCGCGGGAGCGAACGCCTGAACTGAAGGGGGGTGCCGGAACGTATGGGCCGCGAGCTCCGCCACGGTTCGTCGCCGGCTCGTGTGGCGCGTCCTCCTCGGTGTAGTAGAGGTGCCAGCCCGGAGTTATAAGCGCGGGCGGACCAATCCTCCAGGACCTGTGGGACCGAGCCTCTGCACATCGCGGATGCGATGGCAGTGGTCGCATCCCGCCCCTCGTTTCCAGAACGCGGAATGGTGCCCACGCCCTGCAGGGCCCTGCGGCCAGTCGCGAGGATCGCCGATGGCGATTGAGGGGAGACCGCCAGGGGGTCCGGTGACCCGCCACGACGCTGCGGACCGCCCCTGCCCCGGTCCTTCTCGAACTCCCACTTACTGTAGAAACCTGCTGCTGGCCCTGGCTGCCGGCCAGTTTGACTGCAGCGGTGCCTTCAGCAGAGGTCTGGAGGGTGTCTCGGGTCGGCCGTGGAGCGCGACAAATATGGTGCCGGAGACGCGGCGTACGCGATCTGGCGGACGCTTGCGCGTC
Organism: Melastoma dodecandrum; assembly: GCA_029817715.1. Taxonomy (NCBI): domain Eukaryota; kingdom Viridiplantae; phylum Streptophyta; class Magnoliopsida; order Myrtales; family Melastomataceae; genus Melastoma; species Melastoma dodecandrum. Next base: position 104,636 of record JARUPY010000105.1, read on the forward strand.
CTCAGGCATCGCCCCTCCACCATGCTCCGTCTCTCGAGGGGAAACTCGGCACCAGCGACTGACGCCGGACGTTCGAACCCGGCCTTGGACGATGTCGATCACGGGCGTCGTCGATC
>JARUPY010000262.1:0-233076 GCA_029817715.1 Melastoma dodecandrum
AAAAGATCTGATGTTGAGAACTAAGGGGAGGTATTGGGTAATACTCCCACATTGAATAGGACCTAGCTTGGGTCGTTCCAGAAATGGGAAACCCGACACCCGATTTATAACACATCCTTCACTATGATTTTCCTAAGGTCAATATTGGTGTCTGCGATGTGGTTTCAATGGATCTGAGTTAACATGTTGCAAAGGTAAAAATGTGTTTTCAGGGCAAAAGGTCACTTAAAAGATACATATCGTTGAATTCTAAATATTTCTTGATTGATTATTCCAGTCTCGACACCCGTCGTAATCCGTTTGATCTTTATGTGAATAGTCCGATGTGTTCATATATCATATGCAAGAGAGGTGGTCATGACTTTTTTTCTCTCGATTGCAACTGGTGCAACTCTAAGGAGGAAATACACATGGAGGAAATACCACACAAATTTAAGGTAAAGACAATTTTCTTTTTCTCTATTCTTCTATTATATTTTTATTCTAAATATATCTATCTATACAAGGATGGGATCCTTGCAAAACAAGGAAGTTGAAGCCCCATATTAGATTAACAGTGTAACACAGGTATTGGTGATAAATGTAAATGTAAATCCATCTTTATATATGTAGTGTTCTCACTTAAATTTGTGGTCTCAGATTTTCTGTAGGGTCTATTGCCTCAATCACCTGCGTGGACTAAATGCGGATCAAGCCTCCAATGAGAAAACCACCTCCGGCTAAAGGGGTAATCCGACCACCGATTTCTAACATGGTATCAGAGCCAAGTTGATCCCGTCCGGACAAAGATTCCGAACGAGGATAACCCAGTCGTCTCCGGAATCCCCACCCCCTAACATGTATTTCAGAGCGAAGTTTGTCCCGTCGGACAAAGATTTCAGAATACAGAAATCAGAGTCTTCAGAAGATTTCATTGATTTCCCGTTCCAGTGATTCTTATTCGTGGTCGGACTTAAAGCGGCCCGATGATTACGAAGACGAGTATTTTGATAGCCAAGGAATCGGACGAAGATGAATATATTGATAACAAGGACTCGGCCCGAAGACCGTGATGATGAGATTGCTTGAGAGAAATGAATGTCACGACATGATCCTACACGGGTAATGGCACCGAAAACGCATCGCGACCGAAAAAAGGTAAAATTATTGGATTGTGCAACAACAGTTCTATGGAAGTAAATGGGGGTCAACGGCATTGTTAAAATCCCCGACGCGCATCTGTCCCTACCGTACCTCCTGTTATTATCCGATTATAATTGGTGCGGTCCCTAAATTAATGAGGTTGTAGTGGGTGGCGTGGTGCTTGGTAGTTGTTTTGAATGTTTTGGACTTGTAGTAGTCGGTTGAATCAATGAAATCTTCTCAAGACTCCTGATTCTGATTCTTAAATCTTTTTTCCCGACGGGACTAACTCTTTCGCTCGTGATGCCATGTTAGGAGGGTGGGGATTTCCGAACGAGTGGGGTATCCATCCGTCGTTCTGTGAAATCTTTGTCGCGACCGTCCCGACACGACTAACTTGGCTCTGATACCATGTTAGAAATCGTCGACGGATTACCCTTTAAGCCGCCGGTGTTTTCGTCATTGGAGCTGATCCGCATAGTCCGACGAAGGTGATTGACGCAATAGCCCTAAGGAAATCTGTGAACACAAATTTAAGTGAGTAACACCTACAGATATAAAGATGGATTTTACATTTACATTTAGCACAATAACCTTTGGTACCCTGTTATCTAATATGGGGCTTTCAACTGTCCCTCTCCTTGTTTTGCAAGGATCCAATCCTTGTATAGATAGATATATTTAGTATTCAAAATGGAATGGAAATAAAATAAATTTACCTTAATTTTGTGGTATTTTTCGTCTCTCAAGTATCTCGATCATCACTGTCTTCGGCCGAGTCCTTGTTATCAAGATATTCATCTTCGTCCGACTCCTTGCTATCAAAATACTCGTCTTCGTAATCATCGGGCCGCTTTAAGTCCGAACGAATAAGAATCACTGGAACTCTGGAATCAATGAAATCTTCTCAAGACTCTGATTACTGATTTCTGAAATCTTTTTTCCGACGGGACTAACTTCGCTCTGATACCATGTTAGGGGGTGGGGATTCCGAACAGAGTGGGAGTATCCTCGTTCGGAATCTTTGTCCGATGGGACTAACTTGGGCTAAGAGACCATGTCAGAAAATCGCGGTCGGATTACCCCTTTAGCCGGAGGTGTTTTCCTCTTTGTAGGCTGATACCCGCATAGTCCAACGAAGGTGATAGACGGCAATAGCCCTACAGAAAGATCTGAGAGCACAAATTCAAGTGAGAACACTACATATATAAAGATGGATTTACATTTACATTTAGCACAATACCTGTGTTACCCTTTTATCTAATATGGAACTTCAACTTCCTTGTTTTGCAAGGATCCATCATTGTAGTAATTACATATATTTAGTATTAAAATATAATGAGTAAAACACCTTCGGCTAAAGGGGTAATCCGACCTACGATTTCCTAACATGGTATCAGAGCCAAGTTAGTCCCGTCGGACGCTCGAATGCGACACCAAGCCCGAGTACGCAAAGATTCCGAACGAGGATACCTCACCTTCTAAACATGGTATCAAAGCCAAGTTAGTCCCGTCGGACAAAGATTCCGAACGTTAGATACCCCACCCCCGGGCCCGCCCCCGCACAGATCAGACCCACTATAAGGGTAGGAACCTCGTTATAAAGGCACCAACCACAACAAGCTTCCGCTCTCAATCTGCTGAAACCCATGTCAGCCACTTAATGATCCCTCGAGAATCCGAAAACCATATCTGCCTGGCATATGACATGAATAGAGTTAGTATCATGATACGTACTCCAGCTTGTGTTTCGATGATGGGTATGGCTGGACACGCTAACCGCACCTGTTTGAAAGCCATAAATGGCTGCGATCAGCGGAGTCAAGACAAGATATCTCGTGAATTAGATGGTATAATGTAACTGCGAATTTTAGAAGTTTCCCTTTAAGTCTACCACTTCAAATAGGAGATTTTATTATCTGACGCAAGAGATAATTAGATTAGCCCATGACGTTATATCACTCGAGTGATGCATTCAAAGGAAAAACCACAAATTTAAGGTTATTGCAATTTTCTTTTGCTTTTTTCTTATTTTGTTTTTATTCAGAATGTATAATATATATGTATCACTGGAAATGGGGACCGCTCTCGCAAGAAAAGGAAATTGAAGCACCATATTAGAGACCCAAGGTGACACAGGTATCCCACCCCCTAACATGGTATCAGAGCCCAAGTTAGTCCCGATCGGATAAAGAATTCCGAACGAGGATACCGCCCACCGTCCGGACAAAAAGATCTGATTGTGAGACCTAAGGGGAGGTTATTGGGAATACTCCCACATTGAATATAGGAACAAGCATGGGTCAATCCATAAATGGGACACCCCGAACCCGATTTATAAAACAAAACCACCAAATTCTTCACTATGATTTTTCCTAAGGAAAATTTGTCTTCGATTTTTTCACTTGGATCTGAGTAAACATTTGCAAAAGTAAAAATGTGTTTTATGGCAAAAGGTCACTACAAATATCCATATCGTAGAATTCTAAATTCTTAGATTGATTATTTCCAGTCTCGACACCGTCTTAATCCGTTGGATCTTTATGTTAATATCTCGATGTGTTCATATATCATCCAGAAAGAGAGGTGGTCATGACTTTTTTTCTCTCGTTTGCAACTGGTGCATCTAAGGAAAGGTAAAAACACATGGAGGAAAATACCACAAATTTAAGGTAAAGACAATTTTCGTTTTTTTCTCTTTCTTCTTATTATATTTTTTATCTAAATATAATCGATCTATACAGGGATGGGAATCCTTGCAAAACAGGGAAGTTGACAGCCCCTTATTAGATAAACAGTGTAACACAGGTATTGTGATAAATGTAAATGTACATCCATCTGTAAATATGTAGTGTTCTCACTTAAATTTGTGGTCTCCTAGATATTCTGTAGGGCTATTGCCTCAATCAACTGCGTGGACTATGCGGATCAGCTCCAATGAGGAAAACACCTCCGGCTAAAGGGGTAATCCGACCAACGATTTCTAACATGGTATCAGAGCCAAGTTAGGTCCCATCGGACAAAGATTCCGAACGAGGATAACCCACTCGTTCGGAATCCCCCACCCCCTAACATGGATTCAAGAGCGAAGTTAGTCCCGTCGGACAAAGATTTTCAGAATCAGAATTCAGAGTCTTCAGAAGATTTCATTGATTCCAGTTCCAGTGATTCATATTCGTCGGGACTTTAAAGCGGCCCCGATGATTACGAAGACGAGTATTTTGATAAGCAAGGAATTCGGGACGAAGATGAATATATTGATAACAAGGACTCGGCCTAAGACAGTGATGATGAGATGCTTGAGAGAAATGAATGTCACGACATGAATCCTACACGGGTATGGCACGAAAACCATCGAGACCGAAAAAAGGTAAATTATTGGATTGTGCACAACAGTATTATGGAAGTAAATGGGGGTCCAACGTCATTGGTAAATATCCGACGCGCCATCGTCCATCCGTAAACCTCCTGTTATTATACGATTATAAATGGTGCGGTCCCTAAATTAAGGAGGTTGTATGTGGGTGGCGGTGGTGCTTGGTAGTTGTTATGATGTTTTTGGCGACATGTAGTAGTCGGTTGAATCAATGAAATCTTCCTCAAGACTCTGATTCTGCTTCTGAAATCTTTTTCCGACGGGACTAACTTCGCTCTGATGCCATGTAAGGGGGTGGGGATCCCGAACGACGTGGGGTATCCTCGTTCGGAATCCTTTGTCCTGAACCCGCCGCGACTAACTTGGCTCTGATAACCATGTTAGCAAATCGTGGTCGGATTACCCCTTTAGCCGGCGGTGTTATCTTCCAATAGGCGCTGATACCCGCATAGTCCAAGCCGAAAGGTGATTGAGGCAATTAGCCCTAGGAGAAATCTGTGAAACACAAATTTAAGTGAGTACACTACATATATTAAAGATGGATTTACATTTACATTTAGCACAATACCTGTGTTATCCCGTGGGTTGACTAATATGGAGCTTCAACTATCCTTGTTTTGCAAGGATCCCATCTCTCCTGTATAGATAGATATACTTTAGTATTAGAAATGGAATAAAATAAACTAAAATTTACCTTAATTTTTGTGGTATTTTCCGTCTCTCAAGTATCTCATCATCACAGTCCTTCGGCCGAGTCCTTGTTATCAAATATATTCATCTTCGTCACGTCCGACTCCTTGCTAATCCAAATACTCGTCTTCGTAATCATCGGGCCGCTTTAAAAGTCCGACGAATAAGAATCACTGGAAACTGGAATCTAATGAAATCTTCTCAAGACTCTGAGATTCTGATTCTGAAATCTTTTACCGAACGGGACGAACTTCCGCTCTGATACCATGTTAGGGGGTGGGGATTCCGAACGAGTGGGAGTACTCCTCGTTCGGAATCTTTGTCCGATGGGACTAACTTGGCTATGATACAATTTCAGAAATCGCGGTCGGATTACCCCTTCCAGCCGGAGGTAGTATTTTCCTCGCTTTGTAGCTGATCACGCATAGTCCACAGAAGGTGAATTGAGGCAATAGCCCCTACTAAATCTGAGAGCACAAATTCAAGTGAGAACACAACATATATAAAAATAGGATTTACATTTACATTTAGCACAATACCTGTGTTACCTCTGTTATCTAATATGGAACTTCAACTTCCTTGTTTTGGCAAGGATCCATCATTGTATAGATACATATATTTAGTATTAAAATATATGAGTAAAACACCTTCGTCTAAAGGGGTAAGCCGACCACGATTTCTAACATGGTATCCGAGCCAAGTTAGTCCCGTCGGACAAAAGATTCCGAACGAGGATACCTCACCTTCTAACATGGTATCAGAGCCAAGTTAGTCCGCTACCGTCGTACAAAGAATCCGAACGAGGATACCCCACCTCCCCCGGACAAAAAGATCTGATGTAACACTTAGGGGAGGTTTCCTCTTATAGGACCAGCAACAACAAGCTTCCGCTCGTCAATCTGCTGATAACCAGTTAAGACTTGATCATCGTAGAATCCGAAAACCATATCTGCCTGGCTTTGTCTTGTATGCGAGTTGGTATCTTTATACGTCTCCAGCATGTGTTTTCGAAGATGGGTAAAGGCGGTCAAGCTACTACCCCGCACCTGTTTGAAAAGCATTAAAGGGCTGCTTCAAGCCGAGTCAAAGACAAGAGACTCCGGTGAATAGATGGTATATGTAACTGAGAATTTTGAATTTGTTTCCCTTTAAATCTACCTCTTCAAATAGAGATTTTATTATCGTGCAAGAAATAATTAAGATTAGCCATGACGTTTTTTTTCTCGTCGAGTGAAGCAACAAAGGAAAAACCAACCACAAAATTTAAGGTAATTGCAATTTATCTTTTATTTTCTTTTTTCTTATTTTGTTTTTATTCTGAATGTATAAAAATGATAAACAGAAATGGGACCCTCTCACCCTCGCAAGATAAAAGGAAATTGAAGCAACCATAATAGAGAAACCAAGGTGACACCACCAGGTATTATCCCCAAACCCCTAAACAATGGTATCAGAGCCAAGTTAGTCCCGTCGATTAAAAATCCTCCGAACGAGCGATACCCCACCCTTGACCCCCGAAGACCGAAACCCCCAACGTGGATACCACCCCACCCACAACCCCCAGCCTCTCCCTCCCCAGCACCCCCCCCACCTATGGTTTCGTCACAAACAAACACCCAATCTTTACACACACACAAGTGAGGTGTTGAGCACACAGTCTTCATATAAAATACAACACAAACAAACCGCGAATACGCCTGGCCACCCATATCAAGGCCAAAACGCTAAACCACACACTCCCCAGTATCTCCCGACATTGGACTACAAGACTACCTAACTATCCCATATCCATTCCATCACCCCCGGAGCCCCCCCCCGCTAGTACCGGGGCTGTCCATAAATGGGAAACCCGAACCCGAATTTATATAACACATCTTCACAATGATTGTCCTAAAGGAAAATTGTCTTCGATTTTTTTCACTTGGATCTGAGTAAACATGTGCAAATGTAAAAATGTGTTTTTATGGCAAAAAGTCACTTAAAATATCCATATCGTAGAATTCTAAATTCTTGATTGATTATTTCCGTCTCGACACCGGTCTAAATCCGTTGGATCATTCTGTTCATATCCGATGTGTTCATATATCATATGAAAGAGAGGTGGTCATGAACTTTTTTTCTCTCGATTGCAACGGGTGCATCTAAGGAGGAAAAACACAGAGGAGGAAATAACAACAAATTTAAGGTAAAGACAATTTTCTTTTCCTCTTTTCTTTCTATTATATTTTTATTCTAAATATATCTATCTATACAGGGATGGGATCCTTCCGCAAAACACAGGGAAGTTTGAAACAAGCCCCATATTAGATAACAGTGTAACACAGGTATTGTGATAAATGTAAATGTAAATCCATCTTTAGATATGTAGTGTATTCTCACGAAATTTGTGGTCTCAGATTTCTGTAGGGCTATTAGTCCAATCACCTGCGTCGACTATGCGGAATCAGCTCCAATGAGGAAAACACCTCCTGCTAAAGGGGGTAATCCGACCAACGATTTCTAACACTGGTATCAGAGCCAAGTTATTCCCCCGTCGGACAAAAGAATTCCGAACGAGGATAACCCACTACGTTCGGAAATCCCCACCAATCCCCCCACCCCCACCAAACCACCCGCCCTAACCTGGATACAGAGCTGAAAGTTAGTCCCCGTCCGGACAAAGATTTCAGAATCAGAATCAGAGTCCTTACAGAAGATTTCATTGATTTTTTCCAATTCCAGTGATTCTTATTATTCGTCGGACTTAAAAGCGTGCCCGATGATTACGAAGACGAGTATTTTTATAGCAAGGAATCAACGAAGATGAAATATATTGAATAACAAGGACTCGGCCGAAATGACAGTGATGATGAGATGCTTGAGAAGAAATGAAAGTCACGACAAAATGATCCCTACAACGGGGTATGGCACAAAACCCATCCGCCGAGAAAAAGTAAATTATTGGATTGTGCAAAACTAAGTTTATGGAAGTAAATTGGGCTGGTCAACGGCATTGGTAAAATCCGACGCGCATCGTCCATCCGTACATCCTGCTTACTTATCCGATTATAAATGGGATGCGGTCCCTAAATTTAAGGAGGTTAGTAGTGGGTGGCGTGGTGCTTTGGTAGTTGTTTTTGATGTTTTTTTGGACTTGTAGTAGTCGGTTGAAAATCAATGAAATCTTCTCAAGACTTCTGATTCTGATTCTGAAATAATCTTTTTCCGACGGGACTAACTTCGCTCTGATGCCATGTTAGGGGGGGGGGATACCGAACGAGTGGGGTATCCTCGTTCGGAATCTTTGTCCGACCGCGATCTAACTTGGCTCTGATACCATGTTAGAAATCGTGGTCGGCATTACTCCCCCTTTAAGTCCGGCGGTGTTTTTCTCATTGGAGCTGGATCCGCATAGTCCCACGAAGGTTGATTGAGGCAATAGCCCTAGAGAAATCTGTGAACACAAATTTAAGTGAGTACACGACATATATAAAGATGGATTTACATTTACATTTAGCACAAGACCTGTGTTACCCTGTTATCTAATATGGAAGCTTCAACTTCCTTGTTTTGCAAGGATCCCCAATCCTGTGTCATAGATATAATAAGATATATTATAGTATTAAAATGGAATAAAAATAAAATAAATTTACCTTAATTTTGTGGTATTTTACGTCTCTCAAGTATCTCATCATCACTGTCTTCGGCCGAGTCCTTGTTATCAATATATTCATCGTTCGTCCACCGACTCCTTGCTATCAAAATACTCGTCTTCGTAATCATCGGGCCGCTTTAAGTCCGACGAATAAGAATCACTTGAACTGGAATCAATGAAAATCTTCTCTAGACTCTGATTCTGATTCTGAAATCTTTTTCCGACGGTGAATAACTTCGCTCTGGATTCCGATGTTAGGGGGTGGGGATTCCGAACGAAGTGGGAGTATCCTCGTGTTCGGAATCTGTTGTCCGATGGGACTAACTTATGGCTATGATACCATGTCAGAAATCGCGCGGTCGGATTACCCCTTCATCATCCGAGAAGTATTCCTCTTTGTAGCTGATCCGCATAGTCCACGAAGGTGATTGAGAGCAATAAGCCCTAACAGAAATCTGAGAGCACAAATTCAAGTGAGCAACACTCCATATATAAAGATGGATTTACATTTACATTTAGCACAATACCTGTGTTACCCTGTGATCTAATATGGAACTTCAACTTCCTTGTTTTGCAAGGATCCATCATTGTATAGATACATAATATTTAGTATAAAACTAATAAATGAAGTAAAACACATTTAATTCGGCTAAAGGGGTAATCCGACCACCGATTTATAACATGGTATCAGAGCCAAGTCAGTCCCGTCGGACAAAGATTCCGAACAGAGGATACCTCTCCTTCTAGACACATGGTATCAGAGCCAAGTTAGTCCCGTCGGACAACAGATTCCCGAACGAGGATACCCCACCCTCCCGGACAACAAGATCCTGATGTTAACACTTAGAGGAGGATCCTCTTATAGGAACCAACAACAACAAGCTGTCCGCACTCAATCTGCTGATAACCAGGTAAGACTTGATCATCGGAGAATCCGAAAACCATATCTGCCTGGCGTTGTCTTGTAAAGAGGTGGTAAATTGATACGTCTCCAGCTTGTGTTTCGATGCTGGGTAAGGCGGTCAAGCTACCCGCACCTGTTTGAAAGCAGTTGAAGGGCTGCTTCAGCGGAGTCAATGACAAGAGACTCGTGAATAGATGGGTATGATGTAACTGAGAAATTTTGAAGTTTCCCTTTAAGTCTACCGCTTCAAATAGAGATTTTATTATCGTGCAAGAGATAATTAGATTAGCCTTGACGTTTTTCTCATCGAGGTGATGCATCTAAGGAAAAACACAACAAATTTAAGGTAATTGCAATTTTCTTTTTCTTTGATTCTTATTTTGTTTTTTTATTCTGAATGTACATATATGTAGTACAGAAATGGGACCCGTTCGCAAGTATAAGGAAATTGAAGCACCAAATTCAAGACCCAATGTGCACACAGGTATCCCAACCCTAACAAGGTATGCAGAGCCCCAAGTTAGTCCCGTCGGATAAAGATTCCGAACGATGAGACCCCCACCGTCCCGGGACAAAAAGAGATCTGATGTGAGACTTAAGGGGAGGTATTTGGGATACTCCCACATTGAATAGGAACAAAGCATGGGTCATTCCATAATTGGGAGAAACCCGAACCCGAATTTATAACACCTCTTCACTATGATTTTCCTAAGGAAAATTGTCTTCGGATTTTTCACTTGGATCCTGAGTAAACATTTTGCAAAATGTAAAAATGTGTTTTTATGGCAAAAAGGTCACTTAAAATATCCATATCGTAGAATTTCTAAATTCTTGTTTGATATATTTCCGTCTCGACCTCCGTCTTAATCCCGTGTGGAATCTTTATGTTCATATCCGATGTGTCCATATATCATATGAAAGAGAAGGTGGTCATTACTTTTTTTTTCTCTCGATTGCAACTGGTGCAATTCGAAGGAGGAAAAACTCACATGGAGGAAATACCAAAGCAAATTTAAGGTAAAGACAATGTTTCTTTTTCTCTTTCTTCTATTATATTTTTATTCTAAATATATCTATCTATACAAAGCCGATGGGATCCCTTGCAAAACACCAGGAAGTTGAAGCCCCCCATATTAGATAACAGTGTACTCACAGGTTATTGTGATAAATGTAAATGTAAATCAACAACTTATATATATGTAGTTGTTCTCAGACTTAAATTTGTGGTCTCATATTTCAGTAGGGCTATTGCCTCAATCACCTGCGTGGACTATGCGGATCAGCTCCTATGAGTGAAAACATCCTCCGGGCTAAAGGGGTAATCCCGACCGACGATTTCTAACGATGGTATCAGAGCCAAGTTAGGCACCAGTCGGACAAAGGATTCCGAACGAGGATAAACCCACACGTTCGCAATCCCCACCCCCTAACATGGATTCAGAGCGAAGTTCGTCCCGGTCGGACAAAGATTTCAGAATCAGAATTAAGAGTCTTCAGGAAGATTTCATTGATTCCAGTTCCAGGGATTCTTATTTCGATCGGACTTAAAGCGGGCCCGATGATTAACGAAGACGGAGTATTTTGATAGCCATGAATCGGACGATAGATGAATAATATTGATAACAAGGACTCGGCCGAAGAACAGTGATGATGAGATGCTTGAGAGAAATGAATGTCACGACATGATACTCACACGTGTATGGCACTAAAACCATCGACATCGACCGAAAAAAAGGTAAATTATTTGGATTGTGCAAAACAGTTATGGAATTAATAATGGGGGTCAAAAACGGCATTGGTAAAATCCGACGCGCATCCGTCCATAACCTTCCGTACCGACTCCTGTTATTATCCGATTATAAAATGGTGCGGTCCCTACATTAAGGAGGTTGTAGTGGGTGGGACGTTGATGCTTGGTAGTTGTTTAGATGTTTTGGACGTTGTAGTAGTCGGATGAATCAATGATATCTTTCTAAAGACTCTGATTGTAATTCTGGATTCTGAAATCTTTTTCCGACGGGACGTAACATCGCTCTGATGCCCAGGTTAGGGGGTGGGGATTCCGAAACGAGTGGGGGTAAAATCCTCGTTCGGAATCTTTGTCCGACGCGACTAACTTGGCTCTGATACCATGTTAGAAATCGTGGTCGGATTACCCCTTTAGCCGAGCGGGGTTTTCCCTCATTGGAGCTGATCCGACTAGTCCACGAAGGTGATTGAGGCTATAGCCCTAGAATAAATCTGTGAACCACAAATTTAAGTTGAGTACACTACATTATATAAAGATGGATTTACATTTACATTTAGAGCACAATACCTTTAGTTCCACTGTTATCCTAATATGGAATGCTCCTCAACAACTGCTTCCACGTTGTTTTGCAAGGATCCCATTATCCTTGTATAAGATAGATATATATTAGTATTAAAATGGAAATAAAATAAAATAAATTTACACCATAATTTTGTGGTATATTCCGTCTCTCAAGTATCTCATCATCACTGTCTTCGGCCGAGTCCTTGTTATCAATATATTCATCTTCGCCCGACTCCCTTGCTATCAAAATACTCGTCTTCGTAATCATCGGGCCGCTTTATATTAAAAAAAAGTCCGACGACGAATAAGAAATCACTGGAAAAAACAGGAATCAATGACATCTTCTCAAGACTGGCTGATTCCTGATATCTGAAATCTTTTTCCGACGGGACTAACTTGGCTTAGATAACTACTTGTTAGTAGGTGGGATTCCGAACGAGTAGGGAGTATCACTCCCGTTCGGCAATCTTTTGTCCGACGGGACCTAACTTGGCTCTGAATTACCATGTTAGAAATCGTGGTCGGATTTACACCTTTAGCCGAATGGTGGTTTTTACTCATATATTGTAATACTAAATATATGCTATCTATACATTGATGGATCCTTGCCAAAACAAGACGATGTTTGAACGTTCCATATTAGATAAACAGAACGGTAACACAGGTATTGTGCTAAATGTAAATGTAAATACCATCTGTATATATGTATGTGTTCTCACTTTGAATTTGATGCTATCAAGATTTTATGTAGGGCTATTGCACTCAATCGACCTTCGTTGGACTAGTGCGGATCTGCTACAAAGAGGAAATACACCTCCGGTCTAAAGGGGTTAATCCGACCAGAGGCTGATATGTTCTGACATGTTATCTTAGCCATTAAGTTAGTCCCATTCGGACATAAAGATTCCCGAAACGAGGATACGTCCCACTCCGTTCGGAATCCCCACCGCCCTAACATCAAAATCGGTATCCAGAATCGAAGTTACGTCCCGTCGGAAAAAGATTTCAGTATCAGAATCAGAGTCTTTTTGAGAAACAAAAAAGGGAATTTTTTGTTTTTCATTGATTCCAGTTCCACGTGATTCTTATTCGTCGGACTTAAAGCGGCCCAATCCGATGATTAAGAAGCCAGAGTAATTTTGTAAGCATGGAGTACGGACGATGATGAATATATGATAACAAGGACTTCCCGGACCGAAGACAGTTGATGTAAGAGATACTTGAGAGACGGTTATAACCACAAAAATAAAGGTAAAGTTATTTTATTTTATTCCTATTTTATATAATAAATATATCTTTCTTTACAAAGGATCGGATCTTTGCAAAACTAGGAGAGTTTGAAGCCGTCCATATTAGATAACAGGGTACACACATGGTAGTTGTTGCTAAATGTAAAATGTTAAAATCCATCTTTATATATGTAGTGGTACTCACCTGTAATGTTGTTGTGAATTGTTCACAGAAAATATTTTCTCTAGGGCTATTGCCTCACAATCACCTTCGTGGACTTTGCGGATCAGATCCATTGAGGAAAAACACTCGCCGGCTTAAAGGGGTAATCCGACCACGATTTCTAACATTGGTTAATCAGAGCCAAAGTGCTAGTCGCGTGCTACGGACAAAGATTCCGAACGAGGATACCCCACTCGTTCGGAATCCCCACCCCCTAACAAGGCATCCAGAGCGAAGTTAGTCCCCGTCGGACAAAAGATTTCAGGAATAATACAGAATCAGAGTCTTGACGAAGATTTCATTTGATTCAAACCGACTACTCACAAGTCCAAAACATTCAAAACAACCTACATAGCCACCACGTCCCACACCACCTACATCACCTCCTTAATATTAGGGACAGCAACCATTTTATAATCGGATTTAATGAACAGGGAGAGTAACGGATGGACGAATCGCGCGTCGGATTTTAACCAATGCCGTTGGACACCCATTTACTTCCATACACTGTTTTGCCACAAATCCAATAATTTACCTTTTTTCGGTCGATGGTTTTCCGTGCCATACCCGTGTAGGATCAATGTTCGTGACAGTCATTTCTCTTCAAGCATCTCATCATCACTGTCTTCGGTCCGAGTCCTTGTTTATCAATATATTCATCTTCGTCCGATTCCTTTGCTATCAAAATACTCCGTCTTCGTAATCATCGGGCCCGCTTTAACGTCCGACCGAAATAAGAAATCACTGGAACTAGGAAATCAATGAAATCTTTCTGAAGACTCTGATTCTGATTCTGAAATCTTTGTCCGACCTGGGACTAACTTCGCATCTGAATCCATGTTAGGGGGATGGGGATTCCGAACGACTTAGGTTATCCTCGTTATCGGAAATCTTTGGTCCGACGGGACTAACATATGGCTCTGATACCATGTTTAGAAATCGTGGTCGGATTACCCCTTTAGCCGGAGGTGTTTTTTCCTCATTGGAGCTGATCCGCCATAGTCCACGCAGGTGGATTGAGCAATAGCCCTCTAACAGAAAATATGAGACCACAAATTTAAGTGAGAACACTACATTATATACGATGGGATTTAACATTTTACATTTATCACAATACCTTGTGTTACACTGTTATCTAATATGGGGCTTCAACCTTTCCTTGTTTTTGCAAGGATCCCATCCTTGTATAGATAGATATATTTTAGAATAAAAATATAATAGAAAGAAAGAGAAAAGAGAAAATTGTCTTTACTCTTAAATTTGTGGAATTTCCATCCATGTGTTTTTCCTCCTTAGATGCACCAGTTGCAATCGATAGAAAAATAAGTCATGAACCACCTCTCGTTTCATAAGATATATGAAACCACATTCGGATATTAACATAAAGATCACAACGGATTAAGACGGTGTGTCGAGACCGGAAATAATCAATCAAGAATTTAGAATTCTACGGATATGGATTATTTTAAGTGACCTTTTGCCATAAAAACACATTTTTACATTTGCAAATGTTTACTCAGATCCAAGTGACAAAATCGAAGACAATTTTCCTTAGGAAAATCATAGTGAAGATGTGTTATAAATCGGGTTCGGGTTTCCCATTTATGGAATGACCCATGCTTGTTCCTATTCAATGTGGGAGTATTCCCAATACCTCCCCTTAGTCTCACTCAGATCTTTTTTGTCCGGAGGTGGGGTATCCTCGTTCGGAATCTTTATCCGACGGGACTAACTTGGCTCTGATACCATGTTAGGGGTGGGATACCTGTGTCACCTTGGTCTCTAATATGGTGCTTCAATTTCCTTATCTTGGCGAGGGTCCCATTTCTGTATACATATATGTACATTCAGAATATAAACAAAATAAGAAAAAAGAAAAAGAAAATTGCAATTACCTTAAATTTGTGGTTTTTCCTTTGATGCATCACTCGAGAGAAAAACGTCATGGCTAATCTAATTATCTCTTGCACGATAATAAAATCTCTATTTGAAGAGGTAGACTTAAAGGGAAACTTCAAAATTCTCAGTTACATATACCATCTATTCACGAGTCTCTTGTCTTGACTCCGCTGAAGCAGCCTTTCAATGCTTTCAAACAGGTGCGGGTAGCTTGACCGCCTTACCCATCATCGAAACACAAGCTGGAGACGTATCAATATACACCAACTCTATACAAGACAAAGCCAGGCAGATATGGTTTTTCGGATTCTCCGATGATCAAGTCTTACCTGGTTATCAGCAGATTGAGAGCGGAAGCTTGTTGTTGTTGGTCCTATAAGAGGAACCTCCCCTAATGTGTTACATCAGATCTTTGTCTGGGGGTGGGGTATCCTCGTTCGGAATCTTTGTCCGACGGGACTAACTTGGCTCTGATACCATGTTAGAAGGTGAGGTATCCTCGTTCGGAATCTTTGTCCGACGGGACTAACTTGGCTCTGATACCATGTTAGAAATCGTGGTCGGAATTACCCCTTTAGCCGAAGGTGTTTAACTCATATATTTTAATACTAATTATATGTATCTATACAATGATGGATCCTTGCAAAACAAGGAAGTTGAAGTTCCATATTAGATAACAGGGTAACACAGGTATTGTGCTAAATGTAAATGTAAATCCATCTTTATATATGTAGTTTTCTCACTTGAATTTGTGCTCTCAGATTTCTGTAGGGCTATTGCCTCAATCACCTTCGTGGACTATGCGGATCAGCTACAAAGAGGAAAACACCTCCAGGCTAAAGGGGTAATCCGACCGCGATTTCTGACATGGTATCATATCCAAGTTAGTCCCATCGGACAAAGATTCCGAACGAGGATACTCCCACTCGTTTCGGAATCCCCACTCCCCTAACAATGGTATCAGAGCGAAGTTAGTCCCCGTCGGAAAAAGATTTCAGAATCAGAATCAGAGTCTTGAGAAGATTTCATTGATTCCAGTTCCAGTGATTCTTATTCGTCGGACTTAAAGCGGCCCGATGATTACGAAGACGAGTATTTTGATAGCAAGGAGTCGGACGAAGATGAATATATTGGATAACAAGGACTCGGCGAAGACAGTGATGATGAGATACTTGAGAGACGTGAAATACCACAAAATTAAGGTAAATTTATTTTATTTTATTCCATTTTTAATACTAAATATATCTAATCTATACAAGGATGGGGATCCTTGCAAAACAAGGAAGTTGAAGCTCCATATTAGATAACAGGGTAACACAGGTATTGTGCTAAATGTAAATGTAAATCCATCTTTATATATGTAGTGTACTCACTTAAATTTGTGTTCACATATTTCTCTAGGGCTATTGCCTCAATCACCTTCGTGGACTATGCGCATCAGCTCCAATGAAGAAAACACCGCCGGCTAAAGGGGTAATCCGACCACGATTTCTAACATGGTATCAGAGCCAAGTTAGTCGCGTCGGACAAAGATTCCGAACGAGGATACCCCACTCGTTCGGAATCCCCACACCCCGTAACATGGCATCAGAGCGAAGTTAGTCCCGTCGGAAAAAGATTTCAGAATCAGAAATCAGAGTCTTGAGAAGATTTCATTGATTCAACCGACTACTACAAGTCCAAAACATCAAAACAACTACCAAGCACCACGCCACCCACTACAACCTCCTTAATTTAGGGACCGCAACCATTTATAATCGGATAATAACAGGAGGTACGGATGGACGATGCGCGTCGGATTTTACCAATGCCGTTGACCCCCATTTACTTCCATAACTGTTTTGCACAATCCAATAATTTACCTTTTTTCGGTCGATGGTTTTCGTGCCATACCCGTGTAGGATCATGTCGTGACATTCATTTCTCTCAAGCATCTTCATCATCACTGTCTTCGGCCGAGTCCTTGTTATCAATATATTCATCTTCGTCCGATTCCTTGCTATCAAAATACTCGTCTTCGGTAATCATCGGGCCGCTTTAAGTCCGACGAATAAGAATCACTGGAACTGGAATCAATGAAATCTTCTGAAGACTCTGATTCTGATTCTGCAATCTTTGTCCGACGGGGACTAACTTCGCTCTGAATCCATGTTAGGGGGTGGGGATTCCGAACGAGTGGGTTATCCTCGTTCGAATCTTTGTCCGACGGGACTAACTTGGCTCTGATACCATGTTAGAAATCGTGGTCGGATTACCCCTTTAGCCGGAGGTGTTTTCCTCATTGGAGCTGATCCGCATAGTCCACGCAGGTGATTGAGGCAATAGCCCTACAGAAATCTGAGACCAACAAATTTAAGTGAGAAACACTACATATATAAAGATGGATTTACATTTACATTTATCACAATACCTGTGTTACACTGTTATCTAATATGGGGCTTCAACTTCCCTGTTTTGCAAGGATCCCATCCCTGTATAGATAGATATATTTAGAATAAAAATATAAATAGAAGAAAGGAGAAAAAGAAAATTGTCTTTACCTTAAATTTGTGGTATTTCCACCATGTGTTTTTCCTACTTAGATGCACCAGTTGCAATCGAGAGAAAAAAGTCATGACCACCTCTCTTTCATATGATATATGAACACATCGGATATTAACATAAAGATCCAACGGATTAAGACGGTGTCAGAGACGGAAATAATCAATCAAGAATTTAAAATTCTACGATATGGATATTTTAAGTGACCTTTTGCCATAAAACACATTTTTACATTTGCAAATGTTTTACTCAGATCCAAGTGAAAAAATCGAAGACAATTTTCCTTAGGAAAATCATAGTGAAGATGTGTTATAAATCGGGTTCGGGTTTCCCATTTATGGAATGACCCATGCTTGTTCCTATTCAATGTGGGAGTATTCCCAATACCTCCCCTTAGTCTCACATCAGATCTTTTTGTCCGGAGGTGGGGTATCCTCGTTCGGAATCTTTATCCGACGGGACTAACTTGGCTCTGATACCATGTTAGGGGTGGGATACCTGTGTCACCTTGGTCTCTAATATGGTGCTTCAATTTCCTTATCTTGCGGAGGGTCCTATTTCTGTATACATATATGTACATTCAGAATAAAAACAAAATAAGAAAAAAGAAAAAGAAAATTGCAATTACCTTAAATTTGTGGTTTTTCCTTTGATGCATCACTCGAGAGAAAAACGTCATGGCTAATCTAATTATCTCTTGCACGATAATAAAATCTCTATTTGAAGAGGTAGACTTAAAGGGAAACTTCAAAATTCTCAGTTACATATACCATCTATTCACGAGTCTCTTGTCTTGACTCCGCTGAAGCAGCCCTTCAATGCTTTCAAACAGGTGCGGGTAGCTTGACCGCCTTACCCATCATCGAAACACAAGCTGGAGACGTATCAATATACCAACTCTATACAAGACAAAGCCAGGCAGATATGGTTTTCGGATTCTCCGATGATCAAGTCTTACCTGGTTATCAGCAGATTGAGAGCGGAAGCTTGTTGTTGTTGGTCCTATAAGAGGAACCTCCCCTAAGTGTTACATCAGATCTTTTTGTCCGGGGGTGGGGTATCCTCGTTCGGAATCTTTGTCCGACGGGACTAACTTGGCTCTGATACCATGTTAGAAGGTGAGGTATCCTCGTTCGGAATCTTTGTCCGACGGGACTAACTTGGCTCTGATACCATGTTAGAAATCGTGGTCGGATTACCCCTTTAGCCGAAGGTGTTTTACCTCATATATTTTAATACTAAATATATGTATCTATACAATGATGGATCCTTGCAAAACAAGGAAGTTGAAGTTCCATATTAGATAACAGGGTAACACAGGTATTGTGCTAAATGTAAATGTAAATCCATCTTTATATATGTAGTGTTCTCACTTGAATTTGTGCTCTCAGATTTCTGTAGGGCTATTGCCTCAATCACCTTCGTGGACTATGCGGATCAGCTACAAAGAGGAAAACACCTCCGGCTAAAGGGGTAATCCGACCGCGATTTCTGACATGGTAATCATAGCCAAGTTAGTCCCATCGGACAAAGATTCCGAACGAGGATACTCCCACTCGTTCGGAATCCCCACCCCCTAACATGGTATCAGAGCGAAGTTAGTCCCGTCGGAAAAAGATTTCAGAATCAGAATCAGAGTCTTGAGAAGATTTCATTGATTCCAGTTCCAGTGATTCTTATTCGTCGGACTTAAAAGCGGCCCGATGATTACGAAGACGAGTATTTTGATAGCAAGGAGTCGGACGAAGATGAATATATTGATAACAAGGACTCGGCCGAAGACAGTGATGATGAGATACTTGAGAGACGGAAATACCACAAAATTAAGGTAAATTTATTTTATTTTATTCCATTTTAATACTAAATATATCTATCTATACAAAGGATGGGATCCTTGCAAAACAAGGAAGTTGAAGCTCCATATTAGATAACAGGGTAACACAGGTATTGTGCTAAATGTAAATGTAAATCCATCTTTATATATGTAGTGTACTCCACTTAAATTTGTGTTCACAGATTTCTCTAGGGCTATTGCCTCAATCACCTTCGTGGACTATGCGGATCAGCTCCAATGAAGAAAAACACCGCCGGCTAAAGGGGTAATCCGACCACGATTTCTAACATGGTATCAGAGCCAAGTTAGTCGCGTCGGACAAAGATTCCGAACGAGGATACCCCACTCGTTCGGAATCCCCACCCACCTAACATGGCATCAGAGCGAAGTTAGTCCCGTCGGAAAAAGATTTCAGAATCAGAATCAGAGTCTTGAGAAGATTTCATTGATTCAACCGACTACTACAAGTCCAAAACATCAAAACAACTACCAAGCACCACGCCACCCCACTACAACCTCCTTAATTTAGGGACCGCACCATTTATAATCGGATAATAACAGGAGGTACGGATGGACGATGCGCGTCGGATTTTACCAATGCCGTTGACCCCCATTTACTTCCATAACTGTTTTGCACAATCCAATAATTTACCTTTTTTCGGTCGATGGTTTTCGTGCCATACCCGTGTAGGATCATGTCGTGACATTCATTTCTCTCAAGCATCTCATCATCACTGTCTTCGGCCGAGTCCTTGTTATCAATATATTCATCTTCGTCCGATTCCTTGCTATCAAAATACTCGTCTTCGTAATCATCGGGCCGCTTTAAGTCCGACGAATAAGAATCACTGGAACTGGAATCAATGAAATCTTCTGACGACTCTGATTCTGATTCTGAAATCTTTGTCCGACGGGACTAACTTCGCTCTGAATCCATGTTAGGGGGTGGGGATTCCGAACGACTGGGTTATCCTCGTTCGGAATCTTTGTCCGACGGGACTAACTTGGCTCTGATACCATGTTAGAAATCGTGGTCGGATTACCCCTTTAGCCGGAGGTGTGTTTTCCTCATTGGAGCTGATCCGCATAGTCCACGCAGGTGATTGAGGCAATAGCCCTACAGAAATCTGAGACCACAAATTTAAGTGAGAACACTACATATATAAAGATGGATTTACATTTACATTTATCACAATACCTGTGTTACACTGTTATCTAATATGGGGCTTCAACTTCCTTGTTTTGCAAGGATCCCATCCCTGTATAGATAGATATATTTAGAATAAAAATATAATAGAAGAAAGAGAAAAAGAAAATTGTCTTTACCTTAAATTTGTGGTATTTCCTCCATGTGTTTTTCCTCCTTAGATGCACCAGTTGCAATCGAGAGAAAAAAAGTCATGACCACCTCTCTTTCATATGATATATGAACACATCGGATATTAACATAAAGATCCAACGGATTAAGACGGTGTCGAGACGGAAATAATCAATCAAGAATTTAGAATTCTACGATATGGATATTTTAAGTGACGTTTTGCCATAAAACACATTTTTACATTTGCGAATGTTTACTCAGATCCAAGTGAAAAAATCGAAGGCAATTTTCCTTAGGAAAATCATAGTGAAGATGTGTTATAAATCGGGTTCGGGTTTCCCATTTATGGAATGACCCATGCTTGTTCCTATTCAATGTGGGAGTATTCCCAATACCTCCCCTTAGTCTCACATCAGATCTTTTTGTCCGGAGGTGGGGTATCCTCGTTCGGAATCTTTATCCGACGGGACTAACTTGGCTCTGATACCATGTTAGGGGTGGGATACCTGTGTCACCTTGGTCTCTAATATGGTGCTTCAATTTCCTTATCTTGCGATGGTCCCATTTCTGTATACATATATGTACATTCAGAATAAAAAACAAAATAAGAAAAAAGAAAAAGAAAATTGCAATTACCTTAAATTTGTGGTTTTTCCTTTGATGCATCACTCGAGAGAAAAACGTCATGGCTAATCTAATTATCTCTTGCACGATAATAAAATCTCTATTTGAAGAGGTAGACTTAAAGGGAAACTTCAAAATTCTCAGTTACATATACCCTCTATTCACGAGTCCTATTGTCTTCACTCCGCTGAAGCAGCCCTTTAATGCTTTCAAACAGGTGCGGGTAGCTTGACCGCCTTACCCATCATCGAAACACAAGCTGAAGACGTATCAATATACCAACTCTATACAAGACAAAGCCAGGCAGATATGGTTTTCGGATTCTCCGATGATCAAGTCTTACCTGGTTATCAGCAGATTGAGAGCGGAAGCTTGTTGTTGTTGGTCCTATAAGAGGAACCTCCCCTAAGTGTTACATCAGATCTTTTTGTCCGGGGGTGGGGTATCCTCGTTCGGAATCTTTGTCCGACGGGACTAACTTGGCTCTGATACCATGTTAGAAAGGTGAGGTATCCTCGTTCGGAATCTTTGTCCGACGGGACTAACTTGGCTCTGATACCATGTTAGAAATCGTGGTCGGATTACCCCTTTAGCCGAAGGTGTTTTACTCATATATTTTAATACTAAATATATGTATCTATACAATGATGGATCCTTGCAAAACAAGGAAGTTGAAGTTCCATATTAGATAACAGGGTAACACAGGTATTGTGCTAAATGTAAATGTAAATCCATCTTTATATATGTAGTGTTCTCACTTGAATTTGTGCTCTCAGATTTCTGTAGGGCTATTGCCTCAATCACCTTCGTGGACTATGCGGATCAGCTACAAAGAGGAAAACACCTCCGGCTAAAAGGGGTAATCCGACCGCGATTTCTGACATGGTATCATAGCCAAGTTAGTCCCATCGGACAAAGATTCCGAACGAGGATACTCCCACTCGTTCGGAATCCCCACCCCCTAACATGGTATCAGAGCGAAGTTAGTCCCGTCGGAAAAAGATTTCAGAATCAGAATCAGAGTCTTGAGAAGATTTCATTGATTCCAGTTCCAGTGATTCTTATTCGTCGGACTTAAAGCGGCCCGATGATTACGAAGACGAGTATTTTGATAGCAAGGAGTCGGACGAAGATGAATATATTGATAACAAGGACTCGGCCGAAGACAGTGATGATGAGATACTTGAGAGACGGAAATACCACAAAATTAAGGTAAATTTATTTTATTTTATTCCATTTTAATACTAAATATATCTATCTATACAAGGATGGGATCCTTGCAAAACAAGGAAGTTGAAGCTCCATATTAGATAACAGGGTAACACAGGTATTGTGCTAAATGTAAATGTAAATCCATCTTTATATATGTAGTGTACTCACTTAAATTTGTGTTCACAGATTTCTCTAGGGCTATTGCCTCAATCACCTTCGTGGACTATGCGGATCAGCTCCAATGAAGAAAACACCGCCGGCTAAAGGGGTAATCCGACCACGATTTCTAACATGGTATCAGAGCCAAGTTAGTCGCGTCGGACAAAGATTCCGAACGAGGATACCCCACTCGTTCGGAATCCCCACCCCCTAACATGGCATCAGAGCGAAGTTAGTCCCGTCGGAAAAAGATTTCAGAATCAGAATCAGAGTCTTGAGAAGATTTCATTGATTCAACCGACTACTACAAGTCCAAAACATCAAAACAACTACCAAGCACCACGCCACCCACTACAACCTCCTTAATTTAGGGACCGCACCATTTATAATCGGATAATAACAGGAGGTACGGATGGACGATGCGCGTCGGATTTTACCAATGCCGTTGACCCCCATTTACTTCCATAACTGTTTTGCACAATCCAATAATTTACCTTTTTTCGGTCGATGGTTTTCGTGCCATACCCGTGTAGGATCATGTCGTGACATTCATTTCTCTCAAGCATCTCATCATCACTGTCTTCGGCCGAGTCCTTGTTATCAATATATTCATCTTCGTCCGATTCCTTGCTATCAAAATACTCGTCTTCGTAATCATCGGGCCGCTTTAAGTCCGACGAATAAGAATCACTGGAACTGGAATCAATGAAATCTTCTGAAGACTCTGATTCTGATTCTGAAATCTTTGTCCGACGGGACTAACTTCGCTCTGAATCCATGTTAGGGGGTGGGGATTCCGAACGACTGGGTTATCCTCGTTCGGAATCTTTGTCCGACGGGACTAACTTGGCTCTGATACCATGTTAGAAATCGTGGTCGGATTACCCCTTTAGCCGGAGGTGTTTTCCTCATTGGAGCTGATCCGCATAGTCCACGCAGGTGATTGAGGCAATAGCCCTACAGAAATCTGAGACCACAAATTTAAGTGAGAACACTACATATATAAAGATGGATTTACATTTACATTTATCACAATACCTGTGTTACACTGTTATCTAATATGGGGCTTCAACTTCCTTGTTTTGCAAGGATCCCATCCCTGTATAGATAGATATATTTAGAATAAAAATATAATAGAAGAAAGAGAAAAAGAAAATTGTCTTTACCTTAAATTTGTGGTATTTCCTCCATGTGTTTTTCCTCCTTAGATGCACCAGTTGCAATTGAGAGAAAAAAAGTCATGACCACCTCTCTTTCATATGATATATGAACACATCGGATATTAACATAAAGATCCAACGGATTAAGACGGTGTCGAGACGGAAATAATCAATCAAGAATTTAGAATTCTACGATATGGATATTTTAAGTGACCTTTTGCCATAAAACACATTTTTACATTTGCGAATGTTTACTCAGATCCAAGTGAAAAAATTGAAGGCAATTTTCCTTAGGAAAATCATAGTGAAGATGTGTTATAAATCGGGTTCGGGTTTCCCATTTATGGAATGACCCATGCTTGTTCCTATTCAATGTGGGAGTATTCCCAATACCTCCCCTTAGTCTCACATCAGATCTTTTTGTCCGGAGGTGGGGTATCCTCGTTCGGAATCTTTATCCGACGGAACTAACTTGGCTCTGATACCATGTTAGGGGTGGGATACCTGTGTCACCTTGGTCTCTAATATGGTGCTTCAATTTCCTTATCTTGCGATGGTCCCATTTCTGTATACATATATATACATTCAGAATAAAAACAAAATAAGAAAAAAGAAAAAGAAAATTGCAATTACCTTAAATTTGTGGTTTTTCCTTTGATGCATCACTCGAGAGAAAAACGTCATGGCTAATCTAATTATCTCTTGCACGATAATAAAATCTCTATTTGAAGAGGTAGACTTAAAGGGAAACTTCAAAATTCTCAGTTACATATACCCTCTATTCACGAGTCTATTGTCTTCACTCCGCTGAAGCAGCCCTTTAATGCTTTCAAACAGGTGCGGGTAGCTTGACCGCCTTACCCATCATCGAAACACAAGCTGGAGACGTATCAATATACCAACTCTATACAAGACAAAGCCAGGCAGATATGGTTTTCGGATTCTCCGATGATCAAGTCTTACCTGGTTATCAGCAGATTGAGAGCGGAAGCTTGTTGTTGTTGGTCCTATAAGAGGAACCTCCCCTAAGTGTTACATCAGATCTTTTTGTCTGGGGTGGGGTATCCTCGTTCGGAATCTTTGTCCGACGGGACTAACTTGGCTCTGATACCATGTTAGAAGGTGAGGTATCCTCGTTCGGAATCTTTGTCCGACGGGACTAACTTGGCTCTGATACCATGTTAGAAATCGTGGTCGGATTACCCCTTTAGCCGAAGGTGTTTTACTCATATATTTTAATACTAAATATATGTATCTATACAATGATGGATCCTTGCAAAACAAGGAAGTTGAAGTTCCATATTAGATAACAGGGTAACACAGGTATTGTGCTAAATGTAAATGTAAATCCATCTTTATATATGTAGTGTTCTCACTTGAATTTGTGCTCTCAGATTTCTGTAGGGCTATTGCCTCAATCACCTTCGTGGACTATGCGGATCAGCTACAAAGAGGAAAAACACCTCCGGCTAAAGGGGTAATCCGACCGCGATTTCTGACATGGTATCATAGCCAAGTTAGTCCCATCGGACAAAGATTCCGAACGAGGATACTCCCACTCGTTCGGAATCCCCACCCCCTAACATGGTATCAGAGCGAAGTTAGTCCCGTCGGAAAAAGATTTCAGAATCAGAATCAGAGTCTTGAGAAGATTTCATTGATTCCAGTTCCAGTGATTCTTATTCGTCGGACTTAAAGCGGCCCGATGATTACGAAGACGAGTATTTTGATAGCAAGGAGTCGGACGAAGATGAATATATTGATAACAAGGACTCGGCCGAAGACAGTGATGATGAGATACTTGAGAGACGGAAATACCACAAAATTAAGGTAAATTTATTTTATTTTATTCCATTTTAATACTAAATATATCTATCTATACAAGGATGGGATCCTTGCAAAACAAGGAAGTTGAAGCTCCATATTAGATAACAGGGTAACACAGGTATTGTGCTAAATGTAAATGTAAATCCATCTTTATATATGTAGTGTACTCACTTAAATTTGTGTTCACAGATTTCTCTAGGGCTATTGCCTCAATCACCTTCGTGGACTATGCGGATCAGCTCCAATGAAGAAAACACCGCCGGCTAAAGGGGTAATCCGACCACGATTTCTAACATGGTATCAGAGCCAAGTTAGTCGCGTCGGACAAAGATTCCGAACGAGGATACCCCACTCGTTCGGAATCCCCACCCCCTAACATGGCATCAGAGCGAAGTTAGTCCCGTCGGAAAAAGATTTCAGAATCAGAATCAGAGTCTTGAGAAGATTTCATTGATTCAACCGACTACTACAAGTCCAAAACATCAAAACAACTACCAAGCACCACGCCACCCACTACAACCTCCTTAATTTAGGGACCGCACCATTTATAATCGGATAATAACAGGAGGTACGGATGGACGATGCGCGTCGGATTTTACCAATGCCGTTGACCCCCATTTACTTCCATAACTGTTTTGCACAATCCAATAATTTACCTTTTTTCGGTCGATGGTTTTCGTGCCATACCCGTGTAGGATCATGTCGTGACATTCATTTCTCTCAAGCATCTCATCATCACTGTCTTCGGCCGAGTCCTTGTTATCAATATATTCATCTTCGTCCGATTCCTTGCTATCAAAATACTCGTCTTCGTAATCATCGGGCCGCTTTAAGTCCGACGAATAAGAATCACTGGAACTGGAATCAATGAAATCTTCTGAAGACTCTGATTCTGATTCTGAAATCTTTGTCCGACGGGACTAACTTCGCTCTGAATCCATGTTAGGGGGTGGGGATTCCGAACGAGTTGGTTATCCTCGTTCGGAATCTTTGTCCGACGGGACTAACTTGGCTCTGATACCATGTTAGAAATCGTGGTCGGATTACCCCTTTAGCCGGAGGTGTTTTCCTCATTGGAGCTGATCCGCATAGTCCACGCAGGTGATTGAGGCAATAGCCCTACAGAAATCTGAGACCACAAATTTAAGTGAGAACACTACATATATAAAGATGGATTTACATTTACATTTATCACAATACCTGTGTTACACTGTTATCTAATATGGGGCTTCAACTTCCTTGTTTTGCAAGGATCCCATCCCTGTATAGATAGATATATTTAGAATAAAAATATAATAGAAGAAAGAGAAAAAGAAAATTGTCTTTACCTTAAATTTGTGGTATTTCCTCCATGTGTTTTTCCTCCTTAGATGCACCAGTTGCAATCGAGAGAAAAAAAGTCATGACCACCTCTCTTTCATATGATATATGAACACATCGGATATTAACATAAAGATCCAACGGATTAAGACGGTGTCGAGACGGAAATAATCAATCAAGAATTTAGAATTCTACGATATGGATATTTTAAGTGACCTTTTGCCATAAAACACATTTTTACATTTGCGAATGTTTACTCAGATCCAAGTGAAAAAATCGAAGGCAATTTTCCTTAGGAAAATCATAGTGAAGATGTGTTATAAATCGGGTTCGGGTTTCCCATTTATGGAATGACCCATGCTTGTTCCTATTCAATGTGGGAGTATTCCCAATACCTCCCCTTAGTCTCACATCAGATCTTTTTGTCCGGAGGTGGGGTATCCTCGTTCGGAATCTTTATCCGACGGGACTAACTTGGCTCTGATACCATGTTAGGGGTGGGATACCTGTGTCACCTTGGTCTCTAATATGGTGCTTCAATTTCCTTATCTTGCGATGGTCCCATTTCTGTATACATATATGTACATTCAGAATAAAAACAAAATAAGAAAAAAGAAAAAGAAAATTGCAATTACCTTAAATTTGTGGTTTTTCCTTTGATGCATCACTCGAGAGAAAAACGTCATGGCTAATCTAATTATCTCTTGCACGATAATAAAATCTCTATTTGAAGAGGTAGACTTAAAGGGAAACTTCAAAATTCTCAGTTACATATACCCTCTATTCACGAGTCTATTGTCTTCACTCCGCTGAAGCAGCCCTTTAATGCTTTCAAACAGGTGCGGGTAGCTTGACCGCCTTACCCATCATCGAAACACAAGCTGGAGACGTATCAATATACCAACTCTATACAAGACAAAGCCAGGCAGATATGGTTTTCGGATTCTCCGATGATCAAGTCTTACCTGGTTATCAGCAGATTGAGAGCGGAAGCTTGTTGTTGTTGGTCCTATAAGAGGAACCTCCCCTAAGTGTTACATCAGATCTTTTTGTCCGGGGGTGGGGTATCCTCGTTCGGAATCTTTGTCCGACGGGACTAACTTGGCTCTGATACCATGTTAGAAGGTGAGGTATCCTCGTTCGGAATCTTTGTCCGACGGGACTAACTTGGCTCTGATACCATGTTAGAAATCGTGGTCGGATTACCCCTTTAGCCGAAGGTGTTTTACTCATATATTTTAATACTAAATATATGTATCTATACAATGATGGATCCTTGCAAAACAAGGAAGTTGAAGCTCCATACTAGATAACAGGGTAACACAGGTATTGTGCTAAATGTAAATGTAAATCCATCTTTATATATGTAGTGTTCTCACTTGAATTTGTGCTCTCAGATTTCTGTAGGGCTATTGCCTCAATCACCTTCGTGGACTATGCGGATCAGCTACAAAGAGGAAAACACCTCCGGCTAAAGGGGTAATCCGACCGCGATTTCTGACATGGTATCATAGCCAAGTTAGTCCCATCGGACAAAGATTCCGAACGAGGATACTCCCACTCGTTCGGAATCCCCACCCCCTAACATGGTATCAGAGCGAAGTTAGTCCCGTCGGAAAAAGATTTCAGAATCAGAATCAGAGTCTTGAGAAGATTTCATTGATTCCAGTTCCAGTGATTCTTATTCGTCGGACTTAAAGCGGCCCGATGATTACGAAGACGAGTATTTTGATAGCAAGGAGTCGGACGAAGATGAATATATTGATAACAAGGACTCGGCCGAAGACAGTGATGATGAGATACTTGAGAGACGGAAATACCACAAAATTAAGGTAAATTTATTTTATTTTATTCCATTTTAATACTAAATATATCTATCTATACAAGGATGGGATCCTTGCAAAACAAGGAAGTTGAAGCTCCATATTAGATAACAGGGTAACACAGGTATTGTGCTAAATGTAAATGTAAATCCATCTTTATATATGTAGTGTACTCACTTAAATTTGTGTTCACAGATTTCTCTAGGGCTATTGCCTCAATCACCTTCGTGGACTATGCGGATCAGCTCCAATGAAGAAAACACCGCCGGCTAAAGGGGTAATCCGACCACGATTTCTAACATGGTATCAGAGCCAAGTTAGTCGCGTCGGACAAAGATTCCGAACGAGGATACCCCACTCGTTCGGAATCCCCACCCCCTAACATGGCATCAGAGCGAAGTTAGTCCCGTCGGAAAAAGATTTCAGAATCAGAATTACAATCAGAGTCTTTAGAAGATATCATTGATTCAACCGACTACTACAAGTCCAAAACATCAAAACAACTACCAAGCACCACGCCACCCACTACAACCTCCTTAATTTAGGGACCGCACCATTTATGATCGGATAATAACAGGAGGTACGGATGGACGATGCGCGTCGGATTTTACCAATGCCGTTGACCCCCATTTACTTCCATAACTGTTTTGCACAATCCAATAATTTACCTTTTTTCGGTCGATGGTTTTCGTGCCATACCCGTGTAGGATCATGTCGTGACATTCATTTCTCTCAAGCATCTCATCATCACTGTCTTCGGCCGAGTCCTTGTTATCAATATATTCATCTTCGTCCGATTCCTTGCTATCAAAATACTCGTCTTCGTAATCATCGGGCCGCTTTAAGTCCGACGAATAAGAATCACTGGAACTGTAACCAATGAAATCTTCTGAAGACTCTGATTCTGATTCTGAAATCTTTGTCCGACGGGACTAACTTCGCTCTGAATCCATGTTAGGGGGTGGGGATTCCGAACGACTGGGTTATCCTCGTTCGGAATCTTTGTCCGACGGGACTAACTTGGCTCTGATACCATGTTAGAAATCGTGGTCGGATTACCCCTTTAGCCGGAGGTGTTTTCCTCATTGGAGCTGATCCGCATAGTCCACGCAGGTGATTGAGGCAATAGCCCTACAGAAATCTGAGACCACAAATTTAAGTGAGAACACTACATATATAAAGATGGATTTACATTTACATTTATCACAATACCTGTGTTACACTGTTATCTAATATGGGGCTTCAACTTCCTTGTTTTGCAAGGATCCCATCCCTGTATAGATAGATATATTTAGAATAAAAATATAATAGAAGAAAGAGAAAAAGAAAATTGTCTTTACCTTAAATTTGTGGTATTTCCTCCATGTGTTTTTCCTCCTTAGATGCACCAGTTGCAATCGAGAGAAAAAAAGTCATGACCACCTCTCTTTCATATGATATATGAACACATCGGATATTAACATAAAGATCCAACGGATTAAGACGGTGTCGAGACGGAAATAATCAATCAAGAATTTAGAATTCTTCGATATGGATATTTTAAGTGACCTTTTGCCATAAAACACATTTTTACATTTGCAAATGTTTATGCAGATCCAAGTGAAAAAATCGAAGACAATTTTCCTTAGGAAAATCATAGTGAAGATGTGTTATAAATCGGGTTCGGGTTTCCCATTTATGGAATGACCCATGCTTGTTCCTATTCAATGTGGGAGTATTCCCAATACCTCCCCTTAGTCTCACATCAGATCTTTTTGTCCGGAGGTGGGGTATCCTCGTTCGGAATCTTTATCCGACGGGACTAACTTGGCTCTGATACCATGTTAGGGGTGGGATACCTGTGTCACCTTGGTCTCTAATATGGTGCTTCAATTTCCTTATCTTGCGAGGGTCCCATTTCTGTATACATATATATACATTCAGAATAAAAACAAAATAAGAAAAAAGAAAAAGAAAATTGCAATTACCTTAAATTTGTGGTTTTTCCTTTGATGCATCACTCGAGAGAAAAACGTCATGGCTAATCTAATTATCTCTTGCACGATAATAAAATCTCTATTTGAAGAGGTAGACTTAAAGGGAAACTTCAAAATTCTCAGTTACATATACCATCTATTCACGAGTCTCTTGTCTTGACTCCGCTGAAGCAGCCCTTCAATGCTTTCAAACAGGTGCGGGTAGCTTGACCGCCTTACCCATCATCGAAACACAAGCTGGAGACGTATCAATATACCAACACTATAAAAGACAAAGCCAGGCAGATATGGTTTTCGGATTCTCCGATGATCAAGTCTTACCTGGTTATCAGCAGATTGAGAGCGGAAGCTTGTTGTTGTTGGTCCTATAAGAGGAACCTCCCCTAAGTGTTACATCAGATCTTTTTGTCCGGGGGTGGGGTATCCTCGTTCGGAATCTTTGTCCGACGGGACTAACTTGGCTCTGATACCATGTTAGAAGGTGAGGTATCCTCGTTCGGAATCTTTGTCCGACGGGACTAACTTGGCTCTGATACCATGTTAGAAATCGTGGTCGGATTACCCCTTTAGCCGAAGGTGTTTTACTCATATATTTTAATACTAAATATATGTATCTATACAATGATGGATCCTTGCAAAACAAGGAAGTGGAAGCTCCATATTAGATAACAGGGTAACACAGGTATTGTGCTAAATGTAAATGTAAATCCATCTTTATATATGTAGTGTTCTCACTTGAATTTGTGCTCTCAGATTTCTGTAGGGCTATTGCATCAATCACCTTCGTGGACTATGCGGATCAGCTACAAAGAGGAAAACACCTCCGGCTAAAGGGGTAATCCGACCGCGATTTCTGACATGGTATCATAGACAAGTTAGTCCCATCGGACAAAGATTCCGAACGAGGATACTCCCACTCGTTCGGAATCCCCACCCCCTAACATGGTATCAGAGCGAAGTTAGTCCCGTCGGAAAAAGATTTCAGAATCAGAATCAGAGTCTTGAGAAGATTTCATTGATTCCAGTTCCAGTGATTCTTATTCGTCGGACTTAAAGCGGCCCGATGATTACGAAGACGAGTAATTTGATAGCAAGGAGTCGGACGAAGATGAATATATTGATAACAAGGACTCGGCCGAAGACAGTGATGATGAGATACTTGAGAGACGGAAATACCACAAAATTAAGGTAAATTTATTTTATTTTATTCCATTTTAATACTAAATATATCTATCTATACAAGGATGGGATCCTTGCAAAACAAGGAAGTTGAAGCTCCATATTAGATAACAGGGTAACACAGGTATTGTGCTAAATGTAAATGTAAATCCATCTTTATATATGTAGTGTACTCACTTAAATTTGTGTTCACAGATTTCTCTAGGGCTATTGCCTCAATCACCTTCGTGGACTATGCGGATCAGCTCCAATGAAGAAAACACCGCCGGCTAAAGGGGTAATCCGACCACGATTTCTAACATGGTATCAGAGCCAAGTTAGTCGCGTCGGACAAAGATTCCGAACGAGGATAACCCACTCGTTCGGAATCCCCACCCCCTAACATGGCATCAGAGCGAAGTTAGACCCGTCGGAAAAAGATTTCAGAATCAGAATCAGAGTCTTGAGAAGATTTCATTGATTCCAGTTCCAGTGATTCTTATTCGTCGGACTTAAAGCGGCCCGATGATTACGAAGACGAGTATTTTGATAGCAAGGAGTCGGACGAAGATGAATATATTGATAACAAGGACTCGGCCGAAGACAGTGATGATGAGATACTTGAGAGACGGAAATACCACAAAATTAAGGTAAATTTATTTTATTTTATTCCATTTTAATACTAAATATATCTATCTATACAAGGATGGGATCCTTGCAAAACAAGGAAGTTGAAGCTCCATATTAGATAACAGGGTAACACAGGTATTGTGCTAAATGTAAATGTAAATCCATCTTTATATATGTAGTGTACTCACTTAAATTTGTGTTCACAGATTTCTCTAGGGCTATTGCCTCAATCACCTTCGTGGACTATGCGGATCAGCTCCAATGAAGAAAACACCGCCGGCTAAAGGGGTAATCCGACCACGATTTCTAACATGGTATCAGAGCCAAGTTAGTCGCGTCGGACAAAGATTCCGAACGAGGATACCCCACTCGTTCGGAATCCCCACCCCCTAACATGGCATCAGAGCGAAGTTAGTCCCGTCGGAAAAAGATTTCAGAATCAGAATTACAATCAGAGTCTTTAGAAGATATCATTGATTCAACCGACTACTACAAGTCCAAAACATCAAAACAACTACCAAGCACCACGCCACCCACTACAACCTCCTTAATTTAGGGACCGCACCATTTATAATCGGATAATAACAGGAGGTACGGATGGACGATGCGCGTCGGATTTTACCAATGCCGTTGACCCCCATTTACTTCCATAACTGTTTTGCACAATCCAATAATTTACCTTTTTTCGGTCGATGGTTTTCGTGCCATACCCGTGTAGGATCATGTCGTGACATTCATTTCTCTCAAGCATCTCATCATCACTGTCTTCGGCCGAGTCCTTGTTATCAATATATTCATCTTCGTCCGATTCCTTGCTATCAAAATACTCGTCTTCGTAATCATCGGGCCGCTTTAAGTCCGACGAATAAGAATCACTGGAACTGTAATCAATGAAATCTTCTGAAGACTCTGATTCTGATTCTGAAATCTTTGTCCGACGGGACTAACTTCGCTCTGAATCCATGTTAGGGGGTGGGGATTCCGAACGACTGGGTTATCCTCGTTCGGAATCTTTGTCCGACGGGACTAACTTGGCTCTGATACCATGTTAGAAATCGTGGTCGGATTACCCCTTTAGCCGGAGGTGTTTTCCTCATTGGAGCTGATCCGCATAGTCCACGCAGGTGATTGAGGCAATAGCCCTACAGAAATCTGAGACCACAAATTTAAGTGAGAACACTACATATATAAAGATGGATTTACATTTACATTTATCACAATACCTGTGTTACACTGTTATCTAATATGGGGCTTCAACTTCCTTGTTTTGCAAGGATCCCATCCCTGTATAGATAGATATATTTAGAATAAAAATATAATAGAAGAAAGAGAAAAATAAAATTGTCTTTACCTTAAATTTGTGGTATTTCCTCCATGTGTTTTTCCTCCTTAGATGCACCAGTTGCAATCGAGAGAAAAAAAGTCATGACCACCTCTCTTTCATATGATATATGAACACATCGGATATTAACATAAAGATCCAACGGATTAAGACGGTGTCGAGACGGAAATAATCAATCAAGAATTTAGAATTCTACGATATGGATATTTTAAGTGACCTTTTGCCATAAAACACATTTTTACATTTGCAAATGTTTATGCAGATCCAAGTGAAAAAATCGAAGACAATTTTCCTTAGGA
Organism: Melastoma dodecandrum; assembly: GCA_029817715.1. NCBI lineage: Eukaryota > Viridiplantae > Streptophyta > Magnoliopsida > Myrtales > Melastomataceae > Melastoma > Melastoma dodecandrum. The sequence continues at coordinate 34,615 of JARUPY010000262.1, forward strand.
AAATCATAGTGAAGATGTGTTATAAATCGGGTTCGGGTTTCCCATTTATGGAATGACCCATGCTTGTTCCTTTTCAATGTGGGAGTATTCCCAATACCTCCCCTTAGTCTCACATCAGATCTTTTTGTCCGGAGGTGGGGTATCCACGTTCGGAATCTTTATCCGACGGGACTAACTTGGCTCTGATACCATGTTAGGGGTGGGATACCTGTGTCACCTTGGTCTCTAATATGGTGCTTCAATTTCCTTATCTTGCGAGGGTCCCATTTCTGTATACATATATATACATTCAGAATAAAAAAAAATAAGAAAAAAGAAAAAAAAAATTGCTATTACCTTAAATTTGTGGTTTTTCCTTTGATGCATCACTCGAGAGAAAAACGTCATGGCTAATCTAATTATCTCTTGCACGATAATAAAATCTCTATTTGAAGAGGTAGACTTAAAGGGAAACTTCAAAATTCTCAGTTACATATACCCTCTATTCACGAGTCTCTTGTCTTGACTCCGCTGAAACAGCCCTTTAATGCTTTCAAACAGGTGCGGGTAGCTTGACCGCCTTACCCATCATCGAAACACAAGCTGGAGACGTATCAATATACCAACTCTATACAAGACAAAGCCAGGCAGATATGGTTTTCGGATTCTCCGATGATCAAGTCTTACCTGGTTATCAGCAGATTGAGAGCGGAAGCTTGTTGTTGTTGGTCCTATAAGAGGAACCTCCCCTAAGTGTTACATCAGATCTTTTTGTCCGGGGGTGGGGTATCCTCGTTCGGAATCTTTGTCCGACGGGACTAACTTGGCTCTGATACCATGTTAGAAGGTGAGGTATCCTCGTTCGGAATCTTTGTCCGACGGGACTAACTTGGCTTTGATACCATGTTAGAAATCGTGGTCGGATTACCCCTTTAGCCGAAGGTGTTTTACTCATATATTTTAATACTAAATATATGTATCTATACAATGATGGATCCTTGCAAAACAAGGAAGTTGAAGCTCCATATTAGATAACAGGGTAACACAGGTATTGTGCTAAATGTAAATGTAAATCCATCTTTATATATGTAGTGTTCTCACTTGAATTTGTGCTCTCAGATTTCTGTAGGGCTATTGCCTCAATCACCTTCGTGGACTATGCGGATCAGCTTCAAAGAGGAAAACACCTCCGGCTAAAGGGGTAATCCGACCGCGATTTCTAACATGGTATCATAGCCAAGTTAGTCCCATCGGACAAAGATTCCGAACGAGGATACCGCACTCGTTTGGAATCCCCACCCCCTAACATGGTATCAGAGCGAAGTTAGTCCCGTCGGACAAAGATTTCAGAATCAGAATCAGAGTCTTGAGAAGATTTCATGGATTCCAGTTCCAGTGATTCTTATTCGGCGGACTTAAAGCGGCCCGATGATTACGAAGACGAGTATTTTGATAGCAAGGAGTCGGACGAAGATGAATATATTGATAACAAGGACTCGGCCGAAGACAGTGATGATGAGATACTTGAGAGACGGAAATACCACAAAATTAAGGTAAATTTATTTTATTTTATTTTATTTTAATACTAAATATATCTATCTATACAAGGATGGGATCCTTGCAAAACAAGGAAGTTGAAGCTCCATATTAGATAACAGGGTAACACAGGTATTGTGCTAAATGTAAATGTAAATCCATCTCTATATATATAGTGTTCTCACTTAAATTTGTGTTCACAGATTTCTCTAGGGCTATTGCCTCAATTACCTTCGTGGACTATGCGGATCAGCTCCAATGAAGAAAACACCTCCGGCTAAAGGGGTAATCCGACCACGATTTCTAACATGGTATCATAGCCAAGTTAGTCCCGTCGGACAAAGATTCCGAACGAGGATACCCCACTCGTTCGGAATCCCCACCCCCTAACATGGTATCAGAGCGAAGTTAGTCCCGTCGGACAAAGATTTCAGAATCAGAATTAGAATCAGAGTCTTTAGAAGATATCATTGATTCAACCGACTACTACAAGTCCATAACATCAAAACAACTACCAAGCACCACGCCACCCACTACAACCTCCTTAATTTAGGGACCGCACCATTTATAATCGGATAATAACAGGAGGTACGGATGGACGATGCGCGTCGGATTTTACCAATGCCGTTGACCCCCATTTACTTCCATAACTGTTTTGCACAATCCAATAATTTACCTTTTTTCGGTCGATGGTTTTCGTGCCATACCCGTGTAGGATCATGTCGTGACATTCATTTCTCTCAAGCATCTCATCATCACTGTCTTCGGCCGAGTCCTTGTTATCAATATATTCATCTTCGTCCGATTCCTTGCTATCAAAATACTCGTCTTCGTAATCATCGGGCCGCTTTAAGTCCGACGAATAAGAATCACTGGAACTGGAATCAATGAAATCTTCTGAAGACTCTGATTCTGATTCTGAAATCTTTGTCCGACGGGACTAACTTCGCTCTGAATCCATGTTAGGGGGTGGGGATTCCGAACGAGTGGGTTATCCTCGTTCGGAATCTTTGTCCGACGGGACTAACTTGGCTCTGATACCATGTTAGAAATCGTGGTCGGATTACCCCTTTAGCCGGAGGTGTTTTCCTCATTGGAGCTGATCCGCATAGTCCACGCAGGTGATTGAGGCAATAGCCCTACAGAAATCTGAGACCACAAATTTAAGTGAGAACACTACATATATAAAGATGGATTTACATTTACATTTATCACAATACCTGTGTTACACTGTTATCTAATATGGGGCTTCAACTTCCTTGTTTTGCAAGGATCCCATCCCTGTATAGATAGATATATTTAGAATAAAAATATAATAGAAGAAAGAGAAAAAGAAAATTGTCTTTACCTTAAATTTGTGGTATTTCCTCCATGTGTTTTTCCTCCTTAGATGCACCAGTTGCAATCGAGAGAAAAAAGTCATGACCACCTCTCTTTCATATGATATATGAACACATCGGATATTAACATAAAGATCCAACGGATTAAGACGGTGTCGAGACGGAAATAATCAATCAAGAATTTAGAATTCTACGATATGGATATTTTAAGTGACCTTTTGACATAAAACACATTTTTACATTTGCGAATGTTTATGCAGATCCAAGTGAAAAAATCGAAGACAATTTTCCTTAGGAAAATCCTAGTGAAGATGTGTTATAAATCGGGTTCGGGTTACCAATTTATGGAATGACCCATGCTTGTTCCTATTCGGTGTGGGAGTATTCCCAATACCTCCCCTTAGTCTCACATCAGATCTTTTTGTCCGGAGGTGGGGTATCCTCGTTCGGAATCTTTATCCGACGGGACTAACTTAGCTCTGATACCATGTTAGGGGGTGGGGATTCCGAACGGGTGGGGTATCCACGTTCGGAATCTTTATCCGACGGGACTAACTTGGCTCTGATACCATGTTAGGGGTGGGATACCTGTGTCACCTTGGTCTCTAATATGGTGCTTCAATTTCCTTATCTTGCGAGGGTCCCATTTCTGTATACATATATATACATTCAGAATAAAAACAAAATAAGAAAAAAGAAAAAAAAAATTGCTATTACCTTAAATTTGTGGTTTTTCTTTTGATGCATCACTCGAGAGAAAAACGTCATGGCTAATCTAATTATCTCTTGCACGATAATAAAATCTCTATTTGAAGAGGTAGACTTAAAGGGAAACTTCAAAATTCTCAGTTACATCGACCTTCTATTCACGAGTATGTTGTCTTGACTCCGCTGAAGCAGCCCTTCATTGCTTTCAAACAGGTGCGGGTAGCTTGACCGCCTTACCCATCATTGAAACACATGCTGGAGACGTATTAATATACCAACTCTATACAAGACAAAGCCAGACAGATATGATTTTCGGATTCTCGGATGATCAAGTCTTACCTGGTTATCAGCAGATTGAGAGCGGAAGCTTGTTGTTGTTGGTCCTATAAGGGAAACCCCCCCCCCCTAAGTGTTACATCAGATCTTTTTGTCCGGGGGTGGGGTATCCTCGTTCGGAATCTTTGTCCGACGGGACTAACTTGGCTCTGATACCATATTAGAAATCGTGGTCGGATGGTTTTCGAGCCATACCCGAGTAGGATCATGTCGTGACATTCATTTCTCTCAGGCATCTCATCATCACTGTCTTCGGCAGAGTCGTTGTTATCAATATATTCATCTTCGTCCGATTCCTTGCTATCAAAATACTCGTCTTCATAATCATCGGGCCGCTTTAAGTCCGACGAATAAGAATCACTGGAACTTGAATCAATGAAATCTTCTGAAGACTCTGATTCTGATTCTGAAATCTTTGTCCGACGGGACTAACTTCGCTCTGATACCATGTTAGGGGGTGGGGATTCTGAACGAGTGGGGTATCCTTGTTCGGAATCTTTGTCCGACGGGACTAACTTGACTCTGATACCATGTTAGAAATCGTGATCGGATTACCCTTTACCTAAAAGCTAGCAATTAAGTGAATGATAAGAAAACAGTAATATTGCTACACGGCTATTTAACTCACTAGATTCAACTCCTCCCTAGGGAAGGAAAGCTGCTACCCATTAAATGCAATGGCCCAGGCTTGTTTCTATTCAGTGTGGGACTATTCCTAATAAGATGGACGTGGACCATTTAAACAGCTATCAATACGGACTCAGCTGCAAAAAATACAAAGATAGGAAACAACAATTGAATTAGATTAACTTTTATCCATGTGTCTAAATTTTATGGGAAATATAATAGCAGAAATTAAATGATTCAACGGCTTTAGATATCACCTTAGCACAAAAATAAAACCTAGAATATTCAGCACAAATGTCGTGCTCAAAAGCCAGACAGATGACAAATCCAAATAGCACAGGATTAAACTCTATCAATGGAAGTTATTGTTCCTAATGTGATATGAAAAGGATAAGACCTTGACTAAGAAAGAAGTTGGTGGGATAGTTACGAAGAAAAAATCTTCAAAAATTAGACTTATGATGAGGTAAGAAAGAGAAGACTTGCGGATTAACAGCAACAAATGAAGCGATTCAAGAGAAAGCATGCATATAGACTAATGATGCGTGAACCAGAGACAAAATTGGAACAACATATGCAAATCAACAATAACAAAACTAGGATGGCCGACCAAACAAGGAGGAAACTAGTAACAAAACATATGCAGATCAAAAGAGCACAACCAGTAACGAAACTAGGATGGCCGACCAAACAAGGAGGTGAGAGGGTCAAATTTTAAAGCTGGAACAACAGCAGGACACTGACAAACAAGGAGGAGAGTAGTGATGGCATTCAGATAAGGAAAATCTGTCACTAGAGACTGGAGAGCCGACTTGATCGGTGGAGCTTTGTCAAATTCTGGCCACATTTGATGATGTTGGAAAGGGCAGGCCAGGGAGTTCTGAGGTAGATACTGCTTACCTTAGCTGAAAGGGATGGACGATGGGGTGGCTGACGACACCATGGAGGAGCTGATGGAGTCGTCTGAGCTTCGCCGAACTTCGGCCATGTTTGGTGACCTGTCCACCAGCGTCCTGCAAACGATCCCGTCAAGAAAAAGAAAATACAAAGAGAAAATGAACCCAAGATTAAAGTTGAAGGAGGTGTAAAAATCAAAACGAGAAGGTTCCCCGAGAGGCAAGAAACGAACACTAGGGCGACGAAATGACCGGAAGCAATTGTCGTCGGGGAAGGAGTGACGCCGCAGAGAAGACGTCTGCGGAGCAAAGAGGGTGGAAGGGGGGGGAAGGGAGAGTGAACGAGACGTTTGTAAAACAACCGCCACGACAAGACAAAAGAGCGAGAGAGGGACCGAATGACGCGGGGATTGGTGTAAAGTAAATATTCAGACAAGGTTTTGGCAACTTGGCTCTGATACCATATTAAAAATCGTGGTCGGGTTACCCTTCACATAAAAGCTAGCTATTAAGTGAAGGGTTCCAACTCTATATGCAGCTGGAGTTCTACTGGACTATTGGAGTTCTCAAATGAAGACCATTTTACTTTCGCAAGATCTATGGAAACTTGTGGAGCAAGGCTACGAAGAAGTTCCAGAAGGAATCTCTCTCCCAGAAGGTGACAACACTTCCGCAGAATGTGTCATCAATCCCACAGAAGATGAGCAGAAGGCGTACAAGGATAACGTCATGAAGAATTGCCATGAATGAGGAGATGACTTCTATAGAGAAAAATGGCACATGGTCATTGGTCGATCTCCCTGAAAGAAAAAAAGCTATCGGTTTGAAGTGGGTCTATAAGACCAAGTATAATAAAGATGGAAATGTGCAGAAGCATAAAGCTCGCATCATAGCAAAAGGCTATTCATAGAAGCCTAGCGTTGATTTTACAGAAACTTTTGCTTCTGTAGCAAGGATGGAGACAATCCGTGTTGTTCTAGCCATTGCAGCACAGAAGGAGCTTGAAGTATTCCAGCTTGATGTCAAGTCAGCATTTCTCAATGGAGTACTAGAAGAAGAAGTCTACGTAGAGCAAACACAAGGATTCGTGATGAAAGGCACAGAAGACAAAGTCTACAGACTTCATAAAGCTCTATATGGTTTGAAGCGTATAGAACTTCGTCATCATTTCATCAGAGAGATGGTTTCACAGAAGGAGATTCTTCTAGAGTTCATCAGCACCCATAATCAACCCGCAGATGTTCTTACAAAGTCGGTGTCTTCTGAAAAGTTCGAGTCATTCAAAGATTTCTTGAAAATCATAAATTGAGAGGGGGTGATGAAGGTAATTTATGATCTAGATTAATCGGTATTAAAGTTAGTAACGAAAATGTCATTTAAGTGGGATATTAAGTAGATTTAAATATGTCATTTATGGTGTCGATTTTTTTTTTTACATTTAGTTTTCCTACTCCTCCCTAAATATAAAATGACGCGTAGACATTTTATGTAAGCAAGAGAGAAGGAGACAAAGTTTAAAGAAAGAAAAATCATAGCCAAAACACTCTTTGTAGGTGCAGCAGCTCTACATAAGTTTTCCTCTATCATACAGAAGGTCATCGACAATACAGAACCTACATTCTGCTAGCACCTTCTCCTTTCTTATCAAATCCTACACACATAACCCCAACAAATTTGGTATCAGAGCCAAGTTAGTCCCGTCGGGCAAAGATTTCGAATAAGGATACCCCACCCCTGGACAAAAGATCCGATGTGGGACTAAGGGAAGGTGTTGGGAATAGTCCCACACCAAATAGAAACAAGCCTGGGCCAATGCATAGATAGAGTTGGGACCCTTCACTTAATAGCTAGTTTTTAGGTAAAGAGGTAACCTGACCATGATTTCTAACAGTAAAGGTAATCGGTTAAAGATAATAAGAGGAGATAGGGGTAGAGGGGGACTGGGAAACGCTGTCCTCTGATAGAGATGAAAAAGGAGAGAGCAACCTCTTTGGCAAAACACTAGGGAAGATCATTTTCTTCATATGTAAAACTTTTTTTTCCCTATAATGTAAATTATTGATTGAATTATCACTACTTCCAAAGCCTTGAGACTTCCAAATATTGGCCTCCAGCCAAAATCAAAATCTTGTAATGAGCAAAAGGGAACACCCCACTGTCGTTTAGAGAAACATTTGCGCTAGACTATAGAAACATAAACATCACTAGCCCAACCTATCCACAACGTCCCTCCAAGGGAGACACTGCAAAACCCTCTCCATCTCCATCTCTCTGACTCCGTATCATGGGTTTGGGAGTGGGTTGGTTGTCTGTGTTTGTTGGACCATTCATAGAAAACAAACAACAACAACTGATATGCAACAGAAGGGGGAGAGGGGGAGAACAGGGATTGTAGAGAGAGAGATGACCCCCCCGAGAGGAGACGTACGTTCAAGATCAAAGGAGGTGGAGCAGCATCAGCATGTAGGCAACGGGGATGTAATGTTTCCGTACGACTCGGGTTAAACCCTCTCCCACACACACACACAAAGAGAGTCAAATAAAACGGGACAATGGTATTGAATTTTGCATGGTGTGTGTGTGCGTGTGTGGTGGGGAGAATGTTAAAGACTGAAAGAAACAATCGTCCATTTTCAGAGGTTTAGCTAGATATAGTTTCATATATAGATTCTAGGGTCTTTGAGCATGTTTGCCCTTGCTAAAAAACCAGCCGTCTTCTTTCGTTTATATAGCTTGTTATCGTTTCCTTTTAAAATTATGGTAATAACTGCACATGATAGAATGTCATTCGTTGTTAAACATGTCTGAGGACTTAATGGAAGGGGAGAAACGAGATCTGGATGGAGAGGCTTTGTCCAACGAGACATCGAGAAAGAAGTTCCACAGGAATACTTCCACTCTAGAAATCTGGACTGATGATAAAATGGAAAAGAAGCTTTACATCGTCCTCATTAGGTACATTTCTCCTGAAGTTGGTTATAAACTTCGAGGAGCGTTCACGGATGTCTCTATTGATTGGTTTAATACCTTCTTACGTCCACCAGCTTGCATGGGTTGGTTCGAGGTGAAAACATTGAACTTGGCCCGCAACTCCGACGCCGGTAGCCAAGTAATGAACATATTATTCTGTACGGGTTTTCTGCATCTTCCTAAATTAATATTTTTTGGACTCACAAGTCCAAGAAATCCCCCAGTCACCCGAACCCTGAAAGGACCAGAGGATCACGCGCGACCTGTCCACCGGCGTCCTACAAACGATTCCGCCAAGAAAAAGAAAATACAAAGAGAAAAGGAACCCAAAATTAAAGTAGTAAAAATCAAAACGAGAAGGACCCCGAGATGCAAGAAACGAACACTAAGGCGACGAAACGACTAGAAGTAATTGACGTTGGGGGAGGAGTGACGTCGCATAAATGACGTCTAGGGTAGAGGGAGAATGTAGAGGGGGAAGGGAGAGAACGATTTGTAAAAAAACAGCCCCGATAAGACAAGAGCGAGCGAGACCGAATAACGGGGGGTTGGTATAAAATAAATATTCAGACAAGGTTTTGACCTTTTGGTGGGCACTTGGACTTCCTTTTATTCCATTTCGACTCAGCCAGTTGGACGAAAATACTACGCATGCAAAAAGGCCGTGTAATTTCACAAGCTCGTTTTCGAAATTATTTTGTTAATTTTTTTTAATTGAGGAATATATTTTTATTTTTTATTCTTATTATCAATGGATAGTGCTAGGGGGAATGTGCAAGGGGTTTCGTCCAGACTGTGACCCTTTTTTAGTGTAAGTTTTTGTAATTTTTAATTACGCTAACAGCGAGTTCCACCTCCACGTGTCGTATCTCGTCACCCCTCATTAACTTCCACGTGTCCACCTCCGGCCCCTCCGCCAGCTTCACGTCCCCTTCCCCTCCTCTCTATATTTTCCCGCCTCGTAACCGAATTCTGTTACCCCCTCCCTCTTCCCGCTTTCCTCCATCGAAACGACGATCGGCAATCCCCCAGGCGGCACGGTCCGACCTCGCTCGTGACTTGGTTTCGTTTTTGAAAAAGAATAATAAGAAGAAGGACGAGATATGGCGGGAAACGAGTGGATAAATGGATATCTAGAGGCGATCCTCAACAGTGGGGCGTCCGTGATCGAGGACCGCCAAAAGGTTGCCGAGAGCATTTGTGGAGGTAGAGGAACGGGAGGGGGAGGGGGAGCCGGGGCAGGGTTGGGGACGGGAGGGATTGGTTTCAATCCGACAATGTATTTCGTCGAGGAGGTGGTGAGCGGTGTGGATGAGACTGATCTGCATCGCACTTGGCTAAAGGTCGTGGCAACAAGGAATAGCAGGGAGAGGAGCTCGAGGTTGGAGAATATGTGCTGGAGGATTTGGCACCTCGCCCGGAAGAAAAAACAGGTCTGCATTGGTGGAAATAATTGTTCTCGAACTCTATTAGATTTTTATCGATTCATTTTCCAGTCACTTGTTATGTTTTCTGCTGTAATTTCTGGGTATATGTTGCATTAGAGCTCCGCATTTTGCACCCGTCGATCGTGATTCTTCGGTATCTGAAATAATTTTGGGAAGATCCTCCATTGGTATGAAGAAGTATTGACATTTGGGGATTTCTACTGGAATGACTGAATTATTGGTTCCCAATTTGGATGCTGGTTTTGAAGCCTCTGTAATCGTCCGTGTGAGCAACATTTCATCTTACTTGTCTGATCATGTGCTTATGTGGAATGTATCTCCTGCTGGAACCAGTTGGAATTGGATCAATCACAGAGACTTCTACATAGGAGGTTGGAGAGGGAACAGGGACTTCATGATGCAGCAGAAGAAATGTCTGAGGACTTAATGGAAGGGTAAAAACGAGATCTGGACGGGGAGGCTTTGTCCAGAGAGACATCGAGAAAGAAGTTCCACAGGAATACTTCCAATCTAGAATTCTGGTCTGATGATAAAAAGGAAAAGAAGCTTTACGTCGTCCTCATCAGGTAATTTTCTCCTGAAGTTGGTTATAAACTTCGAGGAGCATTCAAGGATGTCTCTATTGATTGGTGCAATGTCTTCTTACATCCACCAGCTTGCATGGGTTGGTTCGAGGTGAAAACATGGAACTTGGTCGTGACTCCGACACCGGTGGCCAAGTAAGTAATGAACATATTATTCTGTACGGGTTTTCTGCATCTTCCTAAATTAATATTTTTTTAGTTAATAAAATGGCAGGTGAAATACGTTGTGGAGCTTTCTCGAGCACTGGCTAGGATGCCTGGGGTCTACCGAGTAGATCTTTTCACCCGCCAGATCTCCTCGCCTGAAGTTGATTGGAGTTATGGCGAACCTACAGAAATGTTGACGGGAGGACCTGATGATGGGGATACCAATGACATGGGGGAAAGTAGCGGAGCATACATCATAAGGATACCCTTTGGTCCACGTGATAAGTATCTTGGGAAGGAATTGCTTTGGCCACACATTCAAGAGTTCGTTGATGGGGCTTTGGCTCACATCCTCAATATGTCCAAAGTTTTGGGTGAACAAATTGGTGGGGGCCATCCGGTATGGCCATACGTAGTCCACGGCCATTATGCTGATGCTGGAGACAGTGCCGCTCTTCTTTCTGGTGCTCTGAATGTTCCCATGGTCTTGACGGGGCACTCACTTGGGAGAAACAAACTCGAGCAACTTCTCAAGCAAGGAAGGCAGTCAAAAGAAGATATCAATGCAACCTATAGAATCATGAGAAGAATAGAAGGGGAAGAACTCTCGCTTGACGCTGCAGAGCTTGTAATCACAAGCACACAACAAGAGATCGAAGAACAGTGGGGACTTTATGATGGGTTTGACGTTAAGCTAGAGAAAGTCTTACGTGCTCGCACAAATCGGGGAGTAGACTGTCATGGCCGATTTATGCCAAGAATGGCGGTATGTCTTTGTCCCCTATTGCTTTGTATCCATCAGAACACGCTTGCAAAAAAAAACTTTTATCAAAGAATGTCCTTTAATTTTTTGGTAGCTAGGGTGGATGAATTAATTAAAAGCCAAAGCGTTTAGGTTACACCAGACTGGTGTTATGGTCACCATAGTTTCCAAAAGTAGGGATCTCCCTATGCGAAACATTTATCATTGAAATCTGGTGGAGAGAACTAATGAATAGGCCTTTAATGCTAGGCATATATTAGCTGTTTATTTTATGGAGGGAACTTATGAATAGGCCACTGTATTTATCATGTTAATATTTTACAAAAGTTTCCATCTGTAGGTTATTCCTCCGGGCATGGACTTCAGCAATGTTGTTTCCCGGGAAGATAATGCTGAAGCCGATGGAGAACTTGCAGCACTCATGGATGGCTCTTCTCCAAAAGCTATCCCCCCGATATGGTCTGAAGTAAGACTAAAAAACTTGACTTCCGCTTTGCACTTATTCACATTTTTTCAGTTGTGTATTGGGGAATTCCTTTGTTTAAAGAGGTGATAATTACCAGTTCAATAGCCAGTGCTTTCCCATGTTACATTACTCTCTCTATACAAAGATGGTAAATCTCATCGAAAGTTGGACTTTGTAAGGACATTTCATTAACATCTTTTAGTTCCTTCATACTCGCCAAAGTTTTCGTTGACAGCTTCTCCAACTCCTGAATTCCATGACTCTTAGTTCCTGCCTTGGTTATCCAGGTGATGCGATTCTTCAGCAACCCCATAAACCAATGATTTTAGCATTGTCAAGACCCGATCCCAAAAACAACCTGACAACTCTGGTGAAAGCCTTTGGGGAGTGCTGGCCATTAAGAGAGCTCGCTAATCTGGTGGGTTTTTTATTTTATTTTCCGCGTACTACAGGGGAGGGTGGCTAATTTGAAGTTTATGTTTTCATGCAGACCCTCATCATGGGAAACAGAGATGATATTGACGAGATGTCAGGTGCAAATGCCAGTGTTCTGACAACAGTGCTAAAATTAATAGACAAGTATGATCTATATGGACAAGTGGCCATCCCCAAACATCATAAGCAGTCTGACGTCCCTGAAATATACCGGCTGGCAGCAAAAACAAGGGTCGGTAGGATTGTCTTTGCTCATATTGTCTGTCATTATATAATCTTGGTTACTGACACGTTCAGTTTTGGCCTTGTATAATTTTAGGGAGTTTTCATCAATCCAGCTTTCATCGAGCCTTTTGGGCTCACCTTGATTGAGGTTAGTCGACCGTGTCGTTGTCCATTGTTCCCTGAACAAGCATAATTTGAAGTTGATTCTGCTTAATGATATTGTGGAATTGCAGGCAGCGGCACACGGACTTCCTATGGTGGCTACCAAGAATGGTGAACCTGTGGACATTAATCGGGTAAGCCCCTTTGCCATGTGTGGTGGTGAAGCATGCTAATTACTCAGATCACTCAACCTTTTTTCTGTTAATTGATGTTGTATTTCCTTTATATGGAACAGGCTTTGAACAATGGACTACTGGTTGATCCACATGATCAGCTAGCAATTGCTGACGCGTTACTCAAGCTGGTCTCTGAGAAGAATCTGTGGTACGAATGCAGGAAAAATGGATGGAAAAACATACACCTGTATTCATGGCCAGAGCATTGCAAGACATACTTAACAAGGATTGCGGCCTGTTGGATGAGGCATCCGCAGTGGCAAACTGATAACCCTGAAGATGAGTTCTCTCGAGACGGGTATTTCAACGATTCATTGAGGGATGTGCATGATATGTCTCTCAGACTGTCCATAGATGGTGAAAAAGCTTTGTTGTCTGGAGATATGGAAGCGACGGGTCAAGTCCATCGCATTTTATATAAACTGAATAAGCAAGACTCCGAAACAGCTGATGGATTCGTGGGAAGTGCAGTCAGCAAGTATCCTGTTCTGAGGCGGCGGCGCAGGCTGATCGTTATCGCGCTTGACTGCTACGGAGGTGATGGTTCTCCAGATAAGAAGATCATTAAAACAATACATGATGTCATGACGGCTGCTCGGACGGACCCTCAGATGGCTCGTGCAACTGGATTTGCCTTGTCCACAGCAATGCCAGTGTCAGAGACTGTAGAACTTTTGTTCTCAGGAGATATCCAGGTGGCTGAATTTGATGCCTTGATATGTAGCAGCGGGAGTGAAGTGTATTACCCCGGGACATACTGTACTGAGGATGGAAAGCTCCTTCCTGATCCTGATTACACGGCACACATAGATTATCGTTGGGGATGCAACGGCCTGAGTAAGACAATTTGCAAGTTCTTGAATGCATCCCAATGCGAAGAAGGCTTAAATGAATGTTCTGGCATCAAGGAAGACAAGGTGTCAACGAACTCGCATTGTCTCTCGTACCTCATCAAGGACCCTAGTAAGGTAATGCTGTTTGTTGTTGCTTTTCAAATGCTGTGGCAATCAATTCACACTCACGATGGATAAATATAATGAAGTGGTCTACGAATAAGTGTTTTACCTCAGGCAATGAAAGTGGATGAGTTAAGGCAGAGACTTAGACTGCGAGGACTACGTTGCCACCCTATTTACTGCCGGAGCTCGACCAGGCTGCAGATGGTTCCTTTTCTTGCATCCAGGGCACAAGCACTCAGGTAATAATATTAGACTGACAGACTTGTTTCCGCACGAGCTCTTCAGTGCTAGCTCACACTTGTTATTGAATATTTACACATCATAGTGTTGGAAAAGAGCTGCATCCCGAGCATTATACTTTGCCATAACATAGGCGCACAGACCTTTCTGTTCAGAATTTTATCTGGAATTTCGACAGATACCTGTTCGTCCGATGGAGACTGAATGTTTCGAACATGTACGTTATCCTTGGGGAAAGCGGGGACACCGACTACGAGGAACTAATAGGCGGCACCCACAAGACGGTAATAATCAAAGGGATCGTGTCCCACAGCTCAGAGGAGCTGATGAGGACTGCGGGAAGCTACCGGAGGGAAGATGTAGTTCCCGAGGAGAGCCCTCTGATCGCTTACGCAGGTGGAGACGGGATCGTGGAAAAGATTGCCGATGCGCTGCAGAAAGTCAAAACCTCAGCAGCAGCAATATGAAGTAATACTTCTCTAATCCCAACAGCTCTAGCCCAACCCAATGCTATCAACTAACACGTTGCTTGAGAGAAACAGCAAGCTCGCGCCGCACATATACTTTGCCTAATGCCACACAATTTACGTCGGAATGAGGCAAATTTGAGGATTAAAAACGAAGTATTACTTTTTTTTTTGTAACGAAGGTGTACGTGCCAAATTGCACCACCTCGATTATTCCAAAGTATTACTTTAACAATATTACGATTATCACTCAATTTCCTCTCTCTATATTTATATGATTTTGTTTTGAATGTCGAGACCTGGGGTTGCAAGGTTTTAACCGACTGAATAATAAATAACCGAAACCCGTTACTGCCAACCGTTGATTTTGGTCGCCTCTCAGCTCCCAAATCCCCGGCAGCCTCCGATCCCACGGACAAGTGCTTCGCCTCGCCTCTGGAACCCGAAGGAGGGAAAAGGAAGGGAATGGGAGAGATCGGCGGAGTCACCGGAGCGAGACTCCCAGTCAACGGTAAAAGGAATGTACTCATCACCAGCATTCTCCCTTCTGTCAACAACGTTCCTCATCTCGGCAACATCATCGGATGTAGTCACGTATCCTTCCTTCATCCTCTCCTCCTCCATGTTTTTCAGTTATTTCCCTGGAACCGGAACCGGCTGAATTATCTGCTGAGTACTTCCGTATGAGACGTTTGCTTTTATAGGATCGAATTTGCAAGCGTTGACGGTATCCTAATTGATTGGAGCTCGCCTTTCGTACTAGTGTAGCTCAGACATGGAGCCAGAAGGCCTTGGCCACAAAAAATTGGAATCCCCAGGACTTTGTTTGAAGAATCGGTATGCGCGACGTGCATATCAAACCTTCCATTCCCTTCTTTCATGAAATCGGGTGTGTCCTACTATTCAATTCTCATCTTCTTCTCTTTACATTGCCATTATGTAACCGAGATTCGTGCTACTACAGAAAGACAAAAATGTATAGTTCTTCAGAAATATGATTGTTGGAAGTCAAGCGGATTGTTGGAACTGAAGCCGATGCTCAGAAGATTGCCGAGCAGCTGAAAAAGACTTCCGTTTAAACCTTCCAGTGTTCTGGGATGGGCCGAATATAAAGAGGCCGATGCACAAATAGGCCCAAGACATGGCGGCTCACTCAAGCCCTAGCAACTAAACCGGCCATATAAAGTCTAACTCGTTGCTAGGGTTTTGGTAGTCCCCCTCCCAACCCGCAGCGCCGGAACCAGAAGCAGCTCATCTCGAGGGCGAGCCTCCTCCCCTCAGCGCTTCCCGGCCGGATCCGTTACGATGGTCAGATCCCCGCTAATGCCTGATCATGTCGTTTTGCTTCGACTCGTTGCGGCCGATTCCTCCTGCATGCCTTTTGTTTGTTGTTCAGTTTGCGATGCGCGTCTTGGTCGATATTAGATCTCGTTTTCGCCGCCATATTAGTGACCGCCGGAATCTCTTTTTTTTTTGATGAATTTCATTTATCTTCTATTATGGTGTTGTCCGCGTGAGTGGCTTGTGACTTCCTGGTTGCATCGGCGTTGTTGGAGAGAATTAGGCCTTGATTTTAGGTTGTATATGTGTTTGATGATATGGAAGTCAGTAAAACATGCGAGTGGATACACCCAATTGAGAAATGCGGGTGTTTTGGATTTGAGAGCGCAATTTGTTAACTATCTGTGAAGTGGAAAATTGCTATTAGTACGAGCTCGTGAATACATTGATGGATTCTGGTATTGGTTTTTATGACTGAATTGAAATGTAGATGTACTATTTGATGGTACGTCAGATCTTATGGTTCATTTTATTTTTCTTTCTTAAATGCAGGCCCGTGGGTTGAAGAAGCATTTGAAAAGGCTCAATGCACCCAAGCATTGGATGCTTGACAAGCTCGGTGGCGCCTTTGTGAGTAGTCCCTCAGAACAATTCATTTCTTTATTTTTCGCTGTATCATCTGAACTAATTCCAACTCCATGTTTTCAGGCCCCTAAACCATCATCTGGACCCCACAAATCCAGGGAGTGCCTGCCCTTGATCCTTATCCTGCGAAACAGGTTGAAGTATGCCCTCACTTACCGTGAGGTGATTGCCATCCTGATGCAGAGGCATGTTCTTGTTGATCAGAAAGTCAGGACTGACAAGACTTATCCAGCTGGATTCATGGGTCAGTATTGTTTATACTTGTATTGCATTTTCTGTTTCTTTATGGTTTGAATTGCAAATATTTTTATGCTTTTGGATCTTATATCCTATTTGTTTTTCCTTTCCTATTGGTTTTACTGGAATGTTAATAGTAGCTAGGTGGTCTTATATCCTTGTAACCTTGTTTTTATTAGACTATCATTGGGCTTTCTCTGCCTTGTGCCCTTTTGAATTTATTACTGTGGATAACTGGTTTTGCTAATGCTATCTGTATTTATTAATGTTTTTCGTTTGGTCATGTTCCTTAGTAGTGGTTGTTGGTCCCATGTGGGAGTGTATTTGATTTTTGAAAATTTTGATTGCATTATCTATGCTTGTTCTCACTGATTTGCTCTCATTGCTCAGATGTTGTCTCTATTCCAAAGACCAATGAGAACTTCCGTCTTCTCTATGACACCAAGGGGCGTTTCCGCCTTCACAGCATCAGAGATGAAGAGGCAAAGGTTGCGATTAAACGGACAATAAAAGGCTACTGTTTTTTATGCATCTCCTCTGTCAGGATGTCACTGAATGGTTATTTGTGTTTGCAGTTCAAGCTCTGCAAGGTCCGTTCGGTACAGCTTGGACAGAAGGGCATCCCGTACCTCAACACCTACGACGGCCGCACAATCCGCTACCCTGACCCCCTGATCAGAGCCAACGACACCATCAAGCTTGACCTGGAGACCAACAAAATCACCGACTTCATCAAGTTTGATGTGGGCAACGTGGTGATGGTTACTGGAGGTAGGAACAGAGGGAGGGTGGGAATCATCAAGAACAGGGAAAAGCATAAGGGTAGCTTCGAGACCATCCACGTCCAGGATGCCGCGGGGCACGAGTTTGCCACTCGTCTGGGCAATGTGTTCACCATAGGAAAGGGAGCCAAGCCCTGGGTGTCCCTCCCCAAGGGCAAGGGTATCAAGTTGTCAATCATCGAGGAAGCTAAGAAGCGTCTGGCTGCCTCCCAGGCATCAGCAACTGCATAACTTTAGTGTTGGATTAGAGCCTTTGTTTCTTTTTAAATCATAGAGATAAATCCTAAGCCGGAGGAGGGACTGCCGGCACTGTTTTGGGGAAACGATATTTTTACTTTTTTTTTTTAATTAGTTTTGGACAAAATGACTGCCATCTTGTTTGTTTTGTGTGAAATGGGCCGATCCGATCACAACGGTGTCGTTTCTTCAAGGTTTAAAAAATGTTACCGTTTCCTTCCCTCCCCCCCTCTCTGCTTGTGTGTTTTCCGCTTTGCTCGTGGTCATCATCTTGCAAACATCATTCCTGTGCCTGTTTCAATTTGTGTCCTTTTACGCCTTTTGAGCTTCAATGCCAGGAGATAGCTAGACATGAATTTAGTGCTTGAGACTTATGCATTATTACTCCTAAGCAATTTCTTCCCCGTGAGGTTGAGCGATGATGTCATTGATATAAGTCTACCAATCCATTGACAATTTCTTGGATTCCTTTGCGAAGGCGTTTCGCTGATTTCTCTTCCGTGTAGATGCAGTACTTGTACATCCTAGGGATGTAGACGAGACAGTATCGCGGAGTGAACTTTAAAACCGAACCACCTGAAGTACAGAGAACTACTTTGACACAGCCGGTGTTTGGGTTACTAGAGCTGTTTCTCTGAATAAAAGGTTTTTGGTCCTCATCCCTCTGCTTTGGGGAAATGGAACATAGGCGATATTCATATCCGCAAATGACCTCTCTATGCTAGTGAGCTCATGAAACTAGTGATGTCGAAAAACGCCTAGCTTCTCGTCGGTTCCGATTTTGAGATATCTGCTACAATTTGGGGCAATGCTGCTCCGCTTTCCCGAACAACAAATAAAAGTGCTTTGGAAAATTTTAATATAAAAGACGTCTGGTCGGAGATCAGTGTGCTCGTAGCAGAAATACAACACGAGTGACTGCGGTTGATGTTCTTGTAATGTTCATGTATGCCCAATTCAAGTGACAACATCGCGACACAAGCAGTTATTACATTTCTAACCTTCTGCGTCGGCTAGACACGCGTCATTTGCATATTCGACGCTCATTTTAGCACCGGCCACGTGTTAAATGGTAAAAATCGACACGGCACTGGCTCATGGTCTGGCAAGACTATCATTTGCGCTACGCTCTTAATTACGTTACCGCTTTTGAACTTTTTGCCTAGATAATTTTCCCTTAAAAGCGCGGAAAATCCTTGGACAAATCCATCCTTTTTTATCGTATTGTCTGAATTTTTCGGTCGCATATGGCTCATTTCACTGAAGAGGAGAGGGGCGGTATCCACACGGCACTTCTCTCGCAAATCAATTTTCTCACAGTCTCGCCTTCCAAGTGAGCGATCGAACCATCTGAGTGACCGTGGTCGGTCTCTTCAGTTGGGAGAAGGTAAGATCGACCATTTCATGTCTTTGCTAGGCCGTGTTTGTGTATTCGATGTCGTGATAAGTTTAAAAACCGATACCGATAAGTAATACGCATGAGTTCCTCAATCGATCTATAGATCTTTGATGGCGGAACAAGATTTCTTCAGTCAATATGGAAGATACATGCGAACCAATTGCAAGTGGTAGCGATTGAATTTTCCTTTATGGTATCGAGTTCCATTAAACATTGAAGCATTAATCGCTTCGGTGCGTCTAATATGAGAAGATATCCAAATACCATGAGGTTAATGATGTCTTGATGTTGTAAGAGAAGGTATTCATCGAGTATTTTCATTTGAGAGATTTTCTTACAGGCGTGTCAAACATTTTGTGCCCTAAAAGAATTATGGATTTCTCTGAAGGTGGTCGATTGAGCGATACGATAATAAATAATAGGGATGTACATATATATTTATATGCTCACATATTTAACATTGGTATTAAACATGTAGATCTAACCATTTGAATGTTTTTCTTATTATGAGTTCGAATTCCTTACGAATTTATTCAGGAGAGAATAAGTTTGTGACTTATAATTTGGAGAATTCTTCGTGCATATATTTATTTAGAAAATTTCAAATAATTTGCTACAGAATCGAAAAACTTTGAATTAGGAGAATGGGAAGGATGGTACAACAAGTTTATCAGCGCCGAAGGAAGCCGCAGAAGACTAGAAACATCAGCGAACTGATCAATCTCCCGCAGCGGCAAGAACAGCACCCTCAACAGGTGTTAATACTCGCCTCACCTTATTGTCGAATACATTGATCATCCTTGTCGTTGAAATGAATGAAGCTCGTCATGTTACTTTCTTTCATATTAACGCGGCATATGTTTCTACTGTCGTTGCACATTTCGTGCTAACGAATGGACAGGCCCTGGATGCCAATCAGAGCAACGCAGGTAACTAACTTCCCCTCCATTTTGATCATACACGAGTTAGAACATTTCGTTGTACTCGTGAAGTTATGTTGCTTGGATCGCTGAATAGTTTTTTATTGATTGATGATGTCCTTCGAACCACAAAGAAGTTCCGCCGAGATCATCATCGCCGAGGAAGTTAACCCCCGAAGAATGCAATTACGAGCTGTTGCTGAGCATGTTGCGAAGGTACTGCTTGCTGCTCCACCGTGCATCGTGGTTTATTTGTGCAAAAATCTAGAAGGGTTTCGTATTCTGTTGCGCAGGAAGGACACTCAGGGTTTCTTTGCGAAGCCGGTGGATGCAAACGAGGTTCGTGAATCCAATTCATTGTTTTAGGCTTCGGACTTAATTCGGATAAACTTTCTCTTATGACGACTAAAAGCTGTTCGAACGTGTCACATGTTAACCATTGGTGAAAAAAGGTCGAGTTCTACTATGAGACAATTGAAGAGCCGATGGACTTCGGAACGATCGGGAAAAAAATAGACAAAGGGAAGTACCAATCCATCCAACAGTTTGAGGTACTTCAATCCTTCCCCGTGCTCTCAATCATCGTTGCACGGTCGCAAGTCATGGATGTCGACGTCGTAACCGGTTTTCCAGTATTTCCTAGACAAGGGACGTGTCTTAGTTGACGTGAGCGTTACTTCTTTCATGCATGTCAGCGGGATGTGATGCTGGTTTTCGATAACGCGATGCTCTTCAATGATGCTGATACAGTCTACTACAGAAAGGTAAACCAATATAGACTTATCCTCACTAAGCAGTTCATGGCCCGGCCATTCGACAGTCATTTGTTCTCTTCCCTGTGGATTTCAGGCTCTCATGATAAAAGAGGTCGCCCAGAAGCTATTTCATGCGCTCAAGGGCGACCCCGATAACTTCCAGGATAAGTTCTTTGGCTCGAAACGGGTGGAACCCAAGAAACGTACCAAGGCTAATGTGAGGCAACGAGCTCCCAAAGTGGCGAAGGAAGAGTCCGCAGGGTGTAAGAGGCCGGAAGCAGGTTTTCCTTAACTTCCTGATTCCGTTTGACCTAAGCATACGTCACAAGTCTGTCTGCTGAATGCATAAAGCTATATGTCCACAGGCCCGGCACAATCCAGAGTTCCGCCAATGCAAAGACGCTATACCTACTACAACAGTGAGAAGAGTTCGAGTGGAGCGAAGAACGGGCCGGTTTTGATGTTGCCAGAGTTCGACTGCCCTAAAATCCTGGTTCAAGTAAAGTGCTTGGAATGATTATTGCAGTCACATACTTGAGAAATCGTCACGCTTTCACGTCCTATGAAGTTCGCCTGATCCCGTTTTTGTTGTGCGCATGCAGCAACCTGGTGACTACAAACGAAGCTTGTTGAGGTTTACCAAGGGTCTGGGAGCAGTAGCCCAAAGGGTAGCCATGAGAAAGCTGCAACAGCTTGAACAAGAGGAGGAGCGACTTCGGAATCTTACGAATATGCAGCAACAATATCCTGCCATGGGCACGGTAGTGGCTCCTGCAGCTACGACTGCTCCAAACCTCAGCGCAAACACCCGAAAGATGAGCAACGTAGGGAATCAGTCAAGCTTGCTTCTTCGTTCTTCCTCCGGGACTGCAACTCCAACTGCCACAGTGACTTACCCAATGTCCATGAGCTCGGTTAACTGGAGACTGAATCCTCCCATGGGAAGTCAGGATGGATTCCTTAACTCGATCTTCCAACCATCCAGCATTTGGAACGGTGATCGCTCCATGTTCCAGCACCTACCTTTTGTTGGAGATGGAAAGCAGCTCCCATTGGGTTTAAACCTACCGGGACAACACTTCCAATCTGGAGATCAGGCAAGGATTAAACCGACTTCGAACTACTTGGGATTCATTGGTAAGACTGGAGGAGTTCAAGGGAGTCTCTCGAATTCGAACTACTTGGGACACGGCTTTCAAGACAGGAGTCTACTGAATCTTCCAAATTTACGGGCATCGAGACCGGAACACCATTGGGGTAATCAGACGAATTTGCCAACTGCAAACTTCACAAATGTGAATCCTCAGGGCTCGAACTTTCCATATCAGAACTTATCCTCACACAATGGCATTGGAGATGAAACGAGTTTCCCAACAGTGAACTCCTCGAGGAAGGTCCATAATCACCCTGGAGGGCAATTGAATCAGCTGGATCAGTACTTCCCGCCGCCTGTCATGGGAGGCGATGATCAAGGGTTCTCTCAGCACTCGAACTTGTCTGGACTACTCAGTCAGATCAGCGGCAATCAGCTGAATACTTCAAATCCAAACGAGAAGCTATATTTCAGTGCTACCAAAGAACAGAACAAGGAGGATTACTACCTGCCAGAAGGATTGCCCAGACAACATTCCAAAGAAGGACCCGGCTCCTCAAGCCTGATGACGCCTCCATTTATGGTCGGACCTGCTAACATTGGCCCTTTCATTGACAATGAACCCGGCATCCAAGGCACAATCAGTTGGATGGATTATGTCAACATGGATTCCCCAGAATCACATGGTTTAGGTACTGGAACCCATGATGCTGGAGCAAGCAGCACTCATGCCCTCGAAGACATGTTCATACCCCCTGAGATCTTTATCCGTCCGTTTAAAATAAAAGATCCCCAGCCAGATTCCAGATCTTGGCTGCAGCCACAGGAGTCCGGCCCTGGTGAGGCTGTCCATACCTCTCTACAACAGGGTCAAGGCAGATCATCAAATGAACAGGAGACTGAAGACCAGATTCGCAAACGCAAGGGTAAGGGTAAAGTGGGTTACTGATGCAATCCTAGAGACCTCCCAACGATCTCCGGAACTGAATATTTTCCAAGACATCCATTTCCATGCGCACATTCAGACATTCTTCCGCAGAATAGAGACTTTATACATATAGTGTGTGATGATTATGATCGATCATACAGGAACTGATATTTCATGAGACAATTCATGTTTGGATCTTATCCTGCCCGCAGGTAAACAATCTGCAACTTAATAATGGTTTTATACACAAACTGCATATCAGACAATGTTTTGTCCACTCAGGCAAGCCAAAAGCACTGAACACATGTTTAAGGGGATGGCAGATTTAGATGATATATGAGAGATGCAGAGAATATACGTTTAATGCTACACCTAGGCGTAAAAGAATGAAACAAATATTGAGCCTGAAGAATGTAGATGGCTCTTAGCAGCCAGCAGCTTATATTCTCTGCATATAAGCCTAGGTGTATGCTACACCTACACCTAGGCTTTAAAGAGAATATACGCGGCACACCCTCTCCTTCAGATCTCCTTGTCCCCGTCAAGCCCATATTGGACACAAGGAGATCTGAAGGAGAGGGTGTGCCGCGTATGTTTAAAGAATGTAGATGGCTCTTAGCAGCCAGCAGCTTTTAAGAATTTGTCATATGGACTTGACGGGGGCAATCTGAAAGAATGCTGCCTGTACTCTTGAGTGCAGAGAACGAGCTTGTTTTCTGGTGCCTTTAATCCCTGGAACAAAAGAGGATTAAAACCCATGAGCGTATGTATTGAAGTCATTAAAAGCTACTTGTCTACTCACCAAATCGGGGATAGGAAGATCCCTTGCACTTCCGCAGGAAAGAATGATGGCCCGGGTTTCTTCTCCATTCTTGATGCTATGAAGAACCGACATCTTCAGCAGCTTGCCCGTAACGAGTGCTTCACATTGATTCTTCATCTGATCATAAGGTACGGATGTTGAGGAAACCGGCATGTTTGCAACCTGACTAGCTGTTTCCAGGACCTGTCCACAAACAAATATCATCAGTATCTAGACAGGATTAAAGCCAAAATCTAGCAGGTTTTACTTGCAACATCTTCGCGGAAGATCTGCAATGAAATTAAGAATGCATTGACAAAGTCATATGAGATATCCAGTCATCTCTGACTCAAATAGTTATGCAAATCCATTTCAACCATCGAACCCATATGGATATCCATTTCATTCCTTTTTATCTTTGTTAACAGAAGACGGTTGTTTTGAATCAGTTTGATGTGCTTTTAGAAAAGACTAATGAAATGCAGCAAGCCCATACCAATCACTGAAAACAACCCCGCCCGAGCAGTCAACAAGCCTTTTCTCTTAGATAAACGAGCTAACACGAGTAATTTCCCAAATATTATGCTAGTATTGATACATTGAACACGTTTATGTATTTATTTATTTTTGGTGGAAAGGATAAATAGATCACATGGCTATGTATTGTTTCCTGGTATAAAATACTCAAGGAAAGATCTTATGCTAGTAGTTAAGGCACAAGATATGAAAGTAAGAACTAATCTTACGGATGCCAAGAGCTGATTGACGCTGATGATATCCACAGTGTTGGAAGAGAGGGATGACTTGCGATCTGACTGACTCCCACATGGTTCGACAAGTACCTCATCATCTGTGAAGCCAGCTATTGGCATGTCCTGAAAGATCAAAAGCCGATGAAGACACATTCAACTATAAAAACAGAGTAGACAGCAGAGGTCCTTACATCTTCAAAAGCAGGAATGTCTATTTGGGCTAGCGGTGAACATGGTTTCGGTGTATCCATAAATAGGGGAGCTCCAGCAGGGTATGCTTCATCAGGTAAAAACGCCTGGAGAAATTGCCCCTTCAAGTTAGATAGTTCCTCCTGAGTTCAGAAATACCAAAACCCCACATTAAAGTGGTGTGAAATTCATAGGATCAAAATCTACCAAGTATTGAAATGAGACAACCCTTCAATGGCTAAATACTTGATACTGATTGATTTTAGTTTTAATGAACAACATTTATAAATACTATTCAGATTCATCTCAAAGTCAGAATTAATGTTCCTTTCATAGGAGGCAGATCATTAGTTGGAGGTTTTATTGTGAACTCCTAAACAGACACTGAAGTCAAACCGTAATTATAACATGAACAACAATTCAATACACTCGGTGAGGCATAAAAATGAAGAGTGGTAGCATGGATCCTACAAATACCTTGGGAAAATGCTCATGTTTGGCTGTTAAGTGTGAAAAAATGGTCTCCTTAAACTGTTCGTCATCCGAGCCGATTTCTGAAAGTGACTTTCGGACAGAAACCTCATCTTCCTCCGTTGTGAATCCTGTTTGTGGTACTGAATATACAGCCAGAAGTCTGCTGTCATCTATCAACTCAAGATAAGGATCGATCTGTCCAAGTAAAAATAAAAGAAAAGATAAAAAATCAGTGTAAACAGACACTACAAACATAGGCAGAAAGAAGTAGGTTTTGTAAGAATAGAATTGTGCATCAGTGAATCCAGAAAGTCGGAAAACCATCACTTGTGTGCATATGCAGTGTTCCTGGCTGAGCACATGTGCATAGTACATGCACCCAGGATGTATTTTCATGTGTAAATGCAAGCATGCAGAGAGGGTTGGTGAGAGAGTAACTGCTTTCTCTGTCAGAGGAGTTTTGATGAAAGAAACAAGCTCAGGGAAACTTCCCGCCTTGGCTGCAAATAGAAGCATGCATGTTGCCAAAGTATACATGGATCTTCTTCTTGAAGGTTGAAAGCCACCTTCAACAAGACAACAAAATAGGTCAACAAAATGTGGATATTGGCTCTCAATTCGAACAAAATTTTATTTTGGAATCAAACAGAGAAAATGGTAGAAGTACAAACCCTCATCATCTAAAGAAATGCTCCTTAGGGATAATGCCAACTGGAAACATCGTACCAAGGATGTGTAATTGGAGGTCTGCAGAGAAGGAAAATCACCACAAATAAACAATGAACGCACACAGAGGTTAGACAAAGAATGGATGAGATCTTTTCAAAGATGAACAAGCCTAATCTCATTGTGCTATGACGAATGAAATAGTGGTCAAATAATTCCAAGTTTGATTGCGATGTCTGACTTGGAACTCATTCATAATGGCCGTCTACTAGCCAAGATGCAGAGCAACAGAAGTCAATCAGGATTCACAAATGTGTTGCCATAATTCTGCAGTCTATGCATTTCGTAACTATACGAAGGGCTGCCATTCGCAAATAACATGGGCAAACAGGATGTAGCGGTACAATTAGATGCAGAGATCGTAGTTAGGCATGTAACAGGAGCTTCAAATCACTGTGGGTTAATCCTATCTATCATTGACAAATGCAGGTTGCTTTCTAGGGACTTAAGGAGAACCTCCATCAACAACACTAGGCGAGAGGGGAATCGAGTGGTGGACAAACTGGCATGGATAGCAATGACCCAGGAGGATGATTTTGCCACATTTTGTTTCCCTCTTGATTCGGTCAATGACATTTTGCATAGGAACATTCCATGTTCAGAATAGCCCCTAATGTTTGTATTTTGACTTAGCTATTGAATTCCCATTTCTACCCAAAAAAAAACTACAGGTTGACAGTCCAGAGGGAGGAGCAAACAGCAAAATGTAGTCATCTCACCTTGGACCAAGTAAAAAGGAAGGCCACATTATATGTATGTGCCATTGCCTCATAATTCAGAGGAGTGTTTTCAAAAGAGGTTGCCTCGACCCAAATTGATGAGAGCAGAAGGCTGACTTGGTGAGTACTCAAGCGGAGTGAAGCAAGGGGCTGAAATAAACAGGCGACAGATTAAACATTTCTTTACATGATTCATTCAAGAAAAGTATGAGAACGTGATAGCCAGTCTCTTACTGTTCCTCCATCAACTATTGCAAGTTTGTAGCTTCGAGAATTGAAAAGAGTTCCAGAAACCCGTGGATGATTGAGATCTCTGGATATTATCTGTTCCTCTTCTTCATTCTTGTGACCGATACTTTTTTTAGCTACCTTCACAGAGGTACTCCATAATGAGAAATTAGACTCCACAGGAAAAGATGATCCTTTCTGACTTGATCGAGGAAGCAGTGATGGCATGAGAACAGTAGATAGAATGCTGTGGGCACCAACTCGGGTTTCATGGTCCGAATGGGACAAAGAAAGCAACAGGTTATGAAACAGAGCATGAGGGAAAGCCTGCAAAAGATCACTGTCAGAACCATGCAAACCAGCTGAAAGAAACGAAAATTCATAGAGTTTGTTCAATTCATAGCACTTGCCTTCTTATCATTCGACATGCTCTGCATAGGGGATATAATTAGTGCTGTCCGATACACAGCATAGATAGTTGATCTTGCCAAAGCTGTTGTCATAGTTGGGACACTTTCCAGAACTACGACCATCATATCCAGAATGGACCCTACATCCCCAATCTGCTGGGAGGAATTATCATTAAAAGATAAAAAGAAAAACATATGATATTACAACAATGGATGAAAAGGGATATCTCTTCATTGATATCACCATTGCACTGAACCTCAAGGTATATTCTCCCAACTGGCCCAGAATGCTAAGGAACCATAGTTCTTACAATAAGGACTCTCCAGCAGGAAATTAACACGAGGATATAAAAGGCAGTCAAATAGTCAGCAAAAAATATTAATGTCATACCAAATGGAAAAACAGTCGGTTGAACATCTAAAAACAACATAGATGGTTATAATGAGATTTTTGGTACGAGTCATGGGTTAGGTAAGCACGTCAGTCATCACGGGTCAAGAACAAAAGGTAGGAAATGCAGCAAGATGTACACATAAGTCCTATGGTCCAAAATGATTTTCATCTAGGAGCAGAATTTAAGCTTTCAATAGGGGAAAGTAACGATGGAATCTCAATGAAGGTGTGTTTCTCCGTGGTGTATAGAGTAATCACGCATCAGACACCACAGCCTGAGTGCCTTCACTATTTCTGCATTACAGGCAATAGAAATATAACTAAAAAGTGCCATAGTCAAGTGGATTTTCAAAAGTATGAATCCAACAAACTACCTTGTGAAAAAACACATCACATAGAGAGATGTTGTGCGTACCTTCCTCGATAGCTGATAGATACAATTCTCTAATGCAGACTGGAGATCAATGGCATCTTTACTGGACCCATCCCCAGAGACTAACATTTCATCTGCATTCTGCAGGAACCTTTTCAGTTGCTTGATCAAGTCACTGAGTGCACCAATCATAGCCACAGGTGACCGCTGCTTTGCAATGCATGTGAGTTGCGTAGTCACATGAACAATATCGATCTGTAACAAAGGTTTTCCTGCGACATTCTTGTTCTCCAAATACTTGACCAAAGTAGAAAGCAGAGCATCGGAATTCCCTCCTGCAGATAACGAGGAATTGGTAATATTTTAACATTCTTCTCAATAAAATGGACAGAAATCGATCTAACAAATTTAGACAATGAGTCACTAACCTGATTCCTCCAAAAGTTCTTGGAAATACAACAAAACCGAGCAACCAATTCCTTTATCCAAGGACCAGAGATTTTCTTTGTCAAAAATGTGAAATAGTGGCTCAAGAATTCGACGCACTGTGGCTGCTTCCTTTGCTAACTTGGCCATATTTTGCAAGCAAACCCGTGACCAGTAAGAGGGACATTTGGACACATCCCTACAACATACGAGAACATTCAGATCTAGCTGAGTTGGTAGTAAACTACAACTTACATGGTACGATCATGGGTGATCGAGTGGCCAGAAATTGGGATAACCTTGTTGTTCGTCCCTGGAAAGGAGGTGGCTTGGTCAGCTGTTGACTCATTCTGAAGTAAAGGATGCTGATATTGAGAATCTATCTGTACTTGAGAGTCTCCCTCGTTCATTTGCAGCCACGCATAATTCTTTATCATTACAGACATTATCTGGACATCAATGAAGTGGATGATTAGAGCAAGCCTCATGGAGAAGCAGCGGATAGAAAACTTCTCATCTATCCATTCAACTAGGTTCTAGACTCCTAACATTAGCACCTTTGTACCAAAGCAAATAGCAAAATCGACATGATAGGATTGCATTTCTTTTTCTAAGACAATGAAACTCCCGAAAAAGAAAAAGAAAACAGGCTTATGTGATTTCATCAGAAAATAGGAGAGCGAAAATGCATTGATGTTTATGCATTTTCCAGAAGGGGAATGCTTCGGATCATCTCCTTTGTCATGGGGACACAGTCCCTTTGATTCGTCAAGTACCACACTTGAATTTCTAGTTGTCGTGACACATGGCCCGACTGAGGGAAGAAAGTGTCCAATGGCCATTCTTCTAGATAGTGGGTGCCATTAGTTCAGTCCATGAAAATAAATGTCGCGGATGCTTAACCATCAGTTCATATGCATGGGTGTTTTCACTTTTCTTCTAATTTCAACTGAAAGTCAATTAGGCCATGCTTCTAAATAGTGGGTGTTCAAGAAGCAATTGTAATATTGAAACTAACCTTATCAAAATCCACAGAGATATGAGAATGTTCCCCCAAGAATAATACCTGCATCAAGACGACCCCAAAGAAATTAGCCACCATACTACTGAAGTTACCAAAGATATAATACATAGAAAGTCAACAAGTCGAAAGATCATAGACTTATAACCATATGAGGCATAAAAATTCATTCTGGGGTATCAAAGTATCAGGGACACCTTTAGAAGGCTTCTCAGACAGAATCTCCAGTCTCGGAGATCAACAGCAATAGTTTCCAAAGCAGTACAATACACTTAACATTGTTTCACCCATACTTTTTGTTCCAAGAACAACTGAGTACTGAGATCTATACCCAATAACACTTTTCCTACAAGCATGTGACAGTAAAAAGGATGGAACAGAGAGCTTCAAGCTGCTACACTGCAATTGTAGAATTTGAGTTTCACATGGGGAGGGAAACATCATACCAAACATCCTAAAGCTTGCATCCCTGCTGAACGTAAACAAAGGGCCTTGTCATTGTCTCCTACTTCTCTAGCCATTTGACAGAGTTTTGGAATAAGGCCCTCCAAGTTGAACATGTAAGTACCATCAACCTATAACATTTTATATAAAAAAGTAAGATTAATGGCCCCAAGAGCAGCAAAAGTTGGTAACATATGAGACCGGCAATGGCGAAAGCATTTGGCAATACCTCCACACCCAAGAATAACATAAAGCATGTAAATCCAAATCTTACCTATATTCACATCCAATATTCCTCCGCAAAGAGGAAAATCAACTTCGAAGCAACTGCAGCAAGTGCGAAAGCTAAATCATTTTTTCAGCAGTAGAAGGACCATTACCACATACCTGACATTTCATGAAGTCAACAAGGGTACTGCAACCTAAAATCTGC
Organism: Melastoma dodecandrum; assembly: GCA_029817715.1. Lineage (NCBI taxonomy): Eukaryota > Viridiplantae > Streptophyta > Magnoliopsida > Myrtales > Melastomataceae > Melastoma > Melastoma dodecandrum. The sequence goes on from JARUPY010000262.1 coordinate 64,747, forward strand.
ATCTCATCTTGCTGAGTTTGCTCGAGTAGAACTCTACACATACCCAATAAGCTACTCGCAAAGAGTGAACTGCAACAATCAGAATGATAAAGCACACGATTTTTAGACAACTTTTATTAGGACTAAATGAAGAGACTTTGATGTCTATCTGATGAAACAGAATATTTACAAGTTACATTCTAACAGTTTTGTTCTCAATTCACATCACATAACATGGAAAAGGTCATGAAGGCCAAATCACACAGCATTTATCGTCAGATTACATGTTGCACGTTAAAAATTTTACCATTGAAATGGAATTGCAGCTTAGATCACCTACCAACCCTGGAAACTACTTGTGTTCCTATAACTTTATGAGAGAGAGCGAGAGAAACAAACAAACACATTTCGTCATTTTCACGGCGAAAGATTTTCTCGAAATTCCCTAGATTGGACTATGTTTCAAATTTCATGGACATAATTAATCTCTATATACAAGATAGAGTTCAGTGAACAAAGCAATCACGGAGACGTAAACTCTCAATGACTTTTGTATATAATCGAAAGAAGACAACAAAAAGAAAGTTCAAGGAAAAGGTACCTACCATGCGAAGCCTACAAACGTTTTCACATTCCGTTCCCAGCCAGGGAATTATATATGTTATGTTAGCACGTTCCTAGTACGGAACAGAGTTTGGGGATTTGGAAGTCAGATCTGATTCTAGAAGAATAGACTTATTGCAATCATTAAGCAAACCAAAAAAAAAAATGCTTCAAGCCTCATGAGAACTTACATCTGCTCCTTACATGTAGTCAGTAGCTTTTTGTAGACACACAGCACGACTTTGACAGATCCAAAGCTCTCATTGCGTAGATCTTTGTAAAATCGCTGCTGTAATTGGTTGGTTATCTGGACAGTAGATTGTAAGATGCGAATACAGAAAATTAACCCTTTGACAGAAAGATAAAGTAAAGCCATCCAATGTGAACCATACAAGCTCTACAGCACTTGCCCCTAGCAATACAACATTGATTTTTGAGCTTAAACCCAGATGCAGCAATTCAAAGGGGAAAAATAAATCAGACAACCGTAGCCATGGAATAAATAGAACAGAAATGCTGACTTACTGTCCCTTTCCATAAGCCTGTCCAGCATTGGGAAGGGGAAGTGGGACTTACTTGGGGAATTCGTAATGGATTCCTTGAGGCGTACTCACAAAGCTTCCCGATTTTTCGGTCATTAGGTTCAGCTTCCTGCCTTGGAACAAGGAAATGCAAGGTCACAATCGGCGAAAAAAATAGGAGCATTCGCCGATGCCGAAATTGTAGGAGAACGGGCGAGAGAGGAAACCTCGGAGAAACATGGACCTGATTACGTGGGAAGATGTCGGAAATCAACTTCTTGTACCGTTTGACTGGCTGACGGGACCTCGCCCGCATGGACGGACAGAAAAAACAGAGGTTACCACAGACGGGCACAACCCGCCGCGACATAACCCCCATTTTTTTCGATGCCGCCTTAAGTTATACCTACAAATCACATTCAAAACGTCCATAAACCAACCAACCAGGCCACCCACACATCCTTTCCTCGACAGAGAAACTATCCCCCCGTAACCGAACATCAAACTAACAGACTAGACAAGATCATCACCACGAGCTGGAGTATTGCATAAACCCTAGACCACAACAGGGGACATAATTAGCAATTTTTTAAAAGAAGAAATAGAAGTCATAAATCAACAGCCAAAGTTCGGATCGAGCAAACCCAACAGGGGACTCCGCCCAATATTCCTACAAAGCAATCCGGATTTGGGGAGCAAGGGACACAACAACTAACCCCAGAACAAAGACCGGAGGAGGACAAGTCGGGAAGGAAGGGGGGTCGATGGGAATTGTTTGTTTAAAAGGGGAAGTCCCACAGTCGTAAGAAGTAGAGGCAGTCAGGCCGGGAGGGAACACAGCCTACCTTAAGCCTAGCCTTGTGTAGGGATGGGATGGGATGTTAGAAAGGGGGAGGAAGTGACCAGTTTAGTTCAGTTCAGTAGTTGGTGTGGGAATTACAACATCAAAGAAAGAAAGAAAGCGACACAGGTATGTATGTAAGAATGGATAATGAATGGTCCTCCGTCCCCCATATTCGTTATTGAGTTCTTCTATCTACAGGTAGGGTAGGGTTAAGGTGGGTGTGGCTGTGGGGTAAAGGGGGGAAAACCAGCCAAGCTCAGCTGTTTTCTATCATCAAGCCACTTGGCAACATTAATTGTTACAGCCAAACGCATATCTAATTTATCAAACAAAGTCACTATTTAAGTAAGTGATGATGACTATTTTAACGACACCATGTTTGTCCTAAACAGCCTCGCCGAATAATATGGAATCTAACTTTTTTTATTTCCGTTGTAGAAACGAAATAATTTATGTGTGGTCGGTCTTCTTCTTCTTCTGTCATCTTTTTTTCTCGATAGCCGTTAGGCGGGGGGTGGGGAGGGGAATCCAGCCGGCCTTGTTTTTTTGATTCTTTGCCCGTTGCTTGTACGACAAAACTAACAAATAAATACAAGTAAGTGATCCCAAACGGGGATTTTTCCTCTTTTGACTCGGGAGAAAGCAACGACAAAAGAAAGAAGAATAAAAAAAAAAAGGGGAAAAGGAAGGAGAGAACAAGTAAAGAATTTCTTTAGCAAGAAGAAGAAGAAGAAGAAGCTCCACGATCCCCGGGGGGGACAGGATTTGCATGCAGACAGACGGGACAGCACACGCGCACGGACAAGTCACGTGACCAGTCTCAATTTTTTACTACATCATTACAACCACCCCCCGTTAAGACCGGGTGGGTGGTTGCACTCCTCCCTACTCCACCATCACCATCCCCACCACCACCACCCGGCTTCATTTCATTATTACCAGCAGCACGCAAAATACGCGTCTTTGACGATCCCCTCATCATTCATTTATTCATAATATGCCTGTTGTTGTGTCGGTTGACAAAAACGCGTCCCCTTCTTTTTCTCCTTTTAAAAAAAAGAAAAAACTTGCCGTTGTATATAAACCACACACACACACACACACGAACTCGCAACTCCAGATTTACTGCGACTGAAACAGAAGAAACCATGGCCGCCCTTTTGGTTAGGAGGATCTGCACCCTCTACAACCTCCTCAGCTCCCTCCTCCTCTGCCTCCTCCCCAAAAAGCTCCGCAACTCCCTCCTCCACCCTACGCCTCCCCCTCCCCCTCCTCCCTCTCCCTCTCCCTCTACCTCCACCACCCCCGCCGATCTCCTCCGCGTCTTCCAGACCTTCGACCGGAACGGCGACGGCCGCATCACCCCGGAGGAGCTCGAGGAGTCCCTCCTAAACCTTGGGATCTCCGTCCCCCGTGAAGAGCTCGCCGACATGATCCACGGGATCGATGCTGACGGCGATGGCTGCGTCGACCTCGACGAGTTCGGCTCGCTGTATGGTTTGCTTTCCGAGGAGAGGGACGCGGATGCCAAGGACGATGTGAGGGAGGCCTTCAATGTGTTCGACAGGGATGGGGATGGATTTATTACCGTCGAAGAGCTGGGGTCGGTGCTGGCCTCGCTCGGGCTGAAGCAGGGGAGGGCTGTGGAGGACTGTAGGAAGATGATCACCAAGGTTGACGCCGACGGGGACGGGATGGTCGACTACGAGGAGTTTAGGCAGATGATGAGGGGGGGAGGGGTCGCCGTGCTCGCCTGAGGGATGCCCCTCTGCTTTGTCCGAGACTTCCCGGGCTTTGTAGATATTTTTTAGGGAGTAAAGGACTCGAAAGATTGAAAATGGAGGGAGAAACAGAGACCGTGGGAATTGGGATTTCAATTGTGTATCATTTGGATTTGTGGCCATTTTTTCTTTTCTTACTTGCTTGATTGTTTCTCCGTTCTTCTCCATTCGTTCGAGATTGGGGACGCAATTGTCTTCACGGAAGAAAGCCATCTTTTGATTTTTTTAAATCACATGTTAAGAGTCTTGGCTATCCAGAAATGGACCCCCTGTGTGCTTGCGCGAAGAAATCTGAAGCTGCCGGCGGCAGCTGCCATTGCCGAAGAATAGTCTTTGAGGGCAAGAAGGCTGATTCGGAGGAGTCTTCGGCAGCTGCCATTGCTCTGTCTGCTCTTTCTGAAAACAGAACGTTACACCGATTCAGAGGAGCGACGAAGCCTTGCCCGTGTCTGCTTCATCTACGAAGAACTTCCTTTTGTCCCCCAAGCCATAGAGGGTCTTAACGTTCCATCCTTATCTCCGTGCACCGAGCAGGACGAAATTGGAGTAGCTGTCGAGGAGGCGGAACATGTGGTCGAGCAGGGGGGGGGGGTGTCCTTCTTACAGTGTCATAAGGAATTGGAAACCCAAAAAACTAGGAATTCATTCTAGACACAAACATTTCAATGTAACCGAAACGGTAAGCATCCTCCCATCGAGTTCAATGTAATGATTCAAGTGAGTTTCTTTTCTGGTTGAAAATCACTGAAATGACAAGAATGGAGCAGAAACAAATGACTTCCAGGAAGACAGACTGAGTCACCATGTTGTTAGCCGGCGGTGTGACCCAGCAAATTGTCATCACCTTCAGTGTCCTTTTACTTTTGCATGTTATCCCCTTTGGAACCCTACGAATTCAGCATCTCTTCCTTCAATAAACCCAGACCTCCGCCTGAAATAAAAATATCAAGTATACACTCTATTTTATATGCCCTCTGTCCCGCCGGCTTCCATTTTACAAGTGAACCTTCTCCTTTCTTTGGCCCCAAACTATGCAAACATTCAAATACAAATAGCTCTTCCATTTCCAACCACTCCAGCATGTTCCACCATCCCCTTATCGGAGAGGTTGACGAAAGTCACCCGCACTACACCAAACCCTTCATAGGAGAAGCATCTCCTCTTTACATTGATCTGCCCACCTGATCGGTTGTCATTATCTCGGTATTCCCCCGATTCGACTCGATAATGATCTCACCTTCCGTGCCGAAAGCAAGGCAATGTCAAACAGCATCGTGACAAAAGAAAGTCCCGAGTACGCCTAAACCCTTTACAATTGAGTTATTCTCTCCTAAAGCACAATGGCTTGAGGATAGCACTCGCTGACCTCCATTTGCAGGCTACTCCATGCATACCTGCATCTTGTCCACTTCCCTTGTATGTATGACAGGAAAGCATCCGCCCACGGCTCCTTCACACCGTGCATGCTCAGATCATATGGCACCGAAAAGCTGCAACAACAGTGTTCGGTGTAATTTTAGTTGCCAATGCAATGGTAGATGCTAGAAGGAAACACGAATTGAATGTGGGTGGTACTGATCATGGAAGTGACTCCAATACCGCTCTCCATTATTGATGTCGTTACCTCATTAGTTCTTCCTGTTGGGAGCTGCTAGTGGGGCTATTCCTGCATTTGTACAATATAAATCATAAGTAACCCCATTAACAAAAGAAGAAGTATACATATAGATTTAGACTGAAATATCCCCAGGACCACATTTGGTGCGAATCAGGGAAGTCAGTGCTCCTCATTGAGATAAGAAACTTCAAAGGTTTTTGTGCTTTCGATTTTATATCAGAAATATCACAGCTTCAGAAGAACAAAATTCCATGAGGGAATAAAAGGAAGTGGCCAAATTACCTTGCCCCATAAAGTTAATCCATTTCTTTAAGAAAAACCTCTAATTAGTGGAAAAAGACAGCAAAAATTACCTGCATACGAGAATCCTGAAGATTCGCAGAGACTTGGTGGACAAATTGCATATAGCACCTTCAATATGCTCCGTGGTAAATGAGTATATCACAGGGTAGTCAAGCAGCCATCTGAACAAGCAATTGGATAATCTCAATATATGTAAAGAAATCTAGCTCTTCAAAGTACGCAAGCACCCAAAATACCAACCCATTCAATGCCGGAAGACTAATTTTTGCATCTCGCAAACAGTTACTCAAATCTAGGAGCTCAGAGTCTGCTGGTGTAGTATCTGCTAAAGATGAATTATCAACCAAGTCCTTACTAAATGGAAAATGCACAGAGAAGAGTTTCAAGACAGATAGAAAATTAGCCACTGCCAAGGTTTCCTCCTTCCCATTCACAATCTGCAATGAAGAAAACATAGCAAAAATACCAAGAGATTAAGCAAATAATAGTTCAATAAGATCAAGGGCACAACAGGAACAAAAGGTTCACCGTAGGAGGATCCTGCTCCAAATCCACTAAATGTATCTCCTTCTCCAGACTTAAGCTGGACTCGACATGCTCCGCAAGCCCTCTATCATGTAATATATAGATCATATCCTCTATCAGCATGACTCTTAGATGTTCAAATAAGGAAGACTCCTGCCATTTTAGGATAACCCCCCCGCAAAGTCAGAGACCTAATGATCTCACATCACATAGGATCACTTGGAAAATGAAATGCTTCCAGATAAAAGCCATGGCGACAACATCCTAGAACATGGTACATTAATACGATCTTCTCTTCAAAAACTTCAACAGATAAGTCGAAAGAAAAAGTAAAAAGCAGATCTCAACAACCTTTTGACAGTATTTCATAAAGGCACATAAATGTAGTTTCAGTTCAGGCATCTTCCCGCCATAGTCAACCATTACGACGGGCCTCATTCCGGTGCATAATGCCATAACATCTGTAAACATGAGAAACGAATGACAGAGAATGATTTTACGAAAACAAAGGAAGCACAAACAGCCCAATTCACGAAAATTGGACAGGATATATCGGATCTGATTGCAAACGAACTGGAAAACAGCCCCTCATTCTTGACGACTATAAGCGAATTCTTGATGACTACAAGCGAAAATGGGAGCGTCGCCCCAGACAGGGAGAATGACTAAAGCCCTAAAAACCTGTCTCGAGACGGCGCTTGGTGGAGGGCCTGAGGCGCCAATTGACATGAGAAAGGGACGAACCCAACACGCGAAGCAATTCGACAACTTCCTCCTCGCTGATCATAGGGGGGTAATTTCGCTGGCGCTGCTCCCGATTCACCTGATCGAACGAAACCCTAAAATTGATTTGAAGGTTTTAGCGGACAGTTCCTTCCTCACGAGTTAGTTAATATGGATGGATTCATCTTAATATAAAAGGACGATCTTTCTCTTATTATAATTACAAGGAAACTGCGGCCAGAGTCGAGAAGTAGGAGGTAAGCCTTGTCCCACGTTGGAAAAAGGGGCTTCGCTCCGCTCCGACAACCTCCGGGCAGATCCATCTCATCTCCCCTCCTCCGTCCGCAGGGGTCGTCTTCTCCTATCAAAGTTGTGGTTCCCATTTCATCATTCGTCCTCGTCGATCGATCGATCCTTTGCATCCCGGGCCTCCCTCCTTAGTATCCCACTCTGTTGAGGCTTCTGCTTCTTGGGTACCCATTGATTGTTTCTTGTGATTGTTCTGCGGCGGGTTCGGTCTGGATCTGTTTCTCCTTTCCTTTTTTCGTTTGGTTTTCTTCTCCGGTAATCGTAGATTTAAGGTTGCGGATGCGGGGCTTTGGGTGATCGGATCGGAGGCTTCTTGGGATTCGTGTGATTGAAGCGAAGCTACCTGTATTGTGCTTTCCTTTAGCCATCTCCGTTTGAGAAGTTTCTCGCTGGAATAACAGTAGAAACAATTTCTGGGTTTCGCGTAATGGAAGGAAATTGGATTTTAAACTCTGAAGTTCTAGAAAAGACTTAGGATAAGGTGGGAATTGATGTTGGAGTTGTTTCGTCTGCTTTCAAGTTATGATATGAACTGTCATGTGCTTTGGTCATCGGTCGCTGTGAAGTTTTTTCATCTGTGATCGTCCTATTTCTTCTGTTTAAGCAGAAATGTATAATAATCCTGGCATGCAACCTGGGGCACCTAGACCACCAACAAATCCTCAGCCCAATCCTTTTGGTAATGCGTTCTATGGTGCTGGTTCTGGCCTTATTCGTAGTGGCCTTGGTGCATATGGGGAGAAGATCTTTGGGTCTAGTTCTGAGTACGTGAGTAATGTAAGTAGAACTTTTATTTATTACCATCGTATGCTCTGATAAAAGTTCTATACTTGACTATTCATTCGATGGATTGCCATTTAAACGTTAAACTTTGGTCAGCTTTTCTTTTTGTGAATTGAAATGGATGGATGTATATTGTTTGTGAACTGATCTGTCACTCTGATGGCATATGTATTATGTGGACGCGATTCCTTCAAAGAATCAATCTGGGAAAGCATAACGAATTCCAACAAATGTGTGGTTTTCTCTTATTGTGGACAGATTAGCCGGTATTTCTCTGATCCCCAGTACTACTTCCAAGTAAATGACCAGTACGTGAGGAACAAGTTGAAAGTGGTATTATTTCCCTTCTTGCACAGGGTAAGCCTGATATCATCCCCATGTCGACTCAGACCTTTCATTCAGCTGTGCCATGCAGTTTGTCAATCCAAACTGTTTCTTGTGGCTGTGATCAGGGGCATTGGACACGGATTACTGAGCCTGTTGGTGGAAGGCTCTCGTATAAGCCACCAATATATGATATCAATGCACCAGATTTGTACATCCCGCTCATGGCATTTGGGACATATGTCGTTCTTGCTGGCGTCTTGCTGGGTCTTCAGGGAAAGTAAGTCGACATCCATTCAATGGTATCTTACAAGTTAATGCCTTTGGGAATTTATGTTTTTATGGATCTGCGACAAACCGCTTTATTTTCTTGATTTGCTTGTCTTATGCTATTATGCTGATGTCTTACATCTCTAATACTGGCTGATTGGCTGAGATATTGCTCTTTGTTGCAACCCGATTGTGGACATTTCTAGGTCTAAATCTCGGATATTTTCATCTCCTTCCTCCATACAGTTGCATTAATTTCTTAATCTGAGGAGAGGATCCACATTGCTCATGTGCATATTTTTCTCGATCTTATATTCCAGGTTTAGTCCCGAAGCCTTAAACTGGCTCTTTGTCAAGGGAATGTTTGGATGGTTCATGCAAGTGTCCCTGCTTAAAGTAACATTGCTATCCCTTGGTAGTGGTGAGGCGCCCTTAATGGATATCGTGGCATATGCGGGTTACACATTCGCCGGGCTGTCCTTGGTGGTCCTTGGGAAAATCATGATGAAGTATGCATACTTTGTTTTGCTTCCTTGGACGTGCTTGTGCACAGGAATCTTCCTGGTGAAGACAATGAAGAGGGTTCTGTTCGCGGAAGTGAGGACTTATGACTCAAGCAGGCACCATTACCTGCTACTCTTCATCGCTCTCGCACAGTTTCCTCTCTTCATGTGGTTGGGCAACATTAGCGTCAACTGGCTGTTCTAAAGCAGTTTATCAACCTTTGCTGCATCGCGAGCCAATTGCAAAATACTCAGATGGTTTTACTCGGCTTGATGGATATGTCTAGAAGAGTATAGTCATCACCAACTTGTAGTTTTCCCATGAAATGACAGCTTGCACATAAATTAATAGTCATTATTCTGAACAAGTGGATTTTAGTCGATGATCATTGTCGAATTAGAATAGGTCGTCGCCATTTATCCGAGATTCGGGACATTGGAGAACTCATCGTCCCCGAAGAAAGTCATACTTTGCTTCTTTTGTGACATGTTGAGTTCGGCTGAAGGATCCCTGTGCTTTGCGGAGAAATCGGAAGCAGTCGAAATTGGGCTACTGATCCTGCCGAAGAAGCTTTTCTGCGGGTGGAAAGGCCACGTTCTCCCAACCCTTCCCATTTTTGGAGTCCATGTTTCCGAAAACAGATGCTGAGCACATTGTGCCAGATTTAAGTGCTTCGATGAGTGACTCGATAAACAGAATGCAAAACTTTGATGCGGAACACATTTTGTCTTATCGTTTAGAAAACAGAGGACTGTTGAACTCCATAAAATGTATGGTAGAATAGTCGCAACTAAGCAGCCACTTCAACTCGAAAGTGGGGGGAATTTGTCCATTCATTCATTTCATCCTCAACAAACTCCAAAGTTCGAGAGAAAAGACTTCTCCATGAAGTGATTCCCCGGGATGGAGGCAGTATTTAGGGAATATGGACTGGACTCACCACTAATGAATGCAATTGCTTTTTTTCTTCATGCACAAACATCACCCCAAACCAAAGCTTTCACCATAAATAAATCATTTCCCAATTCTAACGACACTTTCGGGATTTTATGTACATTCCCGGGGTCCGGAGCGTTATCACCGTCTTGCCTTCGATTCGGCAGCCGGAGTACCTGGTGAAGAAGAAGACTGAGGCCCGTTCCCTAGTGCTGCGGCGGCAGACTCAACATGCGTGAGTAAATAGTCGTAGATCTTCTTCCTCAGCCCGTCGATCACTTCACTTGAGACACGGGGCGTTTCCTCTCCCTCGTTAACATCCGAACTGGAGCCCATCTCGTCCAACCAATCATTGACGCTCTTAAGCTGGCTCAGCATCCCAGCGATCTGACTGTTGTCGGACAAGGCCGGTGCGCCTGCGTCAGCATCCAGGAATCTCTCCACGAATCCTAGGAACCATTGCCGAGACTCCCGCCTGAGTATTTCCGCCATATCCACCGCCTCACCGAGGCCGTTCCCTCTTTCCCACTCGGGCAGCGGTTGTTGGGCTTGAGCCAGGATGGCCGCCTTCTGACGGGTACTCGGCATGGCCACCTTCGACACAGCAGTAGTCCGCGCTTTTGTCTGGGGCTTTGCTGAGCCATTTTTTGTCACATCGCCGATAATCACAACCAGTTGGTTCCCCAGCACGATCTTCTGGGTCTGTGTGGGCGCTGCCATCAGAGCCTGGCTTGCTCGGGATGCTTTGCTGAAAACACTAAAGGGTGACAGATCAGTCGATAGAGCCGCTTGAACCCACAAAGTGGCGAGCTTCCGCTTTTCCATTGTGGTCTTCAATGCTTCTCCAGACTGATTATCTTCGTGCTCAGGAGAGGATGAGTCGGCCGTGACGGTCTTACTCAATGCATCGGCTACAGTTCGAGCTCTGCTTAAGCTTGCGTGGAGATTCAAGAATTGCTCTACTGCAAGCTGGGGATTGTCTTCTTTTGCTGCCATTGCCAGCTCCGAGTACAAGCTGCAGTCAGAAAATGGGAAAGTCACAATCATCCAGATAAAAACCCGTTTCAAAGTCAATTAGGTTATGGCCATACTACCTTAAGCATCTAAGTAGGCTCTCGGCAGCAGAGGCCTCTTGAATAGCCTCTATTGCCGCAACTTGGGCAGCATCTCTGCGCTTCATAACCTCCTGTAAAAGAAGTGGCAAACCATGTTTAGACATACAAATCTCCACGTAAATAACAGAGTTCATGCCAAAATCACCAAAACCCCTCAGCACGCATATATTTTGACTGAAGTTTTCACCTTGCCAATCTTCGAAAGAGAGGAAGGAAGTGCAGCCCATGAGATGTTCGTATCAGTCACCTTCCTACTACTCAAAGAAACATTCACAAAGTTCTCCGGGAGTCCACTGTTGTGATCGGATGATGACTTCCTTCCAGATGATTTCTGCTTTGCAGATTTATCATGTTCCTCTCCTTTTCCATTTCCAACAATTTTCTTTTTATCCAGCTCCTCCACTTTTCCATTTCCAACGACTTTCTTTACTGGAGTCTGTGCAATGTTATCTTGTTTAGTCAGTTTACTTTCCGCAGCATGTGGTCCTCTGTCACTTGATATGCTTCTCCGGGGAGCCTGAGAGTAATTCAATTTGCCGAAAAGAGACGAATGAGAACAACAAAATCCATGTACAGTATACAGTAACTTGAGAACTAAATCATCGCAAACTGAAAAAATGAGTAAAAGAATATGAGAAAAGGGTATAAAGGAGGATTCGTGTCCACGTTTAAAGCGTAGAAACCAGGAAGAAATCTCTCTCATTTTTCGTATCAATGTTTAACGCATAAAAACCTGGAAAAATCTCTCATTTTCATATCCAGGTATTCTTACAAAATTTCTTTCCAGTAGCTTTCGTATGTAACAACCAGAAATATTTTAGCAACAAATACAAAAGGATCCAGCAGAAACATAAGCAACCCACAGGCAGTTACTCAGTTACATTTCAGAGTTGATCGAATGCATTACATTGCAAAGGCAGGACTTACAGAATTGCTTCGAGATTCAGGCTTTGTATCATGTCCGGCAGGCTTCGATTTTGGCTTATCTTTGATCTTCACTTCCATGGAACCCTCCCAGCTTTTCCTCAAAGCCTTGGCCCCGAATTCTATACCGTGAACCAAATCCTTGATCGGTTTCACCAACGGCAACCTCTTTCCAGTAGGACTATCACTGCGCACGGAACTAGCCTTCTCTGCCGACCCTAATTTCACCATCGCCCTCTTCAACCCCTTTATTTCAGTTTGCTGCTTCATCCCATTCGCGAATTTATTGAAAGTGGTGGGCAACGAGTAGCAACTTGTCGGAGAGGACGGAATAGACCGTGAATTTGATGACCTCGTCCGGGAAAAGGATTCTTTCCCAACATCAACACAAATCGCAGGCTTCGAGGGCTGGGATTTCAGTCTACCTAGACTACCTTGGGCCTTCCTATCGGACAGCTCGTCCTTTGGACCGCCATTCAACCTAAGAGGCGACATCTTGCCCTTCTCAGAACCCCCATTCCTAGCACTCCCAACGACTTTTGAATCCCCGCCAGATTTCGCCCTCTCCCCTGCCTTAGAACTAGACGAGGAATCGCCATTACTAAGAAACCCTGGGGAATGAGTGGCGACGATGTCCTCAGGGGTACCAACACAGGGGTGCCTACCAGGAACAGGCCTAACCCCTTTCAAGATAGGCACAGGGGAAGCGGGCTCGAGCCTCTCGACATGGATGAACTGACCCAACTGGATCTTATCACTAAGTATCAGATCGTCATGCTCATCAGGCAGGGAAACGTAGGTAGCATGGGATGAATCCGACACCTTAAGGTAGAACCCTTGGTTAGGGAACAGCTCACCACCGGCCAACGCAGGGACAATGCTGACGACCTGAAGGAGGGACGATCTGTGCTCGCCTGCAACCTTGACATCGGTGTTCATGTGTTGTAGGAGCTTGAGGAGGACACCTGGAACGAGATTCGCCATGGTCTCGGAGATTCCTTTCGACTAGCCCAAGATCAAAGCACACGGGGCTTTGGGAAATCTGGGTTTCACACGAATCGACTAAAGTTCACAACTTTAGGCCAGGGATCACATGAAATCCCAGTTTGGAGGGAGACCCAGGTGATGATTTCCCATCCCTGCCACGAATAAGGTGGGAACTTTGGGATTCAAGAGGTGTTGCTGGAGGACTGAAAACGACTACTTTCTTCTCTCTGTTAGGATTGAGCAAAACCGTCACAGCCCACCGACTGGTAATAAGAAAGAGTGTGACCCTTTGCCAAAAACCCAACAACAACAAAAAGGTGGGGATTTCTAGTTTTCTTTGTCTTTATTAAATGTGGGGGGCATTGATTGCGAAAAACCAACCGAGGAAAATACTATGATGAGCTTTTCATTTTACATGTAGGAGTTGGGTGAGGGTGTGAGAACGACAGAGCATCGAAAACATCTAGTTGGGGAAGTGGTAGCAGGCGATTGACACCACTTGGGTAGATGTACGGGGAAGCCCCAACAAAGAGAGAGAGAAAAGGTCGGCCGGGTTCGGGTTCGGGTTGGGTTGATTTCTGTGATGTTCTGACAGTAACCTAAGAACAGGACAACTCATGATTCTATCTCTACAGGAACTCACCTAATACTATGTGGATAAAAGGCAGAGTAGGACTCCAAACTCTGAAATGGCAAAGACAAAGAAGACAAGGACAACGGTAATGACGGAAGAAGGGAAACCACGCCCCCCCCCCCAGTCCCTAACCTTTGTTGTTTGTTTTCATCCATTGGGGGGGGCTTCAGATTCAGACAGCAATAGCAGAACATAGGGGGGGGGGGGGGGGAGAATGGTTTTGAGATGGGACAAGAAGAAATGAGTTAACTTTGGGTGATTAGAATAAACATCTAAAAGAACTCCTAGCATAGGCGAATATTCATATCATATGCGATAACTAATGGATTACTATGATGATGATGAAATAAATGGTACTTGAGTTGGGGTGGGGAGATGCTTTTTTATTGTATTATTGTCAGGATGGACTGGCACAAACGAATCTTTTAGGGGAAGACTTAGAGAATGTGTTATTTTTATTTGGGGGGGGGGGGGGGGGGTGGGATCCATTTGCGTGACTGGTAATGTAAGGGAAGAATATGTCGTATTTATTAAATTCCCATGCAAGGGAAGATGGTCTTCCATCTTATGTGCAATGTCTTTTGTGGGGTTGGGCTAATTAAGTCAATTACTAAATTTACCTCCCTGTTTCTTCTTCCTTGTGGGTGAAGACGATATCACAAGGTCAATGATTATCATCCATTGGGGGGCAGGATATGTTGTTACATTGCATCTACAGGAGAGGGACTATCACTTGCAGATTTGACAGATTGGGGTTGTCGACTTCCAGTGGATATCCACAATCCAATTCAGCGTCCTTGTAATAACACGTCGCACGAATGAAAGAGAGGTGCTGTAGTAATTGGTACTACATGAACTAGATAGAAACACTGACAGCTTTGGACACTGAATTATTGCTGTCTTTGAGTAGTGTGAGCGGAAAAAATTCAATCTATAGCCGGGGCCGGTCCACACTCCACACCCCTCTCCTCAACCCCATCCCGTTTGGAAAAGAACAAATAATCATTTGAAATACATGGCATTTACCCATGTTTGTTATTGACCATAGGAATCTTCATCAAGACATTTTGCCATATCAAATTAATGTCCCACCACCTTTGCATGATTGCCCGCACATATTTTTTTCTCTTATTGCATGCTTTTGCAATAATGCTCCACCCCCCCCATAATGACTTATATGCTCTTGCTGTCACAGTGGGGGAAACCTTTTTAAGACCCGCATAATCTGTGCAGAACGAGACATGATCAAGAAAGAACATTACTAGCAGATAATAATAGCAACCAATCCCTTCCCTCTTCTAAATATCTCAAACATAAGAAGTCGGTATTATCTATCAGCATAACTACCAGGATTCACATTTCACACACAAGGGAAGGAAGAAATTTGACCAATAACTTCTCCAATATCCATTGGAGCTTAGCAATTCTGATCACCAAATAGGCCTCAAAATGGTTTCTAGTTGTTTAGCCAAGCTAATTGTTTGTGTTTCTCCCTAGTTTAGAGCAGGACAGAATCACCTCCCTAACAAAAAGAACTCGGCACGAGCTTTGCCAATTCCGGCACTAATATACAAACGATTAATTTGGTTGATCCTCGAGTTCGTCACGAAGGCAAGACCAGATCACCATGAAGGCTACGAATGATAAATTACCTTACAGACTCCATCCATCAAGAAACTCATGACGATAGCCTGCTAAGGGACTTGATCAGCAACTTGATATTCCTCATTGTGGTCTGATCACCGGGGAATCCCATTATGTCGGAGCTTATACTCTACATAGAACAGTTTGACAAGACAGTGGGATCAATAACTTCATGAAAACAGTCGTTCATTGTGGGGGGAAGCATTCGGCCAATCTCACCTCAATGTTCTTTAAGGTCAAAACCAAAGTATGTACAGATTTCTGAATTAGTTCAGTGTTCTCGGGAGTCAAGATGGATGACTGCACCCTTCTGAAAGGAAGGCAAAGGAGTACTTAGATCCAGCTGCAATTTAATATAGCAAAAACAAGTGGATTGATCAAGGCATCTTCTCAGCTCAAGAACTCCGACGCTCTTACAAGGGATGGCTAACTTCATCATGAAAAGAGAATATTTCAGGTCAATAAGTAGTGGCTTCTCGAAATCACCATATTCTAGTACCCAAGAACAACAAACAAAATGGCCAACTTTGTTCCAACAGTTTGAACCATCTATTCCATTGCATTTAGAGGGGAAAAAGAAGAGTATTCCGCTCACAAACAATAAAGTCAAGAGGACAATTCGAGACAAATTTCATCCAGCTTAAACACACACTGCACAAGTAAAGTGGAGAAGAAACTTCTGCAGATTTGTTTTCGGGAGAGGTCATAAATAGATTCACAATGACATTCACCAATGAATAATTTCACTGATGAGGTAAGTCACCTCAGGTCCTCAGAAGCTTTAGTAAGGCTAACAGTCAAGCTCTCCACTTCTTTGAGCATCCCACCACCTCGTACTTCAGCCAACAAATGTTGTACATCTTCAGCCATGGCTTCTATCTGATATTTCCTACAAAAGAAATTAATAAGAACTTCTGAATACACAGCATCATTTTTCAAAACACTGCGCCCCACTAAGGAAGAGCCACTTACACAATTTTATGTCTTATCTTGACAGTTCCAGTTCAGAGACATCAAAGCTTTTCCAATGAATAATAAAGTTTGGCACAAAAATACAATGAGAAAGTGTACTGTAATAGGGAAACAAGTAATTCAAGCTCAAAACCATTCCTCTGAATGGTTTAACTCACCTCAACAACCGCTTCAATATTCTTCAAAGAAGGATTGACGCATATGACATTCCCAACTGTGACTCCTCTTATCCTAACAGGCGTGCCTGTGGTGATGCCACAGGCCTGAGCGAACTCAAAGGTGGCTGAGTACTTTCGAAATCTAGAATTTATCTGAAAGCTCCTTAGCCATGCCAAAGAAAGTGCCAAGAGAACAATCCCTGACACAAGAAACAAACCCACCCCGCCTTCCCATATACTCCTTTGCCCAAATCCAAAGTCACTTAAAGGCCGAAGTGTTTGTCGCCACAAAGTCTGTGGAACATCTGAAAGAAGAGAAACAGGATTCTTCTGCGATGAAGAAGGCAGTTGATCATGCCCTGTGTCAGCTGTAGCCTTTATACGACCAAACTTCCTTTGAAATTGTAAAGGTTGGCAATGAGATCGGTTTGGAAAATGCGATGAATAAAACGTTGCTGTCGATCCAGACCCAAAATTTATCAAAGAACTGTAGACCATTTTATTTAAGAAGATTCAATGTTCAAGACAATGGTGATGCCTCCTGTGTGTCCTTCCACAACAAAAATGCCATAAAATGCTATCAAGCATGGCTGGAAGTTGAGTGGAATTCGCAAATTCCACTCCACTCAAAATGGGGCACGCGAAAAAATACTCAAATTCAGTAAAATCCACATCTGCAAAAAAAATAGGATGAAGTCATTAACATCACACGCGAGAACCGAACAAAGCAGCTGGTTTCCCACTCAAAAACGATGAACACGTGATGCAGGAGCATAATAATAATAATATTAGATTTTAAATAATAAAAATATCGCGTTATATTTCCTTCAGATGGGTTTCTGGAGCTCCCAGAACCAAAGATACGAGGGGGGGATCCATAAAAGCAGACAATGCGGAGACGACAGCTTTCTGAAATTTCAACCAAGCCAATACTACAACAACACGGCGGCCCTTCGCAATAGATCTTAGGGTTCAGAAATCACCCCCAAAAGAAACAAACCGGCGCTCGACTACTCTCCTACTGACAACAACAGCCGTCGCCAAAATTCCGGATCACCGCAAAAAGCTTACCACGAATCCAAACTACTCCTCTGGCTCGCTATGGAATGATAATGAACGATCGAGACGGTAGTTTGGGTGAATTGAATGGAATTGGGAATGGATCGCAAAGTAAAAAGAAAAGTTGCTTGGTGGGCTTCTTCATGATTGAGATACGGGCTTCTACCGAGTTGGGCTTTTGGGCTGCAACCTGATGAGCTTTCCCATGTGTTGAGTCTAGGGCTTTGGTCAACTCTCTCGGAGATAATTTTCGGCGTTGTTAAGAATTTCGGAACTTGGGGTGGGGAATGGCTTCTATTTAAATTAATCTCCTTATCAAAGAAAATTAATACCCAAATGAACGACCCCCAATCATAATAAGCAAAAGAATTCTTGCCAATTCATCAAGTGAATTGTCCAAATCCAGCCACAATCACTAACAAGAATTAAAAATCACTGGGTAAAGTTTGAACGATCCATTGCTCATGGCAGATCCTGCACGCTCAAACCTGGAAAGAAAAGTTTGAGGTCAGTACTCCCACCCCCCCAAAAAAAAAAAACGCACGAAGAGAAGAAGGGGGTGAGACCAACCAGGTGGAAGGGACTGCTTCAACTTATCCGCCTTCTCCAGGTCGAAGACGCAGAGGGTGTACAGGTACTTGGAGCACCTCACCTTGAACTTCACCACGTCCTTCCCCTTCTTTATCTTCACCGACTTCGCGTCCTTCCTCCTCGCCGTCAGCAGGAAATCCTTTATCTCGTGTATCTGCTTCGGCTACAACCCCCCACCAAAAGAAAAACACAAAAAGATGATAGGCTCTTTAAACCCAGGCGGCAACCAGATCCAAGGCCAACTGCTAAGGAAGAGAAGAGGAATTACCATGGCTGTGACAAGGGCTGCGACTCTCCCTGCTGCCGCCTATTTGGGAAAAAAGGAAGATGAACGAACGAGGAAACCCTAAAGAGTTCTTTCCCTTTTATACTTTGCTTGCTCCCGCTGTTTGGGCCTAAGGCCCATATCATATGGGCTTCAACGAGGCTTAGTCCCCGTTTGGTTATTCAATATTTCTTCTTTATTTTCTATGAAATGAAGATTCACGTTCTCGTGATTTTCCAACTTCAAATAGAAAAAACATGGGTGGAAACACTGCGGCAGTTGCTCTCTTTTTTCCCTTGGATTCACCTATTACTGATTTTTCGCCGGCTCATTTTATTATATCTAAAAACCGACTTAATATTTCGAAGATGAAAATTAGAAAATAAAATTAGTTAAAAAAGTTTTGATTTAGAAAAAATGAAAACACAAAAATAATTTCAGGAACCAAATAAGCCATAAGATTATGTACACCGGCGTTCACACATCCCGTATGAAAGTCCGGGTTATTCTTTTGTTTCAAAAGGCAAGTAAAATACCCTGTTGACTCACGTTCCAGGAGATCACATATTAGCCAGCATCTTCCTCTGATCTCACTCTGATCAAGTCTCACTGCTTGAGCATCTCACGTAGTTCCCATCTGTGTCACCTGGAGACCACATCACTCAGTCAGGGAACCGCCACTCCGTGTCATGAAAACATGCCAGCTCTATGCTCGTCGAGGATCTGTTCATCTTGTTTCAACGTACTATAATTGGACAACACTCAGTCCACCAAACAATAAATGTCAAGAGTCCAGCCCGGATGGCCATCTTTATCAGGCGAAATTCACAATGATTATAAAAAACTGAAGCTACCTTGGGATCTCTGCAGTTTCAAATTTCAGTGCCTCCAGTCTTTAGCATGACCATCCTTCATATACGGCTCAAGAAATCCAATAAACTGCAGAGAGCTTGGCCATGTATTTAGGCCTGACGAAAGCTATGAGATTAAGAGGATGCAGGAAATACCTTAACACCATCACTGGACCACCTTGCACCATAGCCATTAAAATCCCTCAACTCCAAGACACATCCATGTGGTGGTACGACATGTATATTACGCCAGCAACAGGCAGACATCAAGCTTAGAATCATATCCACTGCAGATTTATTTTTACTTGATTCTGGGGCGAGGAAAAAAGTGTCTTAGTTGTAGCATAGTAAAGACAAGAACATTATTAGTTCATCACAGAAAACCAATCCCAAATCCTCAAATGTGGCTTCTATTTGATCACATAAAATTTGCAGAGAAGTTGGCTTCCCGTTCCCCCAAGATTGATCATCCTCAGATCAAGGGTAAAGAACTTGGCATCTAGCACCTTCTAATAAATGAACCCAAACTACAGAATCAACCAAATATTAACAAATCCTTGGCATGCACTTCCTTGCGGTAAAAGTCACAAATTTTTTTAGTTCTGCATGACAAACAAAGAGTACTGGGGCGACTCCTCACCACTGCCTTTGAAATCCCCCCAGTATTTGTCACTACTTCGATTGATGTGCTTAGCCAAAGCTCTGGCTCCCTCGGTCAAGATGCTCCCGTTTACCTCATTGAAACATTATGTTCACTTCAATCAACGCCAGTTTAAAAAGTTAAATATGCACACATATCAATATGACTAAAATTGAAGCATTTTGCTTTATTATCGCAAGG
The DNA here is from genome assembly GCA_029817715.1 of Melastoma dodecandrum. Lineage (NCBI taxonomy): Eukaryota > Viridiplantae > Streptophyta > Magnoliopsida > Myrtales > Melastomataceae > Melastoma > Melastoma dodecandrum. The sequence continues at coordinate 84,811 of JARUPY010000262.1, forward strand.
AACTTAGAAGCTGGGTGAAAATATTCTTCTTCTGGAAATTTCGACAATATCTTCTCAAGTTTGATGTATGAATTCAGATAGTCTTGTTGAACAGTTACAATCTATGATGTCTAAGTTCGAGCTTTCTAACAGGAGCATACAATTTGATTATATAATATAATATGAAAAGCCAAATGAAGTGAAGCTGTAGTCCATCTTTCAAGTACATTAATCATACTTAAATAGTTTGTTAATACTTTGAAGATGCCAACTGTAAAGCCTTGTTCTCCAGTTATTTTATTCCAGGTCAGTCTTCATCTCAACCACGATATCAAGAAAGATGTATCTATTAGAAAGATCAATCAAAGGAGTAATATCATCATTCTATTCTTACATCAGGATTGTAGGGCTGCTGAAATGCAGATAGAAGAACAGATGCCGGTGGAGGCAGCGATTCACAGATTGTTCCCACGGTATGAACAAAGCCTAAAAGTTGATGAATGCCTTCATAGCTCAGCCCCTGGAAAAATTAACAAGATGGTAATCAGATATCAGGGGCTTCATAAGACGTACACTTAAGGGAAGATTCGACAAATAGTTGTCAAGATCTTGTGAGACATGGACATTGTAATAAAATTTCTGGAGCAGAACGTACACCAAAACTTCCGCGTTCCAGTATCTTAACTGTTTGAGAATAACAAGTGCACTACCACTCCCTCACATGTTTCATCATTTACAAACTAGTCCTATAAATATCAAGATAGCATCGCCAGGTAGTTCAACAGAAAGGAACTTAAAACATCCATGTAAACAACTTGAAATTCAAGAAGACCGAGCAATGGTACAATATGTCAAAACAACAGTTCCTTTTCTTATTCTTGGACGAGTAAACAGAAAAACAGTTTCAAGCATATTGAAGTCATACATTGCAAGTTTCCTCATCCATTTTTCAAGGAAATACTAGCAATATAAAGTCAAGGTAGCTGATTTTTTGTGGGGAAAATTCTCCCATTTCATCATAAACTACCTACCGACTCAACTTTGTCAACAGGACCTACTCTACCAATCAGAAAAGAGGTGCCCACTTATTTAGAAATTAATAAAACAATTAATCATCCTCATAGATCCATATACTCACAGACAATATCTGGGCAAGACAAATATAGGGTTGAGAAGATGACTTTGAGACACCAATACCAAGTACCCCTTTGGATCTTTCTCTCTCCTTGGAGTAAAACTTCCTGTAAATCTGAACACCTGCCAGCAGTTATGTCACATCATTCCCAGCACCAGGATATAATAAGAAAACAAGGGAATAGCCAAAAGAGCTACAAATAGCAGATCAAACTCAGGATGACTAGTTGTAAGGAGTGAAGTTTATTTCAGTAAATTCTGTCTTTGTGCTGTTGAACATTCCCATAATTCAAAAGCATATGCGCCTTTCTTTCACAGAAGGACAATAAAAGTTTCACTCGGGAAAGAATATTTTCAGAACCTCGATGCCATTAGTCACCTGGCACCTTATTTCAAAAACCTTTGGAGAAAGGATAGCAAACAAAGTAATAGTGAAGGCAATGATAAAATTTACCTTCTTCTATAGAAAGAATTCCAGGAAGAACAATTTCAAGGTCTTCTCCTTCCAGCATCTCATAAAAGGAAGCATAGTGATGGATGAACTGCACATAGAGAGACACTGGCTCAAAGCTTCCCTGGAATGCATGAACAGGCCACCAAAATAAGTATTCCCTCACCTGAACTTGGAACACTAGACACTGGTTAAGCAGTATTAAGTCCCCTGATTTGATGCTGAGACCAAAATCAAATTAAGAAGTCAAACTTAGAAAGCATTCAATCCTGTACAGTGTTGGGACACAAATACAGCATAACAGAAGGGAAGTGTTATCACCCTCCCCTTATGAAATAGCAAAAAATTATATAATCAACAGAAGATGAATGAGAAAATTGGAGTCTCCAAGGAATTTCTACCACGGCTGAACATACCGGCTATGACATCCATCGGCACATCTTCCTTCAACTGTCTTTTTCCCATCTACATTTTTTTTCCCAAAATCAATAAAATTAAAGAGACTCCAATCTAAAGCCGATGCAAGACATGAGGGAATAGTGAAGGTTAGCTCAGATGGAAAAAACTAGTAAGGCAGCACCTCTTAGTAAGGAGAAGTAAGGCTCCTGAACATGAATTTCAAATCTTACATCCTTCAAAATCTGCAAGTCAGAAGGAGACCGTGAAATACATCATGGCTTCCCTACAACACTTGCACATGAAAACAAACATAGAATGAGAACAAACATCTAATAGTTGAGATCCTTGTCGCGAAATCAACTCGTCAAAAACTTGCTTCCGGCTTTTATCATCTCCACAGCTAGAAAATGCCAAGTGGCTACAACTGTAATAATCACTTCTCTGGGGCATTCCTCCTGAAAGAATAGCCTCATGCAGAGCTAATGCAAGCCGCTCGTACAAAGGATATTCAGGAACACCTGCCGAGGTCGCAGCGACCACCACCAGCACAAGAAACTCTACTCAATTTAGCCAGAGGAAGGAAAAAAAACAAGAAGTCCACTCCAGAACGACCTGAGGCCTAATTCATTGGATTCCATCGCATCGGTTCACCTACCCACAGAAACGGAAGGAGCCGGAGGGGTAGAATCTGGCTCGGCAGCGGCAACGGCGGTTAGAGGATCCTTCCGGAGTAGCGAGGCGCAATAGTCGGCAGAAAGGAATAGGCCGACATCGGGGGGCCCGTCGACGCGTGACTGGAGAATGAACTTCAGGAGGTGGTGGACGCACTGGCGGAGTCCTGACGCTGATTTCGCCGGCGACGGCGGCTGCTCCATCTTCTTGATTTTCCCCATTGAATCTCCTTGATTTTCCCGCCGGACGCAATTTCACTTACGTATACCTAGGAATTCTCACTTCAGATCGCGCGTAATATTTGGCTCGGGGGCCCAATGCGAGTCGTCTACTATTTACACGAAGCTCAGTTATCTAAACGTTGAGGATCGTACGACATCACTGTTAATTTATTTAAAACAAAATTGTTAAAAAACAATTTTAAATCACGACATTGTCTAAATGATTCAAAATAATTTAGAATCGCGACTTCTCTTAACGGTTCCAAATCACGTTTTTTTCTTATCGATAAAGTGTCTCATCTTTCCTTCGAAATCAAAATCGCGATTCACCGCGATATAAAGTCAGTAAATCGAGAATTTTTCAATTAAATATTTAATTCCTCTCATCGTTTTTTAGTTTTCCGCTCCAGTTTTCTTTTCCCTCCGATTCCACCTCCAAAATACCAAACCAGAAAAGAGAACGATACACCGGGTGAGTAAGAACAAATGGTATTACGACAACCCCCCTTCCCCCCCCCCCCCAAAAAAAAAAGGAAAGTCACCATCTACACCATTTACAAAAATAATAACAGAAGGAACGACCCAAGCCAGAAATGTTCAACTACGACTAATAAGAAGAAAGCACTAATTGGTTTTGCTGATTTCTGCGTCCCCGACTTAAGCAGAGCATCTGTTCCACTAGAAAGGACTTATCTGCGTGATGAGCCTACTCTCGGTAGAATGGGGTAGGAGAACACAGAGCTGTTTCTATGCTTCGATCCTATGGTCACTGAATGACTAGTGCGACTGATTGCCCTCTATGTATCTACTTCCCTAAACTATCATAAGTTGCATGGAAGAACCAGACTATGAAGCAGCAGGGTCAAATAACGAGCACATTCCACTCAGGGTTAAGGTAGGTTGATGTGCTGGACCCAAAATTTCACCTCCAGTTTCCAGGGTGCCTACTATCAACGAGTTCTCCGCCTGAACTCGCCCAACTAAAATACGACTATGACGGCATCGTCTGTGTTGTTCTGGGAAGGATAGTATTGGCTAACTCTTCGTTCACCTTAACAGGAAGTGGCGGCATCTGCTTCATTATCTCTGGCTGGTCGCATATACTGCAGTGCAGAAAATTTTAAAGAACAATGTTAAAACACAGATTTCCTAGAAGGACAAAGCATCAAATACATCCCTCCTAAGTGAGAAAAGAGGCAGAGGGATTCTACATGGATGCACATCATACTTGTTTTAACACAGATAAACTTGAAAATTAGGTTAATCAACGTTCATCATTTGTTTCTGTTGAACACATCAGGATTAATCAATCCCCTTGTTTTGAAAGTCAAAAACATTCAATCAACAGTCATTTCTATTGAACACATCAGGATTAGTCAATCCCCTAAAGTTGGAAATAAAAAGTGATCACATACTCGTTCATGATTTTCAGAATGTTATCCCTCGTTTGACAGAAAAGATTGATGTTGTCTTGTATCTGCAACAACAGAGATTTTCAGGCTAATAAATTGAGAATTTCTTCACAAAAAATAAAATTCGTCAGTTTCTCAGGGACAAAGTGTTTAGCTAGAACCATCGGAAAAGTATGACCAACAAAGGGCCCTCAATATGTAAAATATATAAGCAACATGCCGATTGACTACATCTTTCTAGGATGAAGATGCCTCCAAATAAATCCTCCTGCTATAACCTAAATAGATTTGCTAGTCTTTAACAGATCAGTCTTCTCATCAATATAAGTAAGGTCGGCACCCCATTGTTTTCATTAATGAGAATTCGTAGAATTTTACAACAAAAATCTATTGGCTCTAAACTTGTAAAGACTACCAGAAGCATTCTCAGTTACCATTTATAAACAGTTCGCCAAAAATAGAAGACAGTTTCTAAACAGAGAAGCAGACACCAGCAGTTTCCTCTAGCACATCAAAAGTAGAGTAGAATGCCCTTAGTCATAGATAATTACTGTTTAATGCACAACATTTTTTTTTGGTAGAAAGGATTTGTAGCTTAAATAAAAGTTATAGGTCTTAGCATTACAGAACCGCAGTGCATGGAATGTAATGCACAACATTGTTACAACAACTTTTTTCCCATCCTATTCCTACTAAGATTTGACAACTCACTGCAAAGCCGCAAGACAAACTAAGCCCATACCCATACCTTGAAAGCGGAGAGGTTTGCAGAGATCTGATTGAAGACTTGCGAATTCTGCTCCAGAAGTTCTCCTGTAGGACCACCGATTGCTGCATATTGCATTACAGATAATTCAGTATCAAACAGATGCAACAGAAAAAAGGTTAGGAAGTAAGACAATAGAATATCCAACACTCAGGAAACAATACAATCAATACAATAATCACGTCAACATTTTAGCATTATTCATATACAATTAATCCGCAAACTTTACAACAATTACAGTTAGAAACCCAGCACGGTTAACAATAAATATAAATAGGAGATGTTTTTAGAAACAAAACCAAACATCCTATACTTCTAGAAACCAAAATTAGATGTGACATCATGGTAAAGATAGAGACATCCACAGCTCAAAGCAAAAATTTGACTGGAACTCACCTTTACAAGATATTCCATCATCATTGTCAGCAGGAAGGGCAGGCGGTGCATACGGAGGGACATTAGGCCGCGCAGCAAACTGAGAGGACTTAGCAGATCCATCGGCCACTTTTTCCTGAGAAGGATACAGAGAGTGTTTCTCGGAGTCTTTTGCAATTTCATGCAAAATTAAAGAATAAAGTCCACCAATTACAACAAGAAGGATGCTTCTTTAAAACACATCCTTAAGAATGCCATCACTTGAAAGCATACTTCGATGCAAACTAGATATGGGCATATCACATTCTTTTATTCTTATTAAATTAAATTAATGATTTCCCCTACACCAAATGTTCTGCTCAAATAGATAAGAGTAGGATCCATAATGGTCACGAGGCAAACCTTTTTATCTTTGCTTTTCTTTGATAAATTATGCTCGTCCTTCCTCCTTTTGCTGCTTTCCTTTTTCTGGAAAATTACCAGAAATAGTTAGAACATCATTGGTGAGATTACACAGTGTGCTCAGGCACTTTCTCTACATCAAACTTAAGAAAGAAACAACAGAGCAGCCAAAAACACAAATAAATGTGTAAGCCTCACCGTCATCCACCGGCAGCGCATGGCCACATCCCTGACGGTCTTATTATTGAGCTGCACAGCTATTTTTGCATATTTAACTAAGCTATTTAGTGAGGCGTACCTGCAGGAAAACGGACAGAATTACATTGTTAGAAAATTTCAGAATCAAGCAAGAACCAAAACAATAAGGCAATCAGAATCTCAAAAACAGTTCCCTTTGTTCAGCCAGTAACTCTACATCAAGGGATAATATGAACTATCCAAACATCAAGACACCACAACGACTCTATTGCCTCAGCCAGAATTCCAACTATCAGACCAACCAAAATCGAATCATTCCAGCGAAATCAGGAAAACAAAAGACATCCCCCTAAATCAGCGAATTTAGATCGCGGAACATCACCAGCACGATCAAATCGATCAAGAAAGAAGGCGAATCATAACGAAACAGATTAAGATCGAGGGAACCGACTTGACGAGCCCTTCCTCGAGGGTGGCCTGCTCCTCCGAGGTCCAGTCCAGGGAGATGCCAGGATTATGCTTCAGCTGAGGGCCTTCAGGGACGGTGGCGGTTCCGTTCCCGTTGAGGGCGGTGGAGGAGGAAGTGTTGGCCGCGGCGGCGGAGGCGGAGGACGCATCCGGGTGGTTGCCGGCGGGGTTGGCCATCGGCAGTTACGATGCGGTTAATTTCGCAGGGGGAGTCCGTGAAAGGATGGGGGGTCAGAAGCACCAGGAAGAATAAATTATTAACGATGTGGATTTTTTTGGATTCTCAAGGAGAGGGAAATAAAAAAGAACGGAGAAAGTGAAAGTGCAGAGCAGAGCAGCAAATGCCAAAAAGGAAGACGGAAAAGGAATTCGTGATTTGCTTCGAAGATGAGGGACTCAATCGAAATTATCAAACACTTTGGGACCAATTATGAAAAGCATCAAAAAGAAAAATCACTTGTCCGAGCCGAGGAGAGAGTGCCCCGCCGTCACCGCCTCCAGCCCCCGCTAACCGTCCCTGACGTCATCAATGGCGCATTCCCTTACCCGCGCCCTCTCCCGCTTATCCTCCGCCAGCTCCTTCCTAAAGCTCCCTGCCGCCGCCGCGGCATTCCGGCCAGAGGCTGCTTTCTCGTCGAGATCCGATGGCGGCGCCGACGACTGGTCGAAACCCTCTACCGGTGCCGGGTCCGGTGTTTTCGGATCGTCCGGCGGTGATGATGGATGGGAGGGTGTTTCTTCGTGGTCAACCGGCCTTACCAAGGATCACTTTGACGGGGAGGCGGCGGTCGGAGTAAGGGCGGGGGGTTCGAGCAAGGTAGCGGCGGGTGAGGGGGGAGGTTCGCATAATCCTTATAGGAATATGATGATATCGGACTTTCAGATGGTCGAGGACAAGCTGAAGGAGTTGGAGTTGGAAAATAGGAAGAGTAAGGCTTTTGTTGATGGCTGGACGGATAGGATGAAGGAAGTTAGCATTTTGTTGAAGCAGGTCTGAAAGTACTTAGTCATTATCGGTGTTTTGTTATGTTTAGGTCTTACTTCTGGATTTTGATCCTGTTGTTGGAGGATTCAGATACGGGCGCCAGGCGCACGGGGGACGTACCTGAAGGATTCGGAGAAGGCAGAGATGTACCGGCTCCACAAGCAGGACCCAGAGGTGTACACTGTGGAGAAGTTGGCAAAGGATTACAGGATAATGAGGCAGAGGGTGCACGCGATTCTGTGGCTCAAGGAGCTGGAGGAAGAGGAGGAGAAGAAGCTCGGCCGCCCCTTGGATGACTCGATCGAGCTCTTGCTTGATAATTACCCCGAGTAAGATTGTTTGCGGCAGCCTGTTGAATTTCCAGTTCTGCATCCTCTTGTGACCATGCTTTGAACCCTTAATGATATCGCATCGGGTTTCTTTTGTGCATTCTGGATTTTCTTTTAGGAAGAGAAATGAGGAATGCCATGTGGCCGTTGGATCCCTGATATTCAAGGCATCCATGAAATTGGCTGTGTTCTTCGCTATATTATGACAATATACCGTGATTATTTATTCTGTACACTATGTTTAAATTTGACAGTACTCTCGGTGCAGATATTGACCATCTTGGTCATCTTTGCCTGTGTAGGTTCTTCAATTCTCATTGCAGGGAATTCCATGTTGCATCACTTCCTTACAAGCCTGACTTCAAGGTCATGCCTGAGGGCTGGGATGGGACAGTCAAAGATCCAGACGAGGTTCATTATGAGATTTCAAAGAAAGAGGATGAAATGTTGTATCAAGAATTTGTCCAAAGGATGAATTTCAACAAAATGCAAGTAAGTGAAATGCGCTCTTCCTTCGTAACGCATGGAGAAAATGAACAGACCCCTTCATTTATCAGTTTCGTTGCCTATTTGGACTTCTCCTTGGGAAGTATAATCTGGTTGCTACTGCTTTATCTGTTTTCATTCTAGTCTCTTGGCTACTTTAGCATTTAATTCTCTTCCTTAGGAATTCTTTCCTGATGAATGTGGAGATTTCTGGTGCTCAGCAGCTTTTCTCTGTAATGCTTGTCTCACTAATATATAGTTGCTAATATGGGGGGTGCTGCCACATGGATAAGCTTGTTGATGATCTCATGACTGACTGTGATTCGAACTCTTGAAAGCTGTCTGTCTGAGAATCGTTTGATGGGCTGAAATCAATTCATGCTTCTTTGGGAGTAATGAGTCTATTTCCAAATCTCGTGTTGTGGAAACTTGAGTAAAACGTACATGCTGATAACCAAAACAACAATGCTTGTTCCTCTCTGTGAATTGGCATCATAGCAAGAATTGCTCAAGGTATACTAGTAGATGCCTTAATCATTCTTGGATGATCATTCTTGATCGTTGATTGATAGCCTAGTTGTGCATTCCATGCTTCTTGTGTGTACAATGATAGTGTTTGTCTCCCCTCTGACATCAGCTTATTGTCGTCTTGGTTCTACGTCATTACTTATATCTGTCAATGTTAAATACTGAGCATGCTTTTTCTCTCATCTGCAGATGGCTGGGCAGGTGAAATGTCACAAGTACAGCCGCCGTCGTCCTGCACAAGGCTGGAACATCACCGTGGAGAAGTTGGGTCCACGTGGGAAGCGTGGAGGTGGTGGAGGCTGGAAGTTTGTCAGCCTACCTGATGGGTCCAGCCGTCCGCTGAATGATATGGAGAAAATGTATGTGAAGAGGGAGACTCCTCGACGACGAAGAAAGATATTCCCTTGACAGAATAGCAATAAGGCTTTTAATGATTTAAGATACCATGGTCCGCTGCTGCGGAGTCTTGTGCGCTTGATTTTAACCTTGTTACGGAACAGGAAATTGCTTTGCTGCAATAGTTTTCGTCCTGCCTTATCCTCGTTTTATAACTCCTGAGATGCTTTCATAGGCAGTTTCGGTCCATTAATGGCTAATTCTTGGGATTGTAATGCTCAGGAGATGCTTACAAAATGCCTTGAATCAAAACTCTATAACCAAAATTTCACAAATAAAAATTCAACCCCTAGCGTCTCATTTAAAAGCTGCAACAGGTAGATCCCATTCCCTCGTAAGCATCAATTCACTACTATAGCACTTGGCATCGACATAAGCTTTGATCGCTCCCCGAAAGCTTTCCAGAAAAATCCCAGTAGAGGGGGGATTATGTGTGTTTTTGGTGTTTTGGCCCAGTTAATTTTCATCACGAAAGATGATGGTCACGAACTACCAGCTGCAGAAGCTGCTTCTGCGGCTTTCTTCTCTCGCTGCTTTTCCCTCTTCTTCTTGTTCTTCAGTGCGTTCTTGCTCATTGTCCTGCATCGCATGAGGGAAAGAGTTCCGCACCATTCATCACAAGCATTATCTTGAACTAAGGAATATGGATCAGTTATAAAATAGAAAGAATGGCAAAAGTTATGATGACTCACTCTGCTGGGCTTTCTCCGAAAAGCTGCAATACAGAGAAAAATATCAGATGGGTTTCATCAAGGTCAACAGTATAGATCTGTAACCCACGGAAGATATCTACCAAGAGAATGTGAGAATCAGCAAGCTGTTCACCACTTCGATGCAAGATTAAGTACCTCAGCCTGGATGACTGCTGCAGTCTTGGCATGTGGTGGGCGATATGCAGCAGGTTTCTGCCCTGGAGGGTTAGAAGAGGTGCTTCTTGCGGATGGCTGAGATGGTTTTACTCCTTGTCCTGTCACCATAGATACCCTCAAAGCTAAGTTGCCAAATAATTCTATCTGCATCCTAATTTCATCTATTTCAAGCAAATGAAAGGAGAAACCTTGTTTGCCTTCTTCAATCTTCACATTATCAAGAGATTTGATTAGCTGAGCAATGTCGCCAAACTTATCGGGTGATTCTGGTTTCCATTCGGCCTATACACAACTAGGATGGTAATTAACAACAAACAACACAAGCAAATTATTTGAAGAAAAACTGCTGGCGAACCTGGTAAAGTTTGTCAAACATTTTCTTGAAGTACAACTCTCCGTTGTGGTGGAATATCTTGATCCTTCAGGAAGGAGAGATTTGGTAGTTAACTACATGAACAGGAGAAGTGGAAGATCCCAATCCCAATTCCGATAAAACAAAGATAACATGATTCAAATAATCAAATGCATTGAGATAACAATTTTCCATGCTCATCAATTAACAACAAGCAGCAAATGTTTGGAAACAGGATATCACATGAAGTATATCACAAACAACCAACATACCCATTGTCCACCTGTAGTCTTGGAGCAGTGGTCGCAGTCATAAAGTAACAGCCATCAGGAGACCACTCACTCGTAACAGACCATTCAGCTTTCGTGGTTCCAAGCTGTTTCTTCTCCGCATAGTCCCAAAATGCCTGGCCATTAAGAATAGGACTAAACAATATAGAAAGCTAAAAACTCAAAAGATTGGATCTAAAAAAGTCAGTCATTCCCTTATTCTCCAATGCAACATGATTTTATAGATACCGCTTTCTATTATATGTGAAAAAGTCAGTATAAAATATTATAATTGTTGGAGTGATGGTCGTTGGCATTTTTCGGAAAGTCGGTATTAAACACGGAAGGAAAAGCCCACAGAAAACAATAAACAACTGTTGCAGAAATGAATTTCAAAGAGTATATTGTTGCATACTATATGATAAGAAATGATAAAATGGTTTATATTTAAAATCAACTGTCTCTAAATTACACGTAATTTTCAATGTCTAGGCCATAAACAACGCATCTTAATAAAGAATAGTATAGTGTCAAATGATCAAAATTAGCATATAAGCTAGTTTTAACAGTTCCAAGTTCAAATCAGTCTCAAACTAACCAATACTATTCAGGTTAGTTTTCCCTGATCCATAAGCCAATGAAAAAGTAAAATACTGCCACATCCCAAAAGCCCATTATTCATGCTCCTAAGAAAACAGACAGAAAAGCCACAAGAGGGCATACTATACATACCATATTGCCTGGCAAGTTGCCAAAACCAGCTAGGCACAAATCTATAACCAGGTTAAGGGAAGGTTTATAGAATAAAATCAATTCTTCTCCAATAAAAGTACAGGTGGGAAAACAATATTGAAGAATAAGCAGAAAAACAAATTGAATAGCCATGGACCAAGTATTACAGAAGGATACACTTCCCCTTGGGATTCCATCTAATTGTGTTGTATGGGCCAGTCCCAAGCTCCAAAAGCGGGTTGCACTTCTTATCAAAAATAGTCGCCTTGGCAGGCATGACTGAGGCAGGTCAAGGCATAACTTTTCTCTTAAATGTGAACATGAAAAAGGAGACAGCAGGTAGACTACCAAAATTAAACTGTGGCAAGTGATGACTGAGTGTTAAAGTTACTAGCAATATTTTAGATTTACATCCATCAAATTGACATATTTTTAGCTCAAAAAATAGAAAGTGAGGTGCAATTCACCATGCTACCCCTATTATAACAGTATTTACTTTTACACCTTACCTCCACCAGCTAAAGCAAAATGAAGCAAGATTCTTCTAGTGCCAGGCATACTGGCAAAGGACCTCAAATGGACAGAATAATAACGAAAGAATCAATCAACTTTCAAGTAGGAAACACGTTTTAATCAAGAAAACACATCTCTCATCGATATAACAGTAAGAAAATACAATTTTGTTGCATTTCCAAGAAGTGATCAACCAGGGCCAGCCACATTCAACCTGATATGTATCCCAGTGGTTACAGCACGAAAGGATACATCCATAAACCACAGCAAATTCTGAACCTGAGTGTGACCACTGAACATCATGAATAGGTCCATCTTTGCCTGGTAAAGGATTCGGTAAGCAAAGAGTTGGTATTCTATACACATCTGAAATTTAATTACAGTCATCATCAATGAGGAGGAAAAACATACGAAGGGTCACCAGTCCATCATGTGTCCCATCAATTGTCAAATAATTCAGTTTTGATTCCCCATAGTAACTCTGGTTGGTTTTATCTACATCAGAATGAGCCACGACAAGAAGTCCCGTAGAGCCATTATTCCAACTCATTAGCACAGACGAGCAGCGGAAGAAACTTCGACGAGCCACAACTTGCGTCTGAAGATCTGATTTGGAAGCATATATTTGTACACTGGCAGGGATCCCCTGAAGAGTTTACTCATCCGATCAGAGGCAGTGGAAGGAAAATGATGCTCCATACACTAGCAAAATTTTTTAAAAAAGAATAGCAGGTTGCACCCAAGATCATGAAGCAGGGACCTTTGATTCAGGGACGAAAGTTGCTACATGGGATCCTGGTGCCTTAGATAGCTCAACTCCTGCCACTCCAGGGATCCTGAGCCTGTGTGTTATTCCTTTAGAGAAGATGCTCGCCTCAAAAAACTGAATCTCATTTGTTGCAAGTCGACAAGCAACAGCTTCATCGGAACTGAATCGAATTGAGGGCCTGAGAAGAACAGAACTCGACAGCTAAGGATCTCGAGCTTAGATAATGACAATGCTAATAGTGAACTTTATGTACTCGAAACCTATTTGTTTCGCACTCACAGTATCCACCCAAAATCATCTCACATAACTCCAGGGTGCACTAGTTCATGGCTACCCAACACAAAAACAGAGAAGGATACCGAATGCAGGCAATGATATTGGATTCAAGTTATATACCAACTCGATTTAGTCATATTCTTCTGATGCAGCTGATACACCGAATCACCAGTATCAGCCTTCCACAGTACCACATTCTTCTCCTGTGGGGATGCAGGCTTCTGAAACGTCTGGACATAAGTCCCCCTGGGAGATAACGTGGCCGCAACCAGATTATTCACCTCAAAGCTTCCAATCTCTCTAAAACCAGTTCCACCGCAGCCGCCACAATCATACACCCCAATGGCCGTATCCTTCAAAACCATCAACCTGGTCCCATCATCGCTGAACTGGGCACTCCGGCAGGGAGTCCGCGGAAGCTTCACTCGTGGCTGGCCACCAGAAAACAGGGGTCCATCCCAAATTGAAAAACCATCCGGCTCGCGCACTACATGAAAACAGCACGCCGCATGAGGAAGCTTAGGTCGAACAGACAGTATAGGGACACAAAAAGAGAGCATCAAGACCACACTATAGTCAAGAGAAAGCAAACCTAGAATTTCCAGCTGCGGCGGCGCAGGACTTGCCATTGCTGTGGAAAGATTAAAACGTTCCACGCCAAACAGATAAAAGGGAAAACGCTTTACCACCCGAATCTAATCAAACCCCAGAAACAGAACTCGCCCAAAGTAGCAAACTTTGATCAGGGTTTGATTCAAATTCGCCGTCAAATCGCGTTTCGACGCAGCATGGAACCCGACTTTACAATAACTCCCCCAGCCCTTCTCTCCCCTTTCCTCGATTTTATTAATAATAACCTCTCGGTGTCGTAAACTATTCTGTCTGGAGAAATCAAAATTAATATTTAAAATTTGGTTGCGTTAAATATGATTTCTTGAATTTTGTGAAATAAAACCCTATTGGAGCAGCGCTCCTTTGTCATTCATGGACCGACTCTTTTAAGTATTGCTGGTCCCAGGAATTAGATAGGAATTGATCTCAAGCCTGTGTTTTTCTTTCTTTTCAAAGGGTAAGAAGACATCGTTTTGATTCGCTTTCACAACCACTTAGATTTCATATCAGCAGCGGATGGCCGAAAAACGCCACCCTCAAGCGAGAAAAAGAATTATAGAAGTTGTGTATTTCACAAAAACAGGAAACTACATAGTCATATTATAGTAAACTCGTTTCGTCATATATTATTCTTCGTTACAACGGCGAGCGTCTTCCTTCTCTTTCTCCTCCCTATCTTATTATCTGTCTTCGATCGTTTCTCCTTCAACCACCAGATGCTGTCATCAAGGGTTGTTACTACCTTTCACCATCTCCTTCTCCGTGTCCTCATTTTCTTCTCCTCCTTTAATTGCGTCCTGTGTCTGCCTCCTTCGTATTAAAGACAGAATATTCAAGCCTTTTATATTTAGGCCCTGACTCAAATTTTCCATGGACTTCTTCGCGGCCTTTCCTTAATCAGCAACAGCCTTCTCTTCACCTGCAATGGGCAACTCCCCCTGTTGACTATTTTCACCTGCATCAGCAGCACTCGTGCACGACACGTTATTTCCTAACCCCCACAAAAGAAAAGACTGGGTTACAGGAGGAACAGACAACGTTAGTTTCTCCGAATAACATGGAGACCGAGTCCGATGTCTGCGCCGCCGCATCCGGACTGCTCTCCACCTTCGTTGACGCCTTCGTCGATTTCTCCGTCTCCGGCATCTTCCTCCCCAACCCTAATCCTGAACCCAGCCCTAGCCCTAGCCCCAGCCCCATTCCCCAGCATCGATTCCCTTCCCCTTCCGAAGGCCACCGCCTCGTCGCGATTGGCGACCTGCACGGTGACCTTCCCAAGGCCCAGCAATCCCTTGCCCTATCCGGACTCGTTGACCCTTCCTCCGGACGATGGGCCGGGGGATCCTCTACGCTTGTGCAGGTAGGCGACGTCCTCGACCGGGGTGACCGTGAGCTCTGCCTCCTCTACTCCCTCGAGAAGCTCCGCCGCGAGGCCGCCGCTGCCGGCGGTTCCGTCCTCACCTTGAATGGGAACCACGAGATCATGAACGTCGAGGGTGACTTCAGGCGAGGCCTTCGTTGCAATGCTCGCACTTTATCGTAGTTTTTTGCTTGTGCTCGGTGTTGCTCGAGTCTGGTGCCGTTTAATTGATATAGGCTCGCGAGATGTCATTGCAGCTGATTCATGCGATATTTTCCGATTAGGTCTGATTGTTGATGGGTCAAGTTGCTTTTGCGAGATGAAATTGATGGGATAATTTTTCAGGTTTGTCACGCGGGACGGATTAGAGGAGTTCAAGAACTGGGCATATTGGTATCAGGTTGGAATAAGCATGAAGTTGTTGTGCAAGGAGCTAAAGAAGGATGATACGACAAGGGATATATTTTATGGAATCCCGGAGAGTTTCCCTGGTGTAAAGGAAGAGTTTTATGAAGGCTTCAGGGCTCGAATTGCAGCCTTACGGCCAGATGGGCCAATAACTACCCGGTTCCTGTCCCGTAATTTGACGGTCCTTGTTCACGGAGAGTCTGTTTTTGTACATGGAGGGCTGTTAGGCGAGCTGGTTAGTACGTATGGTTTGGAGAGGATGAATGAGGAAGTGAGGGAATGGATGATGGGGAAACAGGTCAGAAATGATGATAGCAAGAGTAGGTGTCTCGCCCCGGGGTTTGTAAGAGGTAGAGATTCACTTGTTTGGCTGAGGAAGTTCTCTGAGGAGAATGCGGATAAGTGCGATTGTTCGGCTCTGGAGCACGCGCTTGCTACCATCCCCGGTGCTAAGAGGATGATCATGGGCCATACCATTCAGACATCTGGGATTAACGAAGCTTGTGGGAACAAAGCAATAAGAATTGATGTGGGGATGTCGAAAGGGTGTATTAACGGCTTACCAGAAGTTTTGGAGATCATTGGGGATTCAAAGATTAGAGTCTTAACGTCAAATCCTTTGTACCAGGATATGGGGCACAGGAATTATGGGAAAGGGGAGAAAAAGAAGAAGAGTGGGCTCGGGATACTGCTTCCAGGAGCGGAAGGGCCGAATCAAGTCGAAGTGAGGGCCTGAGAGTACATCTCAAAAGGTTAGTTCTTTTCGATTCTCCTCGTTCCCTGTTCCCTGTGATACTAATAGCTTCGCAGTATTACCTGCATCATCCTGGATCTGAGTTTTTCCTGCATAATCCTTCTTGTAAACAAGATTTGAAGCTGGTATGAGTCCTCCGAGATTCAATATGCTTCCCGGCTTCATCCTGACCTCAACACGTGATTGGAGTAACCCATTCATCATTCGAGAGAATCCAGATAAATGGGTGCATCCATATTTATCCCCTGCCTCTCAATGCTGATTCTCCAGAATGGGACTCTTCCATTTAAAATTTTAATCCAACAGCAGGGTGTCTCGTGGGTGTGTTCCGGAAGATGCCAACATTCTTTGCAATGAAAAAGATAAGGATGGTGGAGTTAACCGGGCTTGAACTGCCTCAAGATGCCATCATTCTTTACCAGAGGCCGACGAGGAAAGCGTCGGTGCTCGCCCCCTGGATTCTTTAGCATTAGTAGGACCTTCGACATTTAGTTTGTAATACTTGGCATGAAGCTAGCTGCTTTTAGATACAGAACTGCAGATAATATGAGAAAGGCTCTCGACCTGACTGTAACTAAGGATGCACACCGTAAATTTGTCTGTGAATTGCCATTTCGACTAAGATCCCTGTCAAATGTTCGGCAGAAAGCAACCTTGGGTCCTTCCTTGGCCCTCATCGCTGACCTTTCCATCCCAATCCTCCGCGCTCGTGCTTTCCGTTTATCCGGCAGGGCCAGCGAGCCTATCCCCAACTCCACCTGCCATCCCAAAACCTCACGATGTCTGCAGGGGCCCTTGGCGGTGTACACCCTGGCAGAGAAGTTCTCCAAGAGGTTGTCCGTCTCAGAGAGTTTCTTGCTTTTCTCCCCGATCTTGGAGGCAGGCCGGCGACATGTAACAACACTCGGGTCGACGGAAGGCCCATGGGCCATCAAGTTGGGTCAATTCATCATGAGGCCCGTGAAAGGAACTAGGGCTTTTAAGTTTTCTAGGGTTTTTGCTTTTATTATCCTTCGACCTTCCCGCCGCCGTCTCTGAACCCCCATAGCCAGAGAGACCACCAGCTCGTTCCTTCCTCTTCCTCGTCGAGCGGGCGGAGATGGTGAGCATCCTCTATCCCGGCGAATTTATTCCGTTGCGAATCTTGGATATGGTGTTGTTCGTCGATTCTAGCTGTGGTTAGGCTCTTGTTGTGGTTAGGCTCTTGTTGGTACTGTTTTGGAAAGTAGCAGTGTTTTGGTTGGAATGAGGTTCCCGCATTTTCTCCGGAGATTTATTTCCGCGTCGTTGTTTCGGCTGGTGATGGTTCTTGCGATCGGCTGGTTGATTGGTTCAATGAGAGCTCGGTGGTTGAGATATTTCATTGGCCCGTGATTTTTGTTGTTAGGCAGTGTCTTTAAATCCTTTTTTTCTCTCTGTTGAAGGCCTTTGTTAAGGCGCAAAAGAGCAGGGCCCACTTTAAGAGGTTCCAAGTCAAGTATAAGAGGAGGCGAGGTAATGTCAGCCATCACCTATTAAGTCTTTTCACGGAATAGCAATCACACCCTGGGGATTCATCCTTTCTTGTTCTATTTCAGAGGGAAAGACTGACTACCGAGCCCGGATTCGCCTAATTAATCAAGACAAGAACAAGTACAACACCCCAAAGTATCGTTTTGTTGTCCGATTTGTATCCTAAGTCTATTTTGAATTTGATTGATATTTCCGATTCAGCTCTCTGGGAGTTTATGTTGTTGATAGGGGATTGTCTAGTTATAATGGCTTCAAACCTGGTCCCCAAGATTTGTTTTCGACATTTAGGTTATCATTTGATTGTTCAGAAATGGTAATTGGGGCTTAAGAATTGCTTTAGATCAGAATGTTGTTGGATATTGTTGTTTTATTCAGGATTTTCTAGTCAATTTCCTTTTGTGTTAATGAAGCGACTAGTTTTAAAAATCTCCTGGACATAACTGTTTGGTGCAGTGATGTTTATACCCTTAGCCCATATACTTTAGACAAACAAGGATATTACTGCACAGATCATATCTGCCAGTATTGCTGGCGATTTGATCCTGGCATCAGCTTATTCTCATGAGTTGCCTCGCTATGGGCTCGAAGTGGGTTTGACTAACTACGCGGCAGGTACAACTCGTGGCCTGATTTCTGTTGAAGTATTTCCATGATGCATGTATTCAGTTGCTAATGATTTTGAAGCGTATTGCACTGGATTACTCCTGGCGCGTCGTGTTTTGAAAATGCTCGAGATGGATGGGGAATATGAGGGAAATGTTGAGGTAAATTTCCGGGGAAGAAAATTATTTTTACTTTTTGCCTATTACATGTTTTTTCGTCTGTCCTGCGCCCTAGCTTCATTCTGCCGCAATTTGATAATGTGAGAAAAACGCTCCTCATGACAGGCCACAGGAGAGGACTTCACTGTAGATCCCGCTGAAACCAGAAGGCCCTTCCGTGCCCTTCTTGATGTTGGTCTTATCAGGACAACCACTGGAAATCGTGTCTTCGGTGCTCTGAAGGTATTCTATGAGAACTTCTTGCCTGGGTTTGTAACATACCCTTCAAGTTGAATTCTTTGTGATTCTCTTTGCATGTTTTGCAATCATATTGATTCCATTTATAAGACATGGCGTCCACATAAGTTGATAATCTGGAGACCGCTAGTTTTTTTATTTGGCCGATCCAATGGGTTCTCTTTCTATCAATTTGTAGAGGGCTCAATTTCACCCGGCCTATAGCAAAGTTGTTAGATTAGGGGCAGCCTCGAGGTTTTGCATGTTGGCAATCGTGTGTTAATTCAGGAATCTGCCCTAAATTTAGAACATGTGAACAAATATGTCTTCATATGCAACTATTGTAGTCATTTATATTTTCTTGAGCTTGTTTGCTTTTAGTTCTGTTTCAACTGGAGAGGCACTATTAACTTTTACAGCTTGTAATTATCAGAAGCCTTTCAATGGAATTTTGTTGAGGCTAAGTGCATGTTCATGCTTGTTTGTGAAATGTTATTCGAATTATTTCTACTGCAGCACTCTGGTTTAAACTTTTTGATGGATTGCACGTTTGATGACTTACTTTAAAATTCATTTGGTTTACATTTTGGATGGATTTTTCTGCTTAGTAAATCTCGATTTTCTTCTTTCATTATTTTGTAAGCTGGAGTTAAACTTTGTGTACTGTTTTGGAAAACTTGGCGTCACTCATAATTATATATACAGGGAGCGCTTGATGGTGGTCTGGACATTCCCCATGGTGAGAAGAGGTTTGCTGGCTTCTCAAAGGACAACAAGCAGCTTGATCCTGAAGTCCATCGCAAGTATATTTATGGTGGACATGTTTCTGCCTATATGTCTGTAAGTGCGAGCATTGTCATCAGTAGGAAGGAGTGAAGGATTTCCTCTTCTGTTTGTAGTTGTTGAGCGCTCACAATTGTTAGCCGTCCTTTTCAGACTCTAATGGAGGACGAGCCGGAGAAGTACCAGGCTCACTTCAGCGAGTACATCAAGAAAGGGATCGAGCCGGATGACGTCGAGGCTCTGTACAAGAAAGTCCACGCTGCCATTCGTGCGGACCCCGCGGCAAAGAAATCTGAGAAGGCACCGCCTAAGGAACACAAGAGGTTTGCACTCCTACATATGATACATTCCTCCCTTGACTACCAGATTAGCATCATGAATTACTTGAGCCTCAACCCATCTTCATCACCCCTTGACAGGTACAACTTGAAGAAGCTTACCTACGAGGAAAGGAAGCAGAAGTTGATCGAGCGCCTGAACATCTTGAACTCCGCGGCGGGAGAGGATGAGGACGACGACGAGTGAAACACACAGACCGTTTCGGCCTCAATCAATGGTTGATCATTTTTTGGTCAAAGGACGGGGGTGGTTTTCGTTTAGGCATAAATGGACCCTTGGATGCCTCGGCTATGACGATAGTGAAACGACTGCTATGGCTATTGGGTATGTGTTTCTTTTTAATCTCCTCCTTTTGGATTTGGTAATATTATTGATGGTAGTGGTGTGTGATCACGGGGGGTCGTGATGATTGAATGACTCCCCCGCCGATACGGGGCTTTGGGAAGGGAACGAGGCTTAGAAAAGCTATTGGCAATCAACCGGGGGGTGGGGGGGGGGGGGGGGGGGCGAGGGGGGGGGGGGGGGGGGGGGGGGGGGGGGGGTGAGGAGAGACAAGACGAGGGTACAAGTTAAAGTTAATTAAAGTTCCAGATCCATGTTGGGGGGGTAATCAGTCAAACGAAAGTGGTGGTGGGAACCATGGAAACGACAATCCATCATAGATTGTCGAGTCCCCCCTAAGAGGGAAGATGGAAAGCGAACCAAATAGATTAGGGCACTACAATATGGGGTTGAGGTGTAGACTTACTATTTACTGGTGTTCCCTGGGTGGTCCTGATCATTGGTCTGTAATTGAATCGAGATGAGCGCGACGAGACGACTTAGGAACGAACGGACAACTCAAAAGGGGAATCGCCTCTCCTTCACGAACAAAACAAAGATCCTTAGTTCTTACCCCGCGGTTGTATTCTTTCCCTTTCAGTTTCCCAGTTGCTCGCTTTTGGTGTCCGAATTGCATGCATGCAGACCAGACCCCCATCCCATCCACCACCATTCACACACAAAATGAAAGGACGCTCGAATTCCTAAAGATTCTTTCTGAAACAAAGACCCCTCTGTTTTCGTAATCACACAGGCTCAAATACTTCCACCAGTCCAGAGGCTGTCTGTCTTCTTACCAAACTTCAAAAGGGTGGCCATGGCATTCCCCTCCCTCTTCTTCTTCTTCTCCTCCTCCTTCCTCGCCCTCCTCTCTTTCCCCGGCGGTGCTTCTCCCTCTCCCCTCCGCCGATCCCTACACCACCCCTTGTTCTTCCCACTCGACTCCTCCCCCTACCCTCCTCCTCAACCCCAGCCCAACCTCCCCTCCTCCTCCTCCTCTACTCCTCTTACCCAGTTACCCCCATTCTTCCCCACCTCCGCCTCCTCCCCTCCTCTCCCTCCCCCTCCCCCTCCTTCTCCTTTTCTCGTCACTTTCCCTGCCAACATTTCCGCCCTCCTCCTCCCCACCTCTCCTTCCTCCTCCTCCACCTCTGCTTCCTCCCGACGCCGCCTCGCCGCAGTCCTCATCTCCATCACTCTCCTTGCTATCGCACTTCTCTTCGCCCTTTCCGCGCTCATCCTCATCCACCGCCGGCGTAGAAATGCCGTTGATTTCTCCGAGGACAAGTCCTCGCACGCTGGCGGCCTCCGTCTCGTTCCTCCAAACACCTCCTCCTCCTCCTCCGACGCCGTCCCGGACTTCTCTGCTGGGCAGCCTCCTTACTATGCCTCCACGTCCTCCTCCTCCGAGTTCCTTAACCTGGGAACCCTCTCTTCGGCTAACCCTTTTGTTGATGTTGCTCGAGAACCTGCCCCTGCTGGCCTCCATTCGTCTACCTCGGCACCGGGTTCTTACAAGAAGCTCGGCTCGCCGGAGCTCAGGCCGCTGCCACCTCTTCCTCGGGTTCCCACCAACTTGAGTGGAGAGACCACTTCTTTCTGTAACGACAATGTGGGAATCAGAAAGGAAGAAACTCGAGAAGAAGACGGAGAAGACGAGTTCTTTTCACCAAGGGGGTCCTCCGGTCATAGAGGGAGCACCGGCAGCCCTGATCTCCTACCAGCACTGAATTCGCGGCGGGAGTCAGAGTTCTTGTCTGAGTTTGGGAGCCGTAGCTTGAACTCGAGAAAAGCTTCGCATCCTTATGCCGGCGCCAATGGGTATTCACGAAACTCCTCCTTGAGCAGTAGTGGCAATGTGGCTTCCCTGCAGATGGATTCTAGCTCACCGGAGCCCATCCTCAAGTTTCCTGCCCCGACCCATGCCTCGGTCCCACAGGCAATACCAATGAACAGCCCCACCCTGTCGTCGTCAACATCGTCGCCACAATCAGACTTCGAGACACTAAAATCGAAAACTTTTACCTCGATTGCTCCTATCACACGTCCTGCCAGAAAGTTGTGGCCTCCGCCACCACCATTGGTGACACCCCGGAGATTCTGGGAGAACCCAATCACTCCTATCCATGCCGGGGCACCGGGTGCTTGGAATGCAGAGTTGCAGAGGATCAGAAGTGGTGGAACCAGTGATAACATCGTGGGGGCTCCACTGCAGCCAAAGTCGGAACCTTTGCATTGGGACCAAGTTAGGGCAGGCTCAGACAGTGCAATGGTTCGGGATCACATCAAGTCTACCTCATTTCAGTTAATTTTCGGTCTCATGTCTTTACTTAAAACTGTCTTGCTTGGGTAAGTCGAAAGTGGTTGAATTTTAAGTATGTCTTGTTTATAGGGTTCATGAGGAGGTGATTGAGACCCTTTTCCCGGAAACCGGCTCGACCCAGAAGGATGGTGTTCTGCCATCCGTGCCTCCTTTGCTTCACCAGGATCATGGGCTGCTGGATGCCAAGAAAACCCAGAACATTGTTGTCTTGTTGAAGTCTCTTAATGTTAGGGTCGATAAAGTTTGTGAATCACTGATGGAGGGTATAATGCTTTTCTCAATCAATCTTGGATTTGTTTCAGTTTAAGTGTGCATTGATGGTCAGCAGTTGATTGATCTTGGTTTGACACATGCTCAAGTGGATTCATGTTTGCAGGTAATGTGGACTCTATGGGGAATGAATTACTCGAGAGTGTGTCGACGATGGCGCCTACAGAAGAGGAAGAGAGGAAGCTGATAGAGGTAAATGATGAATCTTTGTGCCCTGCCGAAAGGTTCCTGAAGGCATTGCTCCATGTACCTTTCGTGTTCAAGAGGGTCGATGCCATGCTATACATTGCCAAATTCGAAGCAGAAGCAGAGCATCTAAGGAGATCGTTTGTGACTCTAAAAGTAAGCTAAAATTCGGATTTCCTTTCATGGATTAATTGTGTTGTGGGCGGTCACCCTTGATGATGAGAAAAGGAACCATGACATTGCATCATGCATGCCATGTGGACTGTCAACCGATGCAAGTGCTCATCTAGCTGAACCTCTGTGATCGATTTACCTGGTGCTGTTTCATAGAAGATAGCGATATTCTTCTATTACCTGACCAATCTCAGGTGTTCACTGTGTGCAGGCTGCTTGCAGAGAGCTTAGGAACAGTAAGCTGTTCTCGAAACTCCTGGAGGTCTTGCTCGAGACCTGTATCAGAATGAATGTAGGAACAAGCCGGGGCAGTGCCCCTGCACACAAGCTCGACATGCTCCTCAATCTCGTTGATGTCAAAGGGAACGACGGTAGAACATCCCTCCTGCATGCTGTCGTGCAGGAAACGGCCAGGATTGAAGGCAGAGAGTTATCTGACTGCAATTATAGGGCCAACGAGTCCTCTCTTGAGGTTGACGGAAAGCGTGGTCTACAGATCATGTCAGGACTGAGCGAGGAGCTCGCCAATGTGAAGAGATCAGCGACCATGGACCCATCCATTCTGTCTGACAATGTCACAAAGCTTGCTGATGGAATTGCGAGGGTCAAAGACATTCTAAGGTTATGTCCCAACGAGAGGAAGGGCGACAACAGGGGGCAGTCCAAGTTTGCAGAATCTATGAGGAAGTTCATCCTGAAAGCCAGTGAAGAGATTGCATACATCCAAGCCGAGGAGAGCGGCACTCTCTCGATTGCACATGAGTTGGCTGAGTACTTCCTCAGTGATTCGAGCAAGGAAGAAGCTAATCCTTTCCGGGTATTCCTTGTCGTGAGGGACTTCCTGGCGATCTTTGACAATGCATGCGAGGAAGTGGGTAGGAAAAAACGACGGGATGATAAACGGCTTGTCCTTGAACTGTCCTGCACCGGCTTGGGATGATGGCTGCAGCCAGTGATCGTCCCAATGGACTCGGGCCGTCCGCGTCCGCTAACTGAGCCATCTATGTGCCGTGTAATTATCGTGTTTCCAAACCATTCGAATCTTGTTTGAAACGTAACGTGAATCCAAACTTATTTTATATCCGCAGACAGCGACTCGTGCATGTGAACGGAATGAAAGGACAGGAACAGCAACCATTCATCCTCCAGACTTTGTCTCTTTAACTTTGTTGTCACTAAAGTCAAACACGGTGGCCAAAGCCACTAACCACATCACGTACAAACAATTAATCCATGACCACAACATGATCATCTCCACCTTGTGCTTGTAATAATAGTCCCAATACCAAACACCCTCCTGCGTATCGTTGGGACAAATGGATTTGGAAAGGCAAGAACATGGCGAGATGAAGATGATGAAGAAGAAGAAGCATCAAGTGCTTGTCGTCCCATACCCGAGCCAAGGCCACATCAACCCTATGCTCCAGTTCTCCAAGCGTCTCTCCTCAAAGGGACTCTCCCCCACCCTCGCCACCACCTCCTTCATCTCCTCCGCCATGAACCTCCCCTCCACCACAGGCCCCGTCCGCCTCTCCTCCATCTCTGATGGCTTCGACCTTGGTGGCTTCCCCTCTGCACCCTCCATCGGTGCCTACCTCTCCTCCCTCCGCCACTCCGGCTCCCGCACCCTCACGGGGCTGCTCGCGGAGTTCCGTGAGGCAGGGGACCCTGTGGACTGCGTTGTGTACGACGCTTTCCTCCCTTGGGTGCTCGATGTGGCCCAGGTTCACGGGATTCCTGGGGCAGCGTTCTTCACCCAAGCTTGTGCGGTCAACTATATCTACTACCTCGTCCACCATGGGAAGATGAGGCTGCCATTGGGGGACTCGCAGGTGAGGATCCCGGGACTCCCGCCTCTCGAGCTGAGGGACATGCCTTCATTCATATATGTGAGTGGTTCGTACCCAGCTTACTTCGAGATGGTGCTCCATCAGTTTGAAAGCATTGAGAGGGCCGACTGGGTCCTTGTCAACACCTTCTATGAGTTAGAGGCGGAGGTTGTCGACGAGATGTCCAAAGATTGTCCAGTCCTGACAATTGGACCGACTATCCCATCAGTCTACCTCGACAAACAGGTCACGGACGACAAGGAGTATGGCCTTAACCTCTTTGAATTGGACCCTTCGGACTGCATCGGCTGGCTCCAGACCAAGCCGCCTCGGTCCACCGTGTATGTGTCGTTCGGAAGCATGGCAGCCCTGAACGAGGCACAGATGGCGGAGATAGCATGGGGGGTCAAGTCCACAGGGTTCAACTTCCTCTGGGCTGTGAGGACGTCGGAGGAGCGAAAGCTCCCGGCAAAGTTCAAGGAGGAGCTGGGCGAAACAGGGCTGATCGTGAACTGGAGTCCGCAGATGGAGATCTTATCGGACGCAGCGGTTGGGTGCTTCTTCACGCACAGCGGGTGGAACTCAACCATCGAGGCATTGAGCGTTGGGGTGCCGATGGTGGGGATGCCACAGTGGACTGATCAGCCGACAGATGCGAAGCTGGTGGAGGACGTGTGGAGGGTCGGGTTGAGGGTGCTAGTAGGGGAGGACGGTATAGTTACGAGGGAGGAGATCAGGAGATGCATAATGCAAGTGATGGGGAACGAGGAGATGCGGACGAATGCCGCAAAGTGGAAGGAGCTGGCCGTGGCGTCGGTCAGCCCGGGGGTGTCGTCGGACAGGAACATCGACCTACTAGTCGCTGGTATAGCTGGGCCGTAGAAAACGTCCGCAAGACGGGTGTGGGGTGGTTACGAGCCTAGCAAAAGTACCCACAGTCATATTCATGATGGGCTAAATATGGGACGGAGGCTCGGCCCAATAAAGGCCCAAGTGTTACTTCTCTATCGACAATAAATAAAAAAATAAACTCGATCATGTTGTTGCTGTAGTGATCCGGACAGTCGCATAATTCACAAAAGACAGGGAAATGTTATAAAGATAAATAGTTTCAAAATAGCTAGTCGAAGCGGTGACCAGTCAGTCCCATCAGATATGTTTCTAAACTGCCGGAATCCAAACGTAACTCAAGGAAAGATCACATAAATGACGAGACAAAATACAGAGAGAGACATTTGTTGCTTAGGGTGTGGCAATTTGGTGAGAGTGGGGATCTGGAATTTTATGCTATCTCCTTATCCCAGTTGCCCAATTTGACCTCCCTTTTTTGCCTTTTTGTTTTCTATCCCCTAATCAATCAATGTAAGAAAAACTTGAAACACGCACTCCGAATTACGTCCTCAAATTTTCAATGTCTTAAAAGTTTAACTCTTGAATTTAACACTAAGAACTCTCTTAGTTCTAATTTTAGAACTAAGAGAGTTCACTTTTTAGATTTTAAAGTACTGAATTTATAATTGAAAATTATTTAAAAACTGAATTTTGAGTTTAAAACTTGAAGTTAATAACGTTAGATTTTAAATTTAGGTTTAATCGATCTATTTTACATATTATTTCGTGGAATTCAATTATTACTCATTATTTTGTGATGAGCAAACAAGGAGCATCAACCAACCCCATGCCTTGATTCTGCTGTAAGAGTTACGGTGACCCAAGACCCAATAAAAAAATAAAAACAAAGACGATATTTGAAATATTTACTTTGTGACATACCCTTCCGTCCAGGTGCTCCCTCCCTTATATCCACCAGTCCCCCATCCTAATTAACGCCCATCATCATCTGTCTTCGAACAAGATGGGGGATGAGTTTGGAGGAGTTGGAGTTGGAGTTGAAGTCGAATGTGTTGTCGGTAGTTGTTGTAAGAAGGAAGATGATGAGGAGGACTGGCCACATGCTCTGGTGCTCACCTGTCCCGCCCAAGGCCATATTAACCCCATGCTCCAGTTCTCCAAGAGGCTCCACTCCAAGGGTACCAAAGTCACCTTCCTCCTCCCTACCCCACCTTCCAAGCCCCCACTCCGCCTCCACCCCAGCTCCATCCACGTCGTCCATATCTCCGACGGCTCCGAGGTTGCCGACCGAGGCGAGGAGCTCAGCTTGGAGGACAATCTGGAACGTTTACGTGTTGGCCTCACCAGGAGCCTTGAGGAGTTCCTCGACTCCCCGGCCTACTTAGAGCGACCCGCCAAGGTTTTGATTTACGACTCCTTCGTCCCTTACGTTCTGGATGTAGCCCTGCGGCACCGTCTCCACGGAGCTCCCTTCTTCACTCAGTCGGCTGCGGTGTGCTCGATTTATTACCTTGCGCACGCGGGGAATTTTCGGATTCCACCTGTAGCAGGGGCGGGACTCCCTGTAGTAAGGGACCATCCGGAGTTGTCCATGCTCGGACCCGGTGATCTCCCCTCTTTCATGTCGGATGGGAACCCCTACCCCAAACTCACCAAGCTCGCCATCGGCCAGCTCTCAAACTTTCAAAAGGCCCGGTGGATGTTGTTCAACACTTTTGTCGAGCTCGAGGAAGAGGTGAGGAAAATCAGTGTGTACGACGAACTCGTGCTAAGAAGGTGAGAGGAAAAATGGGAATTAGGTCGATATTTTGGTTTATTTTATTTGATTTGGCAGGTCGTGAATTGGAGGGTGAGTGAGTGGCCGTTGCTGGCTATCGGTCCGACAGTTCCCTCCATGTACCTCGATAAGCGATTGAAGGACGACAAGGACTACGGTGCCAGCCTCTTCGAGCCAGAGGTTGAGGATTACATGAAGTGGTTGGACTCCAAGGAGACTGGCTCTGTGGCCTACGTCTCATTTGGTAGCCTTGCGGCGCTCGGAGAGGAGCAGATGGAGGAGATAGGTAACAGGCTCAAGAGGATCAAGGGTGAGTTCCTTTGGGTCGTGAGGGAATCGGAGGAGAAGAAGCTCCCTTCCGGGCTCGTCGAGGAGGTGTCTGCTTCCGGTAAAGGCCTAATTGTGAGATGGTGCAACCAACTTCAAATCCTGAGCCATAAGTCGGTGGGTTGCTTCATGACGCACTGCGGGTGGAACTCGACCCTCGAGGCCCTGAGCCTGGGGATCCCGATGGCGGTCATACCCCAGTGGACTGACCAGCCGACAAATGCCAAGTTCATAGTGGACGTTTGGAAGACAGGAGCAAGGATTGGGAGGAACGGGAGGGGTATCTTCACGGCTGACGAGATCACAAAATGCATTGACGAGATCATGTTCGACGACAGGGGACTGGAGATCAGGGAGAGATCCACTAAATGGAAGGAGCTCACCCAAATGGCGCTGCGAGAAGGCGGGAGTTCAGATCGAAACATTGATAAATTTGTCACGGAGCTCGTCGAATGCACCCCGAATTCCAAGCTCTCCTGATCTATAAAATCTGGGAGGATCAACTTCATCTATCCCTTATTTAGCTATAATGTATGCGTCTTACACCCTGCTTTTTCTCTGACGAAACCGTCCACTGGTCCGGGACCTTGACGTGCCGTAGCTCGGCCATTAGCTCGGCCATCTTCTGGACGCCTCGGATCACTGCCCGATGTTCCTACAAGAGTTCTCGACGTGGCCTATATTTCTCGTAACTGACTCATCCTCGATCATGCGACTAGAATGCGGTTTTAGTCCACGGCAAACCCTACTTGAATCTTCGACTCGGCCGCGCCGCCGATAGGCTCGACGGGCTGTCCTGCCGGCCAACGCCAGGAGCTGAGTGGACTGTTCGCCGAAATAGCGAATT
The DNA here is from genome assembly GCA_029817715.1 of Melastoma dodecandrum. Lineage (NCBI taxonomy): Eukaryota > Viridiplantae > Streptophyta > Magnoliopsida > Myrtales > Melastomataceae > Melastoma > Melastoma dodecandrum. Next base: position 113,464 of record JARUPY010000262.1, read on the forward strand.
CAGTTTCCCCAGTACAGAAATAATTGGATGTGTGTTCTTATATTATAACAACTCATTTTATAAAATGAAAATTAGAATTAAATAAAAAGATAATTGATTAATTAAAGCGCAAATAGAATTTCCAACATGGACACGTGCTTTGTTGTTGGCCTGTCCTTTCCAAGGACACATTAGCCTCATTCTCCGACAGACTCCACTCCGAGGTTGCCGAGGTCCCCCTTTCCTCCTCCCACCTCCACCTCAGTGGTGGTCCCAGCCTAGTTCCGAGGTTGCCGAGGTCCCCCTTTCCTCCTCCCACCTCCACCTCAGTGGTGGTCCCAGCCTAGTTCCGAGGTTGCCGAGGTCCCCCTTTCCTCCTCCCACCTCCACCTCAGTGGTGGTCCCAGCCTAGTGTGTCGGTTGTTCACCTAAAAGTTAATAATTAGGTGCAGGGTCACAACCTTATACGTGTATTGACCAAGGCTTTTGTATATTCGGTGTGAGACTATTTCCCAAACACTTTTGAGCAGAATCGCAAATATGCCACCTCTTGCCTATGCCACCTCTTGCCAAGGCTCTCGAAAATTCATTAATGAATCCATGAAGAAATAAGATGTCAAAATAAAACTCTCTTCGTAACGGTTTACTCGATTCCGTGTGCCTGATTACTGCTTCCTGGGCCAATGGAGATGCCATGGTCCCAGGTCCTGATCCTCGAACCAGTCGGTGATCATGACGCTGCTGCTCGTTTGGACATGAGATTGAAGGACGACAAGGACTATAGTCTCAGCCTCTGTGGCCTAGGTACGTCTCGTATGGTAACCTCGAGGCGCTCAGAGAAGAGCAGATGGGGATTGGGACAGAAGAAACTCGTTACCAGGCTCGTGGAGGAGGTTTCGGATGGCTCAACCCCGAATCAGTTACAATGACACCGCCGATTCATGATTAAGGATGTGACGACAAACAGATACAGCCCAAAGCACCGCGGAATGGTAAGCTCAAAGATAAACTCGTCTAAGCAAGCATCCGATGTCTGATACTCCATCACTTCATGCTCCACATTATGATATGCTTCCGGTGAAGGCGTAATCATGAGATGGTGCTAAAAAACTTCCATGTCCTCTGCCATAAGTCAGTAGGCTGCTTCATTATGCACTGAAGCTGGGACAACATTCTAACGGGACACTTGAAAAGATGTGGTCCAGCTACTAACCGCTGCACGAGCCTAAAAGGCTTTCACGAGATCGCATGGAATCCTATCAAACAGTGGTCGCAGTGCCAGAAACTCGTGCTATTTCCGTTTACCTTCGTGGCGTTTATCGGGGTCTCTAAGTTCGAGTTGTCCAGACTCGCTCTTAAGACCCATAAACCTTTGTCCGAAAGCACAATTTCAGTTTCACAAAACACTGGCATAGAGTCATGTGCAAGCCCGGCCCAGTCAAAAGCTGCATATACCCCCAAAAAGGGTGGGCAGCGTCGTGAAGAAGGCGGTGAGGAAGCCTTCGTGATGGAGGAGTTGGGCGCCGGACTTGTCAAGCAGCTTCGGCGCCCAATGTACTGGTTCATGTTACATAAAGCATGGGAAATGTACAATATATATATATATATATTAGTATGATGAATACATATGCTAATGGTGCAAGGCCAGGCTCCAGCTCTCTCGGCCCGGTTCACATAACAACACGGGGCCGAGGACCGCCACAGGCTCAAGCACAGACCAACCCCCGCTCCCAATATATACTATGATCATACGTAGGAGAACTCCTTACTATAGTCAATCACCTTGGCACAAATATGGTCATCCGAAGACTTTGTGCCGTTTAGGATTTGATTGCCGATCACAAGCAATCGGTAGCCGAGATGAACCCGAGAGCGGTCCCTCCGGCGTTACTGCAGGACGAGGTGGCCAATTGATTTTGGTACATCAGCTTCACGTTCTCCAATTTGATTTTGCTGCAGGGGCGATCTGAACTGCAGTCGAGCTTCACCGCCACCTCTGTCGCTGAGGTCCCATGGATGTCTTGGTACGTCACGTCGCTTACTTGCACGCCTGACCTCTGCAGATCAATTGATATCCAGAAATTTGAGGAGAAGAAGACTCAGACTTGTCTCTTATCAAGGTGTAAGATTCGATAGAATACCTGTTTCAGGCAACCTTGGGTGAAGGGGCAGTAGTGCTGGTCTATGATGATGGGATTCTGGACATTGATCATCCGAGCATGTTGGAAGAGAATGTTCCGTGCGAACCCGTTGCTCTTCTTCGCCCAGGACTTGATCCTCACCCCATTTTGAGTGCCTGTGAACGTGACCTTCGACACGGTTACATGCTGCACGCCGTCCTCTTCCAGCGCTTTTCCAAGGCTCCCAATACTAAAATCAAATCCAACAGAACACCCATTTATTAATCCATACCAATCTGTGATGCATTAAAGCTTCCGAATGGATGACTTACCTGATTCCGTGTCCAGGTCCGCACACGATATTCTCGATCCACATGTTACTGCATCCTGGGCCGATGGAGATGCAATCATCCCCAGTTCCGATCCTCGAATTGGTGATCATGACGTTGCTCGACCCCTGGACATGGATCCCATCAGTGTTGGGGCTGTTCTTCGGTGCAGAAACTTTAACGCCTTGGATGTTTACGTCGGCGCAGGCATTGATTACGATGTGAAACATCTGGCTGTGCCTGGACTTGAGTCCGCTGATGAATATGTTGTTGGCATTGCTGAATTCCAAATTCTGCATAATAAATTTCTTACTGTTTAGTCAATGCTCACGTCATATGCAACGAGCAAGTAAAAGCAAGATCAAAAAAGTTCACGCAATAACCCAAATTACTAACTAATATCAAACCGGAGGCATACCGTGGCTCCAGTAGGGCAGTTCCCGCCTGCCGTCTTGCACGCCCACAACGCAGCCCCTCGTCCGTCGAGGACGCCCCCGATCACCGACACGCCGCTGACGCTCCTTATCACGATCCAATACCCCGAGACCCCATTCACATTGTAGTCGGAAGGAGCCACGATGGTCCCGTCGATCTGGAACACGATCTCCGAGTTCACGCAGGGCCCTGAGAAGTCTGCACGGCTAACGAGGAACGTCGCGGCGGGCACGTAGATGGTGGCGGGGGAAGTGGAGGAGCACGAGGCTGACCACGCCCTGAGGAAGGCGTCAGCAGAGTCCGTTACGCCGTCGGGAGTCGCGCCGAGGGACGTGACATCGTACACGACGGCACATAGCGCGGGCGGGGACGAGAGGGCCGCGAGGAGGAAGAGGAGGAGAGAGAGCCTCGACATAGTGGGGATGATCGGGTGGGGGGAAGTTGAAAGGGTGGCGGTGGTGGAGGAGTTGAGTTGAGTTTAGTTGAGTTGAGATGGGAACTGCTGCTTGAGGAAGTGGATGTTCATTCTTCTTTCTTCTTATAATAAATAAAAATATGACTTGAAAACCCAGGAAAATTGAAGAGAGGAAGATGATTATGAGAATTATTATGCAAATGATTGGGAGTGTCCTTTAGGAATTTCTTGGGTCACAATTCTTGGTTTCATTCCATGAATTAGGACATCCACATAAACCTTAATTCCTACACACTTAACTTAGGTTAATGTAAAATGAATTGAATTTGGATGTGAATTTGAATGTGAATGTGAGGGGTTAAATGTTTCGTTTGGGCGGCGGCAGGGCAGGGCAGGCCTTTCAACATCCTTTGAGTCGGTTTCAAATCAAAGTTAACCCAATTTTACGTGTCCTTAGAGAAAGCAGTTTAATCTGTTTTTCTGGGTGCCGATTCGTTTGCCTTTTTGAATCACGTACGGCATTAATCTTCGACCACCCTTTCACTGCAACATTAATTTTTGCCACTGCACGCCAACTTAATTATGGGATTATAAATTTGGGCCTGATCTCACTTTGACGGTCCATTAAGAAAGCAAGCATTTATATTATAATAAAAGATTAAGTTAATAAGGGAAACCATTTATTGCGATTCGAGTAAGACGAGGGAATTTGTGTTCGTCACGTCGAAGGGAATGGATTTTTTTATATTAAAAAGTGCATGGCCAGGCTACGCTGTTGTTGTAGACGAGCACAATTGCAAATATGTCCAGTTAATAGATAATTAACTATTGGGGGCATGGGCACCACTAATCCCGTGGCTGTAGATTGATATCATAATGAATTTGAACGCCTTGATCGGGTTACGGGCGCAGCCGCTGCTCGGTTTCACAAGCGATTTGATCCGGCCACAGTCGTCGGTGTCAATTTCGCTGGAGCAGTTCGCCACCAGACGTGAACTTCGGCACAATGTTGCGAGCTTAGTGGTAAGTTTGTATTTTTTGTAAGGTTTGTTTCTTTCTACAAGAAAAAGAAAGGAGAAGACACCGGAAATAAGAAGAGCTATCGAAATCAAGACCGTAGTAGCAGCAAAATGAACTACGGTCCGACAGGTCTTAGGTATTTATTAGTACAGCACGAGGTAAAAGAGATCATGACCCAAAGACTTGCGACATGGAAACGCCATTGATTGATAGCCCTTCATTGAATAAAAAAGAAAATAATGCCATAGACGCCCGGGCACCCACACACCCTTTAATAACGGACCTCTCTCTTACCCCTTTATTTTCAGTCGTCCGCTGTGTCGACTGAGACCGGCTTCCCACGTCCCATCGAGAACCCCCTCGTGCCGTCTGGCATGCGCGGGCCAGGAGGCTGCTTTCCGACAAGTGAAGCCTCATTCGCAGCTGGATTGGCGTTAGGAGGCAACCCGGGGTGACTATTGCGGGTGTTCTGGTGATACTGGCCTCTCCCACGTCCCCTCCCCCTTCCACGGCCACGTCCTCTCTTCTGGCCACCCTCCCTATCATTTGCATTCTCATCTCCCTGCACCAGACAGTGACATGGATATATCTAAAGTCATTAATCAAGCAGAAACTAGGAACTTGTAGTAACTTCAGCTCTTTTTTTTTTTGGCAAATGACGTTTAAAAAACATGCCGAACTGATAATCGATATGTTGATTTTTTCTCCTTTTGGTGCCTTATTTGCCTAAGATCAGAACAGCTTGATGAAGCATCATAAAAAAATTCCTGTGAACTAACCTATATTATGCTCGAGTTTTCCACAATCTACACCAACTTCAAAAGATGTTCATACAAATACTCACCGCTTGGCCCTGTATTTGACCGTCGGATAGCTCCAAAGATTCATCTAACTGTTGTCTGTTATTTGGTTGATGCTCCGACGTAGAGGCATCTTCTTCTTCCCCAACTTCTTCTCCATCATGCCCCTTCTTCGTCCGTGCCTGAACAGGCTTTCCCTAATAAAAGTGGAAAAATCAACTGAAGAATCTCGAAAAGACCGGAACCCAGACAACGGAGCATTTCACATTTCAATGACGAAGCCAATATCGGAGCATTTTACATAAATGACTCTATATCAATGGCATTGATAAATAGATTGAGGCAGGTGAAGATTGCATGACTGTGGCAGAAAGAGAAGGAAGTAATATACCCCACGCCTAAAAATCAAACGGACCCTGAGGCCACTTCTCCAATTCTCCTCATCATTTAGCTCTTCGACCTACAACAGAAATGAATGTAACAGAATTCAATCCACAGTGCTCACCAATGATATACTCATGATCAATATGGAACATAGCACAGCTTACAGCTTTTTCAGCTAGTTCAACGGATTCATACTCCACAAAAGCATGCAACTGCATACAAAACAACACAAGGTCTAAGTCATGTGACACATTTAGGTTAAAAACATAACCACATAAATAATACCTTAAAAACCACAACAACAACAAAAATTGAGACAAAAGCAAAATACAGATATTCATAACTTCTTTTAGTAAAGCTTTGAGCTTTTATAAACATTAATACAAGATTTCATGAATAACCAACATGAACACCAAAATACCAATTACTCTCGTCTCGGAACTTCCCCAAAATTCCGCAAATACAAATAATAATAAACTGCAAGAACCACTACACAGATAATCGGAAAGAAGATCACCTTACCTTGTTACAGTAAAGCATGCCATCGGCTTTCCCTAACCTGTTTGCTGGAGATACCCCAACACCTGATGATTGTGGTTGACAGGTGCGTATGGCCTTAACACTAGAAAGCATCAACTAAATTAGGGCAGAAGGCAATCAGAAATTATTGAACAAGGCAGACGAGAGCTATCCTACTAGAGTGAGAGATCCTTACCTCCCAACAGTAGAGAAGATTTTCATGAGATTTTGGTAGCAATGATCCTCTGGTAGATTTTCAGCAACGACAACACGCGACTGTATGAAGAGCATTTAGCAAAATCAATGAATCGTAATGCGAAACGAAATAAAAGTAACTGGAGATTAGCAAATGCTGCATGATTTTGTCCCACGGCTTACAAAGAAAGCAAAGATAACGGAAACCATCAACTACAAACTATCTTTAATGTGGAGGATCATATTGTCAGATAGAGAGGAGGCATATATAATTGAAGAATCAACAGTCCAACTAACCTGTAATTCCTTCATCTCCGAGTCAGTTAAAGGGTGAAGGCGCTTAATTTTCTTCCCATCTTCACTGACCACCTGAAAATTTTCAGCAACAAATAAATTAGAGGAACATGAAACCAAAAGATATAATAAGATCTTAAAGGTATGACATATAAGAACATCAAGTCTCACAAGTTTTGATGAATTTCTCAGTATATTCGAAAGCTGCACACTGCTATTTACAAAGGATTTGATCTTCTTGAAATTGGCAACAACAGAGATTGGGACTGCAAAAATATGGTAAAACCAAGAATCAGTAAAATAAAGGACAAGTATGAAGAACCTGCTCCCAAGTCCGTGGAAAAGGGTTCAAAACCAAGTAAAATCAACTAGCTTAGTTTCCATCACATGATAAGGTCTGGCATTAAGAGGAGTTACCATATCCTTCGGGATCTTTGCTGATGTATTTTATAAGATGATCGGTTGTAGCCAGGTTCAAGTCACTAAAATAGTACTCTACCTGCATTACAGAAGACTCGAATCAACCACAGAATACATGTGAAATCAAATCAGTTTTCTTAGCGAGAAACAACACAGCACATTCCATGAACGTGATAACTAGCACAGTGACTTAACCCTCTAGCATTTTGAGGGCACCAAATAACAGACATTACTGTTTTGCAATGGTTTCTAATACAATCTCCAGTCATGCAAACCAACAAAAAAGATCAATTAATCATGGCCCTTCCAATGCCTTTCCGAATATCACAAGCAAACGAATCAACTCCACCTGATCTTTAATACCTTATAAATAAACCAACTTCACGACACTGCTTTGAAATGATTACTAAATGTACATGTTCTGTCATTTCTTCATTCTTCTGATACCACGTAATACCAGTATCAGTAATTCAGATACAATCGCATATCAACTGATCACGTCATCATATTCACATACATCACACCACACTACAGTATGCACAGGCCAAACATTGAGATGTTAAACAAATCAACATCAATAAAAAGAACAACATAACAGTTAATGTTCATAGGGCCAAAGTCTCATAGAAAATCTAGTGTCAGGCATCTCAATAATTAGCTGAGACACCCTTTTCACTTTCGCTAGTTCAATCTACGCCCCAGAACAGCAAGAAACCAATTCAAACTCTACTCCACCAAACCTCGCAATTGCAGCTGCCTACAGTAATAAGATAAGAACTTGAGCTATCTGAACCTGACCTGATTCAACACTTTATGAACTGTCTCATCGGACATTCCGTTGCTCGAGGCGGTCTGATCCTGATCCCCTTGAACCTGCTGTCTCCTGCGATGATGGTGAGGGTGATAGCTGTGATTCTGATTATTATGACCCTGCTGATGATGATCGCCTCCTTTATTCAAAGACGCTTCCTGATCCCCGCCAGCAGATTGATACTGACCGTGCTGCTGCTGCTGGGGGTGGAACCACACCGGCACCTGTGAGGGATAGTGGTGGAGCGTAACCAAGGGGTGGTGCCCGTGATAGGGAGGGTAAACATGGACCACGCCATGAGGAGGAGGAGGAGGGATCGCGATCCTCTGCTGTGACTGCTGCTGCTGTTGCGTAGTCTGTGGCCTAGGGGAAGAAGGCACGAACTCTGGCGCCTTAGCGTTGAGGCCGCTGAACGATCCGCTGCGGGAGAGGGATGGATCCGCGGCGGCGGTAGAGGAAGGTGAAAGTGGGGTGGCAGGGGACTGGGACGGTGGGCTGTGATCTAGGGTTTCGGAAACGGATCCTTCGGCCATGAGGGCAAATAAGACGATAGACGATCGGAAGATGGGATAAAAAACGGTAGGTGGAGGAAGGTGTCGGTGCCCGGAGGGACGTGGGTGGGTGAAGGGGGCGGGGGAGAAGGAGGAGCGTCGGGGGGGGGGGGGAGGGAGTTCCGGGGGAGGAGACAGTGGAGAGTCTTTCTCGGGGTTTTTCTGTAATGGTGATTTGCTGGTATTTATAGTCAGAGGTTTACTCCCATTATTACTATTATTGAAAGGAAGCGCCTTTTAACAATCGTTCTTACTGTTGCTGCAGAATTACTGTCCAAATCCAAGGATAGCGATGGCGGCGGTGGTGGTGGTGGGGATTGGTGGATGCCAGCCGACAGAGAGGTCCACAAACGCTCGCCGACCTCCCCACACCACACAAACCACATTATCTAACACGCAAGATCTTCCCTTTCTCTTCCTTACTTCGTATCCTAGTAGCTGCTGTTCTCGATTCCAGTTTCGAGTCCGCATCCGTCGAATCGGGTACGATGAGTGGCAATACATCGTTGTCCGATCCCGGTGATGATGTTGAAGAAGGAGGAGGAGGTGGAGGTGCCTCCGGGAAGAAGGTGAGGAAGCCGTACACTATCACCAAGTCCAGGGAGAGCTGGACTAAGGAGGAGCACGACAAGTTCCTCGAGGCCCTTCAGCTGTGAGGAGGGGAGGGGGGGACGACGTCGCCCTTTCTTTGTTCCTGACGCGATCGTTCTGCTGCTTCCTTCGGCGATTGAATTCAGTTTTCTTGTGTCTGTTTCGATTGTTGTGACCAGATTCGACCGAGATTGGAAGAGGATCGAGGATTTCGTCGGATCGAAGACGGTTATTCAGGTTCGAAGCTTTGGATGCCATTACCGCTCCCTTTTTCTTGTCTCTCACTGTGTGGTTCAATTAGATTCGAAGTCACGCCCAGAAGTACTTCTTGAAAGTTCAGAAGAATGGGACGGTTGCGCACGTGCCTCCTCCCCGCCCTAAGCGCAAAGCTGCTCATCCCTACCCGCAGAAGGCGCCTAAAAATGGTAGGATATTTGGCATGGATGATGGTTATATGAACTTTGGATGATGGATGTTCGCTTATTGCTATTGAAGTTCCGCTGCCGCTACAACCATCCATGGCTCAGCCCTCTTCGGTGAACAATGCCTTTGAGCTTATACCAGGGCATATCTCTTGGGATGAATCTTCAATGTCGATGTACGCCGGATCGTGCCAGAATATTCCAGCCATCGACATCGAAAACTTCCCGTGTAAAGAGGGTATGGGATGTCATGGTCGTGGCTTTATCCCTGCTGTTGCAAAAGCTTCATTTCTGTTTAGGGGAAAGTTTGGGTGCTTATTTTGGAATACACGCTACTGATTCAGCTGATATTGGATCCAAGGGCGTTGCAAGGGTTCATTGTGACTGGTTAAGTGGTGAGGGAACCTTGAGTCAAACATTGGAGGAGCTTGAGCAGAAGAGTCAAGCTCCTGTGCTGCAGGGTGACCTTTCGAACGCCTGGCCCTCTTTTCTTAACAGAAAGATGAGATGACAGCAATTGACTATTCTTGAATGCATGCTTGTGTAGGAATGCCGGATTTTGCTAAAGTTTATAGCTTCATCGGAAGCATCTTTGACACAGATATTGAACGACATGTGGAGAAGCTCGTGGAAATGGATCCCATCAATTTCGAAACTGTGAGTAGATTGTTTTCATCGAATGGAATACTCACGCGGGTTTCTGTTTCGTCATGGTTCGGGTGATTGCTCCTCCTGTGCTTTACCCGATTGCATCCTTCGGCATCGGCTTTGAAAATGATTTGCTCATGGTTGGTTCTTTTTTCAGGTTCTGTTATTGATGAGGAACCTAGCCTTTAACTTGTCGAGCCCAGACTTCGAGCCAATTGTGAGTAAAAATCCCTTCGTGTTGAGTTGATTGTTGTGAGGTTGTCGACACTGATCTGTTGCTAGACAGTTTGAAGTGATATTCTATGTATGTGTCTGTCTGATTACATTACCAATGCAAGGAATGGTTTTTCTTGACCGGTCGCTGCTCCCCCTTTATTTCAGAGGAAGATGCTGTCCGTGGACGATTTCCCAGCTAAGACAGTAGGCGTCTCTTGACGTGACATGTTGAAGTCGTCATTGTGCAGGATTCTCTTTTCCGCAGTGCTGTCTCATACATATTGCAGAAGTTGTTCAAAAAGCAATCAACGTTTTTTTGGTTCAGAGGGAAGCAAACAAGTTAGTGATCGTTTCCATATACCTTTTTTGGCCGAGATGACAGATAATATAATCCTAGCTAGACTTTGGCCTTCTAGAAATCAATGCAGATTTCTACCCTGACAGGAACACTGATTACTACAGTACCAAAATTTCTACTACAGAATCACTCCTCTTGATGTATTCGTATTCAATGTCTTCGATGGCGAGCCATTTGCTGGCTTAACATTCCCTTGCGTTGGATTGGATGAGCTAGGCGACTTTAGCTTGGGGTGCAAATGAGGGGGGAGAATTGCATCGTAATGCTTTGCGGTGGGATTGACAATGCATGTATAAGGCGTCTCTGTCGTAAAATTTTTCTGTGATTCTTGAAAAAACTGTGGTGTGTGGACGATAGCTTTAAGAACTTGTGATGTTATTAAATGGCAATGGCCTCTGCTTATTACCAAATGACTAAAGAAAAGAAGAAAAAGTTCATGTCCTCTGTAACTTTTTACACTAATTTACCATAGAACAGTTCACAATGAGCTAATCTTGCCTGGGAAAAAGCATGAGCCTGATCAACTCTGCGTAATTATTTGATAGCAATGGACTTGATAAACGCGGCAATATAATGTCATACCTATTTTAAGGGGAGGCGGGGCATCCACCAGCAGTGTTGGCTACTGTGTTGGTATATGGCAAATGAATGTCGTTGCAGTAATGAATCAGGCACACAGACTAATCCTACAGGTAATGTTATCTGAAGAGGTGATAACATTTCCTTTCTTGTGAGTTCACTCCACCGTTATTTTGTTCAAGGTTGAGATCCCCGGTCCTCTCTGATGATGCTGAGCAACAACCGGAGGTTTTTCATCATCTTGGGATCATCCTCCTGCGATTCATGCACAGTCAGGTATATGCATTCACTATTTCTCAGCAAAAAATGAAGGAGACCACCAAAAAGACGAAGGATGCGGAAAATTGTCTGACCCCCTTTTCTGAGAATTCTATCAGCGGTTGAAAACCAAGTACTTTTCCCGCAACTCAGAATTTTACTTTAATCTACCTTCACAAATGTCTTTGCAAAACTTCAATCAGTAACTTACCATGCAGTCAAGGAATGTGTCATCTTTAAGTGTGTTCGGGAGGTCATGCGCAAAGCGTTCCTTGCCCTGAGAAGTATAGGCGTTCCGCCAGATGATTGCCCAGAAAATTTGAAGTGTAAGTACGTGACATGAGCCCCAGGAGCTACTCAACCACAAACCTTGGATCATTTGTCAAATTCAGGTAGCAATGAATTATGTTCTTCAGTAATAGAGGAGAGGGTTTTTCTGCTTCTTTGGCAACCAATCATTCCAAAGTGCAGTGCACAGCATAGAATCGTTCAGGTAAATCACAAATGAGACTTAAGCCCAGCTCATCCGAAGCAATTGTCTGTATTATGAAGGTAGCAATCTACAAGCAGTCTCGAATAGGGATGAAGGTTACTACAATGGCATCAACACATTTTCTATGGCTTCCTAGTTCTAAAGAAATACGAGATAATGGCATTGCTAAAAGTTGGTGCAACTCAACTGTTCGGGACGGGTCCGATCCTATCGCTATACTGCGGAGGCATTTTGGCATGATTTCTCCTTGCAGAAGATAATGAATAACTTCTGGTCCGCAATTCTGTAGAGTAAAACATTAACAACTTCCTGTCAGTTTCCACCAAAACAGCCAAAAGTCAATCCATAACAAAGAATACTGATAACTTACAAATCATTATAGAGCATGTCTGTTGCAGTATCATCTCATAATAGAACGATAATGCAACTGAAGCCATTTATATAGAGTGACAAGGCTCCTGGTTGTTAAATTCTTATCTATTTGACATTTTCACCGATTGGAAAATGTTCTTAAAGGCAAAATGAAACTTAACCATGCTTCATACAAAGTAAGGTATCAAACCAACTGGGATGGAAACCAGTTAACTGGAACTCCCTGAGTAACCCAAAAAAAGAAAAACAGGTACCTTTACAAGGGAACCAATGACACCGAGAGCAGCAAATCTCAGCTGCTCCAGTAGCTTTGCCTTTTCCAGAGAACTAAGAAATGGATACAGGTAAGACCCGATATCGGCTGCAAAGAATATATGGGATGCCAAGGAACAATTATACATATATAAAGTTGAATCCTTTAAAGAAGGGATGTAGGAAAATAATGCTTTAAAGCCCTTGATGGAGCTAGAGTATAATACCCTTAATAAACTGCATCTTCGTGCCTGGATGACAAGCCACAAACTGAATTTATTGTCCAGAAAAGAAGAGGATGCTGCAGTTATTCAAAATATAAACATTATCTGTAATCATACTAAGCTTGATTGTGCCCACAAGTAATCTCTGAGGGCGAAAGAGAGGTCGCTTATGTTGCCTTTCTTATGTAAGAAGCGTGCCGTGTGATACAGCCACAGAACACATTATACGGTCCATAAATTGAAATTGTTTAAGGCAAGATCAAATTTTTTTAACTCCCGGATATGTTGGGATACCTCTAGAGTTGTAACAAAAATGCATAATCTTGCTTCAGGGATAAAAGACCAACAAGTTTCTCCTATTCCTCGAAGTTAATGTCATCCGAAGATCTAAAACTATTAAAAAGGAGCACGTGATTGGAGATATTATACCTGAAGAAGACAAACAGCGTCGCTGACCCGGTTTGCTTCTTCTATTGTTAGAGTTGGTGGTGACATCTTACGACGGAAGTTACTTCCAGGAAAAGTAGAAGAAGATTCATCAACAACAATAGGTAGAACATTGTAAAACTAACTCGACCTAGGAATCAATGCAACGGAAATGAGAAACCAGAATGCAATAAAAAGAATCGAAACTGCAACTACAGAGTTTCTTCAGACGTGAATATGATGAATTAAAATGCGGAACATTTACTAAAACCGACTACAAACAAGAAAATTTCACCGCTTAGCGGGAAAATCCATGGCCGATGAGCTTGGGTTCACCGAGATTTTTCTTTTTCTTTTGAAAAAGAAAACTCCTAAAGATCACGTGCTCTGATGGACAGGCATTCAAGAATCTTGAACTACAGGAAGACAAATCAACAGAGGGTGTCCAATGAAAAGGAAGAGCCAAAACACGGACCTGCAAGAGCGAACAGGTGGTGCAGAAGGAGCACCACAGCAGTGGAGCCAGCTCTGTGGACTGTTTTCCCCTCTATAGTTTCAAGAACGCGGAACCATCAGACGTCGCTGATTCGAACCGAAATTGCAGCATCACCAGCAATGTGCGCGCACGCGCAAAAGGAAAAAATGAACAGCCCGATCACGATGAACAAGAAACAACGAAACAAAGAAAGCCTTCAGCCCCGGGGAATCCACAATCCCCAACTTCAGTTCCGGGTCCAAGAAACAACCAAACTTTTCAAGAAACCGACGCCAGAGAGTTGATTTGTCACTACCTCGGAGAGTTCTCGTAGCGCGCCGTCCCTGAGTTTGGGAATTAGGAGATTAGCGATCAATTACTTAGTCGACTGGAACAACGCCGGATGCTCGCCTCCACCGCCGCCAGCGACAGGGAAACGTCCGGCGCGGGAGTTCATTGTTGAAGTTGCGGCCTTCGGTCTGTATAACGTTCGCTCGCGTGATGGGAATACCATAATGACGCAATAATAATAAATGAATACATATATAGTGAGAGGGAGAGGACGTGAAGTGGAACGAGGTGACGTGGCACTGCCCTTTTCAAACTGTTAAATTAAAGTACAGTTCAAAAAATATTTAATATTTTAAAATTTCACTGAAAATTACAAAATTTAACGAATTTTAAAAATTATTATCGTATACTTTTCATTTGGCATGTAAAGACATAATATTAAAACCAAATTCCTGCCTATAGTCCAAGACACCCAGTCCCATTCCCCATGGAGATTATCAGTTCACAAGGGTCTATCCAGGTTTCTCCCGGCGACAAATTACTCCGTTCATGCCAAAAGAATGAACTAGATGAATCTTCGTCCGATGTAAAATGTGCACACACTTTGTCGGGGAAGAAAAGGGAGACCTGTGACGCTCTCTCAGACGGTGAAGATCCGCCGTACTTTCTTCATGTTTCTCCGGCAGACGGGGCAAGTTCCAGATGCCTCTACTATACTGCATCGATGATGATGCAGGAATGGTCGGAGAAAGGATCATCTACAACATAAGCAAATGATGGGGCACAAAAGGTGGTATTTCCGATGCGTACCTTAATCCACAATCGAAGCAGGCCACACAATGCCCGCATGGAAGGAAAAAGCAGTCCCGCGGAGCATCGAAGCAAATACCGCAGAGCCGACGAGTGTTGTTCCCATTTTCGCCATCTTTCAGTATTTTTCCTTCGGGTGCCCGAGCCGCCAGCATCTCTTCGATTTCTGCCTCATCTTGTGAAGCAGAATCGTAAGATGAACCCCAGCTCGAGAGATCGTCGTCCTTGTACATAAGTAGAGGGGCTCTCTCAGATTCCATATGCAGATTTGGTGTAGGAATGCCATCCTCATGCCCACATCGGAATTTGTTCAAGAAGTTAAAAGCTAGTAGCATCAGCATTGTCATTCCACCTAGCAATTTTTAGCCCCAATTAAGCCATGAAGAGGATAAAAACATGTGGACCGAATCGTTTCGTTGCAAAACATACCTACACCAACAATATACGTGATCCACCGGGGGCCATAGGACACTTTGATGTACCAGTCATCACTGGGTGTGCTCTGATAGAGGGAAAATAACCACTGTTATTCAAGGATGAGATGCTCAGCTTTCACAGAAATGAAGTGGGGAACATTGGGATACATAGTCAATGTTCAAGAACATGCTTGACACTGGTATGAAATATTTAAATAGTATGCTAACTCGAGGAGGTTATATATGTTCTCTTCACGGATGTATTGTCAGTTATCACCAGAGACCATTCATAAAAAAGACTGGCAATTTACAAGATCAAGAAAAATAGGCCTACCAGTCCCGGAGCCGGTGTAGCTAAGACAGCTGCATCACTAGAGGGGAA
Source organism: Melastoma dodecandrum (assembly GCA_029817715.1). Classification (NCBI taxonomy): domain Eukaryota; kingdom Viridiplantae; phylum Streptophyta; class Magnoliopsida; order Myrtales; family Melastomataceae; genus Melastoma; species Melastoma dodecandrum. The sequence continues at coordinate 128,949 of JARUPY010000262.1, forward strand.
TTGAATACTGAAGCTACATTCTCCACGTAAAAAGGTGCACTTATAATATGCCTCGGTTGTATTATAAAGATAAGCCTTCACACTGACATCTAGCTGAACCTGTTGAACGTCAAAGAAAACATCTTAAGAGGCAGAAGTATAAGTTCATAAAATGTTCGATATGTAATAGGAGTTTATGTAATTCACGAAAACATGCAGATGATTATTGAGAAGCAAATCAGCGTCAAAGTAATGAATACAATAACTAATTCCATTATTAGAGGCTTTCAAACTGCTTTTTCTGAAAGTTTCCTTCAGATCAAAAGCTGAAGCGTGGACTCTGACAGTAAGCCAAGCCATAACGATGCTCAAGACCACCATGACTGAGGATAGGAACTCGTGTACAATGTTTTTAACACTTCTGTTAACTATATTCCTCCAGAAAACAGAAGAAGTTCTCATAACTACATCACAAGGTAGTTGACTTTCGCAAGACATTGATTGGATGCGTGTAACATAGCCATGGTTGATGCCAAAATTAAGGACAGTATACAAAGAAAAATCCATAGAGGTCCTTCGTCATATATTCATTAACCAAATGAAATTAAAAAAAAAAATCTGGTCATGAAATTTGTTGAACTTAGTGTAGTCTCGAGAACAAGGTAAATGCTTCTTCAGTCTACATCAATGAACAACAAAAATCTGTCAAAACTTACATCAACTTCTTCATAGTTCAAATTCCCAACAGCAATATAGTAGCTGGAGGACTTGTATATAAGTTGTTGGATAGTACCAGCCCCTACATAAGTTCATCTTTTAGTATCTAAAATATAATTGTAACACATCATCGTATGCAGAGGAAAGCAAAAATAAGTAATACAGATTCTTCTTACCACTTATGAGGTTCCAAGACAGGGTAATATTAGGGTATGTTGGGTCTTCCAGCCACTGGGAAAAGCCTTCAGAACCTGCATGTTATCATCTTCAGGATGCTTTCAAGAATTATAGCATAAAATGAGTCAAAATTTTAGGTTGTTGCCAAGATCACACTGTGCAGAAATATTCCACACTGACGCATTTCCTACAACTTGTCTTTTGTACAATCACATTTCTTTTTGATACATTCTGTGAAACATAACGAAATCCTTCAGCTAAAGCGTCCATACCCATCAATTTCCCTAATGTTGCAGATACTGCACATTGACCAAACATAGAGAAATACCTATGCAAAGGAAAGTTCATTCGCCGTTTGTAGCTTACCTTGGGCAATGACAAGATAGACAGAGGAGCCAGCCGTTTTCACACTGTATGAAATATTAATCTGAGACCCCCCGTTCAAATAATATATCCACTCCTGAAAAAGCAAAAAATGCCCAGATGGAACCCTCAATAAGACGGTTTTACATAACAGAAAACATAGCTAATAAAAATTGGCTAAACCAAACTACTCGTGCCTGGTGAGAATCAGTTGGAACAGAGGCATTATGCTTCTGGTACCAAGTAGTGGTGACATCCAACTCAGGTGATTTTGAGAAACCATAAAGCATCAGCTGCGGTTTCGTATCATCCAATTCCTCCACCTAAGAAAACCAAAAGTTCGATTAAGAAGATAAAAATTCACAATTACATCTGTTGGACTCCAAAAAAAAAAGAAGAAATAGTAAATTACCTTCAATGACTGCACAAATATAGAATTAGGCTCGATGAGAATAGAGCTGTTTGGGCCCAGCCGCAGCGTCACCGATCCGTAAACCCCCAAAATCAAGGTCATGGACACTGCAATCAATTTTCCCAAGATCAAAACGAAGAAACATGAAATCACTAGCGGAAGAACTCGATTGACCAAACGACTGACCGAAGAACCAGAAGGTCAGGACCACGATGACGCATGACCAGGTATCGTCCCTTATAACGGAGGAATCGTCCTCAAACACAATGAAGTTATTCCTCCTGAAATTGAAACCGAAGAGTGGCCGTTGCTGCTGAGGAGACTGCTCCTCGATCTCATGGTGCCGGAACCGATCATCCTCCTCCACTTGGTCAACTACAACAACTCCGCCTCCGCCTCCTCTGCCTTCTCCTTCCTCGACATGAGCGTGAGCCGCGGAGGACGAAGACGACGGCGCATCTGAGGCGGTTACAGCGGAAGGAACAGCGGCTTCCCCGCGGCGGTCACCTTCTTGACGGCCGATGGATGAGGTGGAAGGCACGGGGTGGGGTCGGTCTTCTTCCATGACAGAGAATGGAGAGGAAGGAAGGGGGTCGAGGGAGAAGGGGTAGCATTGGAGATGAGGGGAGGAAGAGAAGGGAGTTGTAACGGAAAACGCCGGTGCTGGGTGTGGATGGCCACCGGACGGTCATGACGAAGACCGAGCGGAGACTGGTGGTTAGCCTGGGAAGGTGGGATGACGGGGGCGCGGCATTTTTCAATTCTTGGAATTGTGTGGATGTCAACTCGGGCCTCGTGGCATAAGGCCCATTCAGTTAGGCCCATATATTGGCCCGATCCTATTATCAATACCATAATAAGGCCGGGTCCATTTCCAGAAGCTTCTCCAGCATTCCGGCCGTGGCTTAACGGGACCAACGGGACTAGGACAAATCATTAGACTTTGTTTGATTAATACGTGGCCACCCTTGTCTAACTTTATCAAATCCGTGATTAATTTGGTATTTCGGACCAGACAGTTATTTCCAGTTATTTCCCGCCCATTCCCACCGTTAAGTCAAAGCCAAACTCAGACCCTACACCAGCGGTCAGGATTTCCACCCCCGCCGAGATCGGACGGCTTCAAAAGACCCAGCTGCCAGAAGTTTCGTGTATGTTCAGTTCAGTTCCTTGCTCCTATGGCATTATATATATGAGCCTCCTACTAGTGATCAGTAAACTGTTGAAGTGCTTGCTGTTCTGTTCGGATACGCCTTCATAGGCCTGTCTGCTTGGTTGCTTTCCGTTTGCTTGTGGTTCGTTGTGGTGTAATTTAAGGTCGTGTGCTGTTCCGGGGGGTGTGACTAATGGCGGCTCGTTTCATGCTTAGTTGCGATTGTTGGTTGAGATGGGCAAGAGTTACCCTGATATTGGCGAGGAGTACGCGAGAGCGGTCGTCAAGTGCAAAAGGAAGTTGAGGGGACACATCGCCGAGAAGCACTGCGCTCCAATAATTCTCCGGCTGGCGTAAGTCACTATATATGCTTTTGCTTCAGAAAGCTTGGTCGCTGAAATGGTGCTTTTCGCAACCTGGAAAGAATTATCCCCGGTTCCATAATTCGAATATGAGCATGGAGCATTTGTTGGTGACCTAGCGTGGGAATTGAGTTTCTGGCTGTATTGCGTCGTGCAGATGGCACTCGGCTGGCACCTTTGACTGGAAAACAAAGACAGGAGGGCCTTTTGGGACGATTCGCCACCCAGATGAACTCTCTCATGGGGCAAACAACGGCCTCGATATTGCCGTTAGGCTTCTGGAGCCAATCAAGGAGAAGTTCCCGATCCTGTCTTTTGCAGATTTTTACCAGGTACTAGTCCTCACCGATTTTCCTATTCGGATATGCAAGCATATAGCTCATTTTGATTGAAGATAGTCTTGACTCGTGCACTGTTCTGCGGAAGCTTGCTGGAATAGTTGCCGTCGAAATAACCGGAGGCCCGGAGATTCCTTTCCATCCAGGAAGATCGGTAAGTGGATTAAGGAAATTTTCTGGTCATGTCTCTGATGGAATTTTATCATAGTCTCACAAAGTATTGTTTCTGTGCAGGACAAAAAAGAGCCTCCTCCTGAAGGCAGGCTGCCTGATGCCACCAAGGGTAGGCATACGGAGATCCGAAGCATCGTTCGTTCAACTCTCCCCTGTTACACTCTATCTAAAGGCTGCTGATTTCCGATACAGGTGCAGACCATCTTAGGGATGTCTTCGGCCACATGGGTCTTAGCGACCGCGATATCGTTGCACTCTCTGGTGGTCACACCCTGGTTGGTTATGCCAATCTTTCTTGTTTTAGTCTCTCGTGATACTACGGCATCCCCAATTGAAAGATTGATCTTATTATCTGATTTACTGGTTTTGACAGGGAAGATGTCATAAGGAACGGTCCGGATTCGAGGGAGCTTGGACAACCAACCCCCTGATTTTTGACAACTCCTACTTCAAGTATGAACTCCTTCAGAACTAATCAACTAATTCCAGTAGTATAACATATCTGTAGTGTGGAATAGCAGCAAATTAGTCTCTTTATGACAGGGAGCTCCTGAGTGGGGAGAAAGAAGGCCTGATTCAGCTGCCATCAGATAAGGCCTTGTTGCAGGATCCTGCATTCAGACCTCTGGTCGAGAAGTATGCTGCGGTAAGCCTTTTCCAATACTCTCCAATTCCTAGGGAACTCTATGTTTAGCTCGCATTGGACATGGTTGAGTTACTTCAGTGACAAAAGTCCAATCGATTGTCAACTTTGTGACTTGTAGGATGAGGATGCGTTCTTTGAGGATTATGCAGAAGCCCATCTGAAGCTGTCTGAACTTGGGTAAGTGGCAAATTAGGCAGCGACTGTAACAAACGTGTATTGACAAAACAAGGCAGTCCATTCACAAATGCTGATGCCCATTATGAACCAGGTTTGCGGATGCCGAGTAATCAAGATGTACACCTGAGATCATGAGACTGTGCATCGATGGCTGGCATGTTGTTAGATCTGCCGAGTTTTCATCTCAATGGAGCCCGTTTGTGTTTGTACGTGCCTGTCATTTTAGCTTCTCTCATCAGTCTTCTACATAAGAGAAATGATTACGTGCAATAATCCTTAAGCGATTATTATGTAAAACAAGCAATCGAATGACTAGACTGTTTGATCTCTTCTCATCTGTTGAAACAAAAGAATGTTGTCTGCTGCCTAACCTCCAATCTCTTGCCTGAAATCCTTTCTCGAGTGGCCTTTTTTTGTATCCCTGGGAGATGCAGGGGCAGCTGAATCGCCTACTGAACCAGCCCTCGTGCCCCTCTGTTCTGAAGGGACGAAACTCAGCACAGGCTGGTAAAGTCGTTGCCTAACTGTACGTCAATCCGCAGACATGGCATCCCCATGTTTGGCTTAATCGAAAACACATGGTGATTATGCTCGGTTATGCCCAAATCCACCGTGGAGGAGGGATACGCCCACTGGCTGCTCGAGCTCGTGAAGGGCAAAGAGAGCCTCGGGGTGTTACTGTGCCAGGCCATAACAGGGTCTTGCTTGCCTAAGTGAATGCATGACGACCTCGATCGCAAGTTCATCCACTGGCCCGCATCTATCCCTCCAGACTGTGATTTTAAGGAGACAGACTCTGTCCACTGGATGTTGTCGAGAGACAATGATGGCCATGACTGAAGTACTTGTCCTCTAGTATAAATTTACCTTCTCTAACCTAAGTTAATCATGATATATATTATAGTGACCGTTCCGACCTAAACCGGGCATCGACCCGGATAGATCGAACCGGTTAGGAAAGACGCTCCACGGTCCTCTCGCTCCTCGTCCGAACCGGTCACTCCTTTGGCTACTAATCGAATTATAACAAAATTTTTCGAGAGCGCAGGTTTTTGTTGCTCCCCCGTTCAAAACTTTCAAAAGAACAACTCTCCCTCCCTTCTTTATTTCTTTCATTGCTCTATCCTCCGTCTCGGTCCACTCGTCTCGGCCGTCGCACCAACCGACCCCTATCGATCAGCAATCCCGACGCCTGATTGCGTTCCTCTTATTGTACTGACAGATCGATTCCTCATCTCCAGTCAAGAATGGATGAGATCGAGGTTGGGGCGGAGGCGAGCAAGCGCCTCAGCATCATCGACGTCTCCTTCGAGGACGATTCCCTTCTCGATCTTTCATCGTCCCTGAGTTTCCGTGCCGCAGGGGACCGGGATCTTGGTCGGTTATGTTTTTCTTTTCGTCTTTGCTGGTTATGTCGGATCTGGGAGCGGGGAGTTTCTTGCTCCGAGTGTTCTTGTTCGGCTGATGCGAGTTACAATAAGAATGGTGACACACTGAGGATGGTGATTCTGGTTTGAATCTAAATTGTTTTCTTTGGCTAATTTGTTGAACTGGAGAGTTATTTTCTGGTTTGGCGATGGGGCCGTGTTTCTCAATTGATCTCTGTCTTTACTGTAATGAGATGGACGGGGTGGTTTTACTCTGTGTGAGAATAAGTGGGAAGTTATTGACAGTTCTTGTTTATCGGGAGGAAAAGATTCAGTATGAAGCACGTGTTTGTCCGCGTGCTTTCTCTCAATGTTTAATATGTTGCTGAATTGTGAACGATTACATATGGTGGCTGCTTATCCGGTCTGATGATGATGCCTAATGATCCTTACTGCCTTGGCATATATTCATATGATGTAGGTTGGCACTTGATGTCAAAATTCTGCCATTTTTGTTTTCTGCTCCACCCTGCCTGATATCGCATTGTTTTCTTAACTTATTTGCCCTTTCTAACATTCACACTAGTCATGGTGAATCACTTATTTACAATTTGTTCACAGACATGCGAGGCAACATGGACCAAGAAACTCATCTGCTCGAATCTGTGGGATCCGAAAAATGGAGCAACACGAAAGATTCATTTGAGGACATGGAGAAGGCGTTTCAAGAAGTTCCTCAATCCTTTCAATCACGTGACCCTGAAAGGAATGGACCCGACAGCAAGTATAATTTGCGTAATAGTTTGGCCTGGGATAGTGCTTTCTTCACCAGCGCCGGTGAGAATACCCCTAGTTACCATAGATATCCTGTATGCTTTTTTTCTGTTTAGTATTCTAGGTGCTGTTCCTTCATGTTATGCAAGCTAACTCGGGGATTCTACTGTCACATTTAGGTGTGCTAGAACCTGAGGAGTTGACCTGCATAATTGAAGGATCTGAAAAGAAAGGAAAACTGGCCTTACCCAGAATCCAGGAAGAGACAAGCAGATCGATGGAGTCTATTTCTACTTTAGAAAGTGACAGTTTGACGATAGACAGTCTAGAGGCAGAGTTGTTCCAAGATATAAGAGCTTCAATCCAGAAATCTGCTAAAACATCCGTCAAAGATATTTCGAGCTGTAAAAATGGATCAAAATCACATGAGAAACCACCTTCACTTGGTAAGTCATTTCTTATCTCTAGTACTTGACTTCATACATTGAAATCCTGTGTCTGCGACAGAATTTTCTATCTACATGAACATTTTTTTTATTTCTTTATCACTGTCATTACTGCATCCTTACTGCTTTGACCAGTTTGTGTTGTTGAACAATGGAAGAGTTCACTCTTGGTGATATGCACTCTTCTAGATCTAATTGTTCTTTTTATGTTACAATTTAAACTACAAAAAAGAGAAAAAAAGATCTTACAACTTGGTGAACTTCATTAAAAAAGAAAGGAGCATGCTGATAGAGAAAAGTCTCACAAAAGCTACCTTTATCATACTCTGCTGACGATGGTATTTTTCCTTTGTATTAACTTTATGCAGCTTCAGCGAAGGTTGACCCCAGGTCTCACTCTAAGGTATGGTGAAATATGGACATTTTCCTTTGCTCATATTTTTTTTCTTCTTTCTCTGCTTACATCGCATAATAATTTTATGATAGTTGACGGCCACAAGCGGCAACAAGAAGCCTAGTTTGAGTACAGGAAAGAATATAAAGCAGCTTTCTGGAGTTCCCAATATGTCCCAGGTTTGTGATCTGACGACATAATTTTATGAATCTTCCAGATGTATCGAACTTTTAATCTAGTTGAAAAAAATCTGACAGTGATAGCCTATGTATAAACTTTATGTACCTTGATGTGCTTTTGTAGATAAAATCTGTTCCTACCTGTGGAGAACCAATTCAATTGCCTTCCCGTCTGCCGAAACTGAGAGCACCTAGATCTCAACTGCCCAAAAGGGATTCTGTTGGTTCTAATTATGCAAAACCTGGAAAGAGTAACGGAGATAATGCAGGTAACTGTAGGTAACTTATGTTGGCAACCATGAATACACGTTGTATGTGGTTAAATTTATTTATGCTAATGGTTGCAGTGAGAGGGCCTTCATTGTCCAAAGCAAAAGTCATTAGTAATCCACGTGGCCCCAGCACAAGACCTAGATCTAGTATAAACAACTCTGGCGGGAATGCAGAATCAGCGACTTCACGTTCATCAATTGAAAGTTCGGGAAGTGTTTCATCCATCAGTATGGGAAAGTCCCCAATAAGATTTGCAAAGACACATTCTGACTTGAGCAGTGGGAAATCTGCCAGCTTGACTGTGAAAGCCCTGCCTAACGGCAGTCAACCAACACCAACTAATCTCTCATCTTGCTTGTTGTTAACATCCAAACTCTCATCTAGTATTTCACCATCTAGTTCCATCAGTGAATGGTCGTCAGAATCATCCTCATCAATATCATCTGCCAACAGAAGGCCTTACTCTGGTAAAGAGTCTTTCATACATGGTTATTTTTCTCAAGCCAGGGATTTGCTTAAAATTTCATGACCAACAATCTCTTGGTAACCATGCTCAAGGATCAACGCCCCCATCTCAGAGGAATCCTCCAGGCAGAGGAGCAGCTCTTCCTAATAACATGAAGCCCACTGGCCTCCGAATGCCCTCCCCCAATATTGGCTACTTCGATGGGGTTAGCATTCATTTATCATTTATGTTTCTATCTGTTTCTTTAACTATTGTTATGCAAGTAATGCATGCTTCTCATTCATGTTGATGTAGATGAAGTCAGGTTGCACGCCGAAAGGTGTGAAACAGAGGCCTCAGAACGCCATTGCTGCTTCAAACAGAGGTGGATCTATGAGTGTTAATGCCAACAGAGGTTCCGACAAGGGAAAACTCGAGAAACAAGTGTCTGCTAATAAAGCAGGGAGTGTGCGATTTGGCAACAGGAATTTGAACTCTGACGTACGTGATTCGCCTCGGAAGCTGACAGATGCTAAATCAGTAACAGCGAGAGTGCAAATCAATGAGAGAAATTCCCCTGGTCCAACCACTAAAGCTAAGAGTAAGGCGAAGGAAGAACCAAGTATCTCAGAAGGTTGTGATCTATATGCAGAATTTGTGGACAAAGATGGTCTCTGGTCGGCATCTCAATTCAATCAGACTCTTGAGTGTGTAGATAGCCCTTTGGTACCTGTCTTGGCAAAGGGCGCCATTATGACCAGTTTGCCAGTGGGAGTTGAATCGCCCAATGCTAAGAAAGAGGCAGTGGATGATGGTTCAGGTGGCAATGGATCCTTCACCTCAGAACTTGTTTCTGTGCAACTCCAACAGAAGGAAGATTCTACAGCCGCTCAAGAGCTCACAAAATGCACGCCAAAGCATTCTCCCTCCCATGCCTCTGCTAGCCCCACTGAGTCATTCTCCTCGAAAGATTCTCTCTGCAACCAGACTGGCCACGATTTCAACGGGCCCAACATTGAGAAGACATCCCCTTTGCCTTTCACAAACTACTTGAAAGAGAACTGCCGATTCCTATCTCAGAGATGAACTTTTAGTCTAGCAGGTGGACTATTCTAAGCTATTCCCAAAGAGTTTAGTTCACATTGTGTTTACTTGTTTGGTTTACTTCGAAATCCCAGGCAATGTATCCTTTCACTCCCTGAAACTTTTCCAATTATTTCTCGTGATGAAGGGAAGATTGATCATCATTTATGGCACCACATTAAAGGTTCACCTGAGAATTTTGAATCTGAAAGTTTCACCTAAGGGTATGCAAAAAATGAACTTCGGCCAATGCTAACATCACCATAACTGCAGTTTCTGCTTGAGCTAGTGTTTTCAATCAATTATCCTGAACAACAAAGATGAATTCCTACGACATAGACATACTGCTACTCTTACCACGGGTAATGAAGACCAATCTCGCAATAACTCTAATCTAACAGTTCCTACTTATCACAAAAGGTGCTCATCCTCCAGAGCAGAACAATGACAACCAAAACCAAAAGGTTTACGCAAATGCTAGAAGCAATCAACATTGCATCGACAAGAGTAATACAAAGGTTTTCCAGCACCACAAAGGATATTATAATGATATTCCTTGTTTAAAAAATTGTGCAAACAGAATTCATAAAATGTGCAAACTGATATAGCCAGATTAATCACCAATATTAAGTCTAGGACCTCGGCTTCTCCTTCTTTTCCTTGAAGAGGGCAAGGAGAGACACACCAGAGACTTTGACAACCTTGAACCTCACACCGGGAATATCTCCAACGGCATGGCCCTTACGACCAAATCCGGCAATGAGAACCTCATCCTGTTCATCATGTAAGATTCTCAGTGTAATCACCAAATATACGAGAATACCAAATCCAACAACAGATAAGCAAACGACTCACGTTTTCTTCAATGTAGTTCAGACAACCATCATTGGGAACAAAAGCAGCAATCTTCTTCCCATTCTTAATAAGCTGAACCCTGGCACACTTCCTAATGGCAGAATTCGGCTGCTTGGCCTCAATGCCTCTGCATGAATTCATTCCAAAAGTTCACATCCCGTTATAATCAAGTAGAGAAGCAAGCCGAGCAACGGAGCCAACAATTTCTCATCCCCCTACATCTTCTCAAGGACGATTCCCTTGGCATGGGAAGATCCGGCGAAGGGCTTCTTCCACTCGTTTCCGAGGTTCGACTTCTTGTAAGCCTTATCGGCCCACCTCTGCTGAATGCGGAGGGATTTGAGCTTGCGGGCGGATCCCATACCGTGCGTCTTCCTGACACATCACCACAAGACACACCAATTGAACACCCCTAATGCATCGACGCCTCATTATCACCGTCATCCCAATCGGCACAGGAACAACACCAGCAACAACAAATTCGAAAGGATGATACGCTTACCCCATTGCTGATTGTTGGAGTGTAAACCAGCGACTCGATCTAGGTAGGGTTTAGTGCAAGAGGCCGAGGAGCAGTAACCGCCGTCCCAAAAACAATATATGAAACCCTAAACTGCGGTCGATCATCGTCAATATATATGTTAATATCTAGGGGCGGATAATAGGCCTTTTCCCATGGGCTCTGAAGTTTAGTGGGCCGAGTAGGCCCATTTGGATTCAGCAGGAATAATAAAAGGAATTTAAAGGGTGGGAAAGACGATTGATTCCCTTCGGCCTTGCTTTGGAAGGCTCTTTTTAAATTTTTTGATGTTTGGGGTGGACTTTGCCTCAATTTCACGCTTCCTTGCCATCACTTTTTATTATTTGCCACATATGACCGCCATAATCACAGGCACACACCCACACACACGGCGCGGCTGGCTCTCTTTTCTCCTTCTCTTTTCTTTTTTTCTTTTAAAAAAAGAGAGAGGGACGCCGACGCTTCCACATGCCGCCACTACTCCCTTCTTCTTCTTCTTCTTCTTCTTCTTCTTTATAGCGACGATTCCCGAGTAAAGAAAGTAAAGCCAACGGAAAATGTCGGATTTGAATTCCTGGCACGATGACCTCGCCTCCCTCCTTGACGATGCTTCCGCGGCGCCCTACGCCGTCGACTCCTTCGACCTCTCCGTCAACCGTTCCCGCCGGAGGGAGAGTTCGAACCTCTCCTTCTCTTGCCCCGTCCTCCTACCCGAGGACGTCGCCGAGGGGAGGGTGGACGGATACGGAGAGCAGGCTAAGGAGTTCGCGAGGGCCTGGTGCGAGATTGTTTGGGAGCTCGGGAAGGCCTTCGGGGACGTGGCGAGGCAGAGCGTCGTGACGGACGACTCTTTCGTGGTCAAGAAGGTTGGGAGGCCGTGCGCCGAGGTTGTTTCGGGGAAGTTGAGGTTGTTGAATGAGTACCTGCCCGAGGATAAGGACCCCGCCCACGCCTGGCCCGTTGTTTTGTTGGTTTTCTTGCTCGCCCTCCTTGGTATGCCCAAGCTCGAGTTGTCTCTGTCAATGAGATTTAATTTTACTGTTTGTGCTGCCGTAATTGTCACGGAGAGTCTGCATTCCACGCTTATTTTAATTGGATCGTGATTTGATAATGACTCGTGATTGCAATTATATTTTGATAATTCGTAATTGCTTGAAGGCTGCACATTTGAAGCAACGGCAGCTAAATCTTCTTGTTTTTACTTCTTATTTTGCAGTTACTGAGGTAACTGTTCTTGTGGATGTGGATTTCTGTTTGTGCAGCATTATGCCTCAACAGATCAGATTATTGCACGATTCTGCCCGAACAAGAAGTGCAAGTGCATCCTCCTAGTGCTTCTCGAATCATTCTCCCTGATGCCCGCCACTTGGCATATAAAGAACAAGGGGTTCAATCCGACCAAGCTAGGTTTACTGTCATCATTCCGCACGGTTTCCTCTTCTCCAGGATGGCAAGTATACCGGGAGTAAGAGAATCACTGCTGGAGGAGTTTGGTGTGCGTTCAATCTCCTATGACCTTCCTGGATTTGGAGAAAGTGATCCTCATCCTGGTAGAAATCTGAACACATCTGCATTGGACATGCTGTATTTGGCCAATGCACTTGGGGTTTCTGAGAAATTCTGGGTGCTTTGCTTCTCGAGTGGATGTATACATGCTTGGGCAGCAATCAATTATATCCCGGACAGGGTGGCAGGTATGTTATTTTACCTGTTGGGGATCATTGTTCAACAATTGTTTCAAATCATACAGGCCATGGCATAAACTGACTGATGTTTATCTTCTTGGTGGTGCTTCCTGAAGAACCTCACTGCTTCTCCCCTTTGTTGATTTAATTATTTGTTGCATAAATCTCTTCTCTTTAGAGTAAGTATGTTTAAAGCAAATGCAGACACATTTCATAGTTACTAGGTCTGAAGTCTGAAGAATACATTGTTATATTGAGATGAGGTCATCTTAACAATTGCAGTTTGAATCTGAAGCTTGGACTCTTCGTGAAGTACTTAATCGCTTTAGATCTTTCGAATTTGAATAATGCAGGTGTATCCTTCGTTGCCCCAATGATCAATCCGTACGACCCAAGCTTGACCAAAGAAGAGAGTCGTAAGATATGGGAAAAGTGGGTGCATGGGAAGAAACTGACTTACCGTCTTGGTCGTCATTTCCCTAAGCCTCTGTCCTTTATATTCCGAAAGAAATTCTTTTCTGGAAAGCATGGTTCAATCAATGACTGGCTTTCTCTATCCCTGTCTGTAAAGGTGAGTTTTATCGATAGTGGTTTTTTGTGATGTGTTTCCTGACATATGAAAGACAGCAAATATACCTTAGCAAATTAGTCATCAGTTTTGAACTAAAAACTATTTTTCTTTCCTAACATTTGCAATGAGAATATGCCTATTTAATTCAATTTGTTCTCGTTTTTCTTTTTCATTTTCATCAGGACAGAGCATTGATTGAAAAGCCGGCTTTTCAGTTGCTTTGGCGTAGGAATGTTGAGGAATCAGTCCGCCATGGGAGTACAATGCCGTTCATTGAGGAAGTCGTGCTACAAGTATCAAGGTGGGGTTTCAGCTTGAAAAATCTTCACCCGCGGCTGAAATGCCAAAGTAATGGCATTCTACCTTGGCTCAAATCCATTTACAGTCAACCCGAGTGTGAATCAACTGGATTTTTGGGCCCCTTGCACTTATGGCAGGTACTGATTGATCTCCCTCAGTTATGATGGGTTCTTTATGAAAATAATCGCCATCCGATGTTTTTGATGACTGCAAGAAGTTTCATAGGAAATGTTTAAGGGATATGATGATCCAATAACAGTGTTATTATTCTTGACACCGACAGGGAATGGACGATGAAGTAGTTCCACCGGCAGTAACTGATTATGTCGCTCGTGTTCTGCCAAGGGCCTCTATCCACAGGCTACCTAGTGAAGGGCATTTCTCGTTTTTGTTTTTCTGCGATGAATGTCAAAAGCAAATGTTCTCCACCTTGTTCGGACTTCCTAAAGGGCCACTGAAGGAGGCCGAAGGAGACTTACTTGAGAAACCATCCCCAGTCACTCTTTCCTAGGGATAACTGTCGATGTCGGCTCACATCCAACAAGGTTTTTCTTCTTTTGTTTGTTATTTCCTGTAAATACCAGATACCACTCTAGCTGTAAGGAGCTCGCAGCAGACTGGACTTCCTGGATTCAGATAGCCCCACTTCGCAGTATTTTGCATAGCACGATGATCGGCACTACACCAAACAGGAAACTGACCCTTTCTGTGTCCCGTTCCGGCTTTACATTTTGATCAGTTAATGCCAGAGCATTTTGAATTGAATCAGTCAGAGTACTTACTTGAGGAAAACTGCGACGCTCTGATTATTATAGAGGCTTCCCTTTTATGTTAAGATGGCCTACTTGTATGCCCCACCCCATGTTTTTGTTTGTCACTCCTTAATAGGCAACTGTTCGTTTGGGTAATTGGATGTTTGTCTGAAAATCTAGCAGAGATGCACATGCACAATTCGTTCTCCAGAAAAGCAATGGACAATCGGTATGCAAAGTTCCACTGACATGTTTCGGCATAATAACCCAGACAGCCGCTCTGCTAAGGAAGTTCACATTGACAAAAACATGACTACATGTAAAGGCCACCTCTAAGCAAATGGATCCAAAACAATGTTTCACAAAAAAAAAAGCAATACAATTTCTATGAAGCGGGCTCATCGAATAGTCCCTTGTATGTGTAATCTCTTCCAGCAAATTATGGCGACTAATGGTGACTCCGGAAAATCTCAAAAGCTAACGAGAACTGGGTATGGCCAGTTTCTCCGGAACAGAAAAATCAGAAGTTTCTACAACTCCTACACGTCGAACCTGTATGAAGCAGGGGTTGAAACAGCAAGTCTCTCCACGATCCACTCCTCTACCACTCCTGCAATGGCATTATTGTCAACATCTCATCAGAAGGCAGATCCACTCCTCTTGGTGTTACCAAGCAGAACATCTTTAGCTTCGTTGATCTTGGACGCAAGGTAATGACTGCCGCCAGAATCGGGATGATTCGCCACCATCACTCTCCTATGTGCCTCCTTGACCTTATTCGCGGGGGTACTTTCCCTATTTCGCACAGAATCAATTAACAAAACATGAGCTAAGGCAATCCCTTTAAGGTATATCAAATCGCAGCAACCAACACGAGGAAATCAAGAACCCAATCAAAATAATCCAAAATCAACACCGATTAGGTCGATCAATGACAACCTGACGCCGAGAATCAAAGCCGCCTCTCTCCTGGTCATGCTAGCCTGGAACCCTCCCTCGTAAAACCTGCGCATCTGCGGTGGCCTAGCCTTGAACGCCTGCCACGCCTGGATTCCATACCTACTGGCATAAGCAGCCGCAGCTATCGCGATCCCAGCAACCAGCGGCGTCGTCGTCTGGAAGAATAACAAAATCGAAAAGAAAAACAACATCTTCAAAAAGACCAACCAACGGAATCCGCTAAAACCACCCTCCCAAGCATTCAATCGGATCACGCAATCAACTCCAATCCCCGAGAATCAGAACTTCATCGGATCGATAGCGGAGGAAGGGAATACGCACTCACCATCGCAGGGAAGCCGGCGAGCACAACTCGGTCGGAGCCTCGTGTGACTTCCCCCATGGGTTTAGGGTTTAACTCTACACCCTTCGTTTGGGCCACATATCTATTGGGCCCGTGATGGGAATATGGGCCTGGAGTCCACGGTTAATGGGCTTAGCCCAAGTTTCCTTTTTAATGGGCTCATTACGGGCGCCGAGGTTTGGGACTCGAAGACTAATATTTGAATTCATAAAAAATATATAAAGTGGGATTTCAATGTCATCCAAAATTGGTTTCACTATGAATAAATTAATCATAACTTGGAGTTTACAAAAAGAAGATGATAATATCACTGACAATTCACGTTGTTTTGGGCCTGCAGGCCCGTTTTAAAAAGCCCGCGGAGATGTTATCAGCCTTTTTGCCGATCATTTGTCTCGTCGTGCCAAGTGGTTGTAGTTGGATTCCGTCGTCGTCGTGTTCTCCGTAACTAGTGGTGATTCCTGGCGTGACTGGTGAAGGTGCCAGACCATGATTTTCGAGCAGTCATCGCCTGGTATACCCTTCACTTTAGCATCGCCTTCTTCTAAGATCTCCTTCACAAACTTTATCGAGTCCTGCCAGAAATTTGATCATCAGAGGGGTAATTCTTGCACAGTCAATGACGATAACCATTAGTCGCCAACTGCCCCCTAACGACTCCTGCGATGCATATTACCTGATCTGATGTGGCCTGGGACGAAGACGGCCTACCCCACCTCTCGGGGTCCCAGAGTACTGAGCTATTGAACGCGAAGCTGGACTCGTGTATCGACGGTGGACGCCTCGTGCCTGTGTCATTGTCTTCCGTCTCCCCGAGGTGCCACCCCAACAACTGGGAGGTATTGACAATATTTGGATGATGAGTCAAACAGCAGGTTTGACCTGCTATGACTTTACAGAAGCTGAAACCTCCTGTAACGAAGATACGCTTCGTAAGAGAGGAAAATATCATAAAAATATTTTCTTCACCCTCCAAGGATCATTTCAGATCAAGAGACGTGATTAGAGAATATTTCCAAAAATAGATATTTCAATAATAAATTATTTATTAATTAATTATTGATTATCTTAATTAAATTATTAATTCAAAAAAAGAATATTCTTAGGAATATTATTTGGATTAATATTTCGTCCAGATACAATATTTTACTTGTCTGGAACGAATCAATTATTTTGGGAATAAATCGTTGATTATTTCCTTATATAGAAGGTTAAGTTGCTGTTACTAGCCGAACCTTCTGTAATGCATTATCTGGTGATTTAATTGTCAAAATAAGACAAAATTAAATCTGGAGGTTCCAACCAGATATTTGCACGACCCCATCATCATATTTCTCAAGTTGGAAATAAAATATTTTTTCTTTCCAACTATAGAAGGTTGCTGACCGATTTAGGCTTTAACCTTCTGTAAGATGAGATCTCGTGATTAGATGATTCGATTGATCTAAAATCAATCAAATATTGTCCCTAAATGATTTTTACACGTTGGGGATGAATCTGGTCACTTTACGTTTTTGGCAAAATAAGTTTCCTTCTTTACAGGAGGACGGAACCCCTATATAAAAGAAAAACCTAAAAACATTTTAAAACGATTCTAGAATATAGATCAGAGGTAAGTCTTGGCATTTGGCAACGTTAGCGGGTGGTTAACGTGTGTGCAGGTGTGCAGGACAGGTTCTCCAGGCGAGAGTTCTCGCAGGAGGTAACTACAGCGGGTTGAGCGTGGGTGAAGCCGCTCCGGTGACTTCGTTGCGTACGGATCTGAGGGACTCAACCGGAACTTTGTCCGTGACGTCGGACTGCGTGCATCAGGGCCTGGGGAAGGGTTCGTTGGTGGCGAGTAGGCGTACAAAGTTGGTCGGAGAGAAGGAGTCCGTAGCAGGGGTTCAGTGGTGAGGGACCTCCAACCTTCTGTAGTTGGTTATTTTGTTATCTGTGCGATTGCAGCAGGTGTGCTTTGGTGAAGCCACTCCGTTAGCGTCGTTGGCTGCAAAACCGAAGGACTTGGCCAGGAGTGCTGTCAGTGAAGCCGGGTGGGCGTACAGCAGGTCGAAGAGAAGGTTGTTGCAGCAGGCGTAAGTGGTGAGGGACTGAAACCTACTGTAGTCGTACTATCTTTATTTGTTTTGCAGATTAAACCAAAAAGACAAAAAGAGAAGCATATCAGAGGCATCCAAACACTTGGAGAAAGCGTCATCAGATCTGTTCGCTGATCCACAGAAGGAATAGTCCGCTACAGAGTCACAGAAGGCTGAAGCTTCCAGCCAACATTCTGTGCTTGCTCAAGTCTGGTTGATTTCCTTGTGATTCGACCTAGACACATTCTAAACACAGCAAGAGTGTTTCTTGCATTGGTAAAGCTAGTCTTACCGTCCCGTGGTCAAAGAAATTGTTTTCTTACACCACAGAAGGTTTTACCTTCTACACTGTAATCTCTATACGAGTTATTAGTGAAAAGTGACCGAAAGTGGACGTAGGTGATTTCACCGAACCACTATAAAATCCTTTGTGTTCTGCGACTCATTTCGAAGTCAAATTCACACGTTCCATAATTACAGAAGCTTGAAGGCTCTGTAAATTACAGTAAGCTACTTCCGCTGTGAGGGTTGTGAAAAAGCGTTCAAGAATTCCTTAATTGGACTTAACACTAATTCACCCCCCCCTCTTAGTATAATCTTTGGGCCAACAATTGGTATCAGAGCAAGGTTCAACGGAAGCTTAACCGCTCGTTGAGATCTTACAGCAGCTCGAACCTTCTGTACGCTCTCTGAGTACTACTACCTTGCTGAATTCAATAGAAGCTTAGTTCTCTATTTGAATTCAACATTTAGAACAAAAGCAGTTTCAACAAAAGCCTTATAGCTTGTTGATTTCTTATAGAAGGTTGTACCTTCTATTACTCTCTGTCTCTACCTTACAGAAGCTCACACTCTGTAATAGTCTCAAATCTATTTTTACTCTACAGAAGTACTATACTCTGGTAGAATTCAAAAACTTGTGACTCAACAAAAGCTTAACAGCCTGTTGAGATTCTATAGCAGCCTGTACTTGCTACGCGGTAGATTCCTGATATACAGAAGCTGACGCTCTGTTACTATCACTATCTGTCTTTCTTCTACAGTAGCTCATTGCTCTGCTAGAAACCAACTAGTTGCATCAAAACAGGATTCAACAAAAGCTTGAGTGCTTAGTTACATCCTATAGAAGGTTATACCTGCTATACGCATATAACCGATTGTTGCGCTGTTTTCTTCTGCTGAAATCTTGAGGGTTCTGCGGAATTAAACTACTTGGCATCTCTACTCTATTTTACAGAGATTTGATTGCCTACAATATCTGTTTCAATTTAACAGAAGTTTTCGTGCGTTAAGAATCAGTACAGTACCATAAAGGTTCTGCTATTCTGCACAGAAGCCTAACCTTCTGTAAGTTGAAAAAATGGGTGATAATTGCTATATACCGAAACCACACATTGGGAATCCTCCAATGTTTGATGGTAAAAATTTTTCCTATTGGAAAATCCGAATGAGTGCCTTTGTAGATGCAATCGATGATGATTTGTGGTCGTTCATTGAAGACGGTCCACCTATTCTACCGATTGAACTACAAATTGATCCTGATGGTCGTCCTACTCGGGAGAACCTTAGGATCAAACGACTCACCAAAACGGCTAAGTACTTAATGTTTAGTGCTATGTCGGAAAGTGAATTCGTTAAAGTCTCTACTTGCACTTCGGGCAAGGAAATCTGGGATAAACTTGTCACCATGTATGTTGGGACGAATCAGATTAGAGAAACCAAGATGAATTTCTTAATTCATCAATACGAGAACTTTACCATGAAGAGTGAAGAATCTGTAGAACAAATGTTCCAGAGACTTAACCTTCTGGTAGATGCCTTAACTCACTTAGGCAAACACTATACTAATTCTGAATTAGTAAGAAAGGTTCTACGAACTCTGCCCAAATCTTGGGAAGCAAAGAAAACGGCCATTGAGGAAGCTAAGGATCTATCTACTCTTCGATTAGATCAACTTATGAGCTCCTTAATGTCATATGAAATGGAGAGAACCTCTCAGTCTGATGTGAAAAGAGCATCAATTGCCTTCAAAGCATCAGAAGAACCAATAGAAGACTCTGACAATGACGCAGAAGTCGATTCGGATGATGAACTCGCTATGATTGCTAAACGCCTTCTGCGGTTCGCTTCCAAAAGACGTTTCAACAAGAAAAATCAGAAACGTGAACAGCAGTATGATCCAAAGATGATCAGATGCTATGAGTGCAATAGGAAGGGACATTTCAAGTCTGATTGTCCTCTACTAAAGGAGAAGGAAAAACCTTCTGTACAAACCAAACCCAAGAAAGCAATGATTGCTTGGGCGGATATCGAAGATTCTGATGATGAGGAAGAAGAAGCACTAATGTGCGTAACTACTCACACAGAAACTCAAAACTTTATAGAAAGTCAATTCTGTTTTCGAACAGAAGCTACAGAAAATGAATGGTATCTGGACAGTGGCTGCTCAAGGCACATGACCGGAGATCCATCCAAATTCTCTAAGCTGACCTTACAGAACGGAGGTTCTGTTAAATTCGGTGACAATAGCAAAGACTCTATCATTGGAACAGGAACTATTGGAAGTCCTGATTCTATGGCTATAGAAGAGGTTCTGCTAGTTACAGAACTTAAACATAACATGCTGAGCATTAGCCAGCTTTGTGACAAAGGCTATACTATAACCTTTGATCAAGATAAATGTTCTGGTATCCTAAACAATGAAGTCCGCTTCATTGGAAATCGGAAAAGGAACATCTACACTTTAACACAGGAGAGCTTCTGTGTAACAGAAAGCTGTCTTCTGTCTGTCAAAGACGAAACTCATCTTTGGCATAGAAGGTTAGGACATTCCAACCTCCAATTGCTATCCAAGCTTGCTAGAAAAGAATTGGTAAAAGGCTTGCCTAATATCAAATTCGAGCAAGACAACTTCTGTGAAGCTTGTTCACTTGGTAAGCAAACTAAATCTTCATTCAAGTCTAAGAATGAGATTTCTACTACTCTACCCTTGGAACTTCTACATATGGACATATTTGGTCCTACTAGAGTTCAAAGTATTGGTGGAAGAAGATATTGTCTAGTAGTTGTAAATGACTACTCTAGATACACCTGGGTCAAGTTCTTGACTCATAAAAGCGATGCATTTGAATCTTTCATAAAGCTCGCTAAGCAATTACAGAATGAAAATAGATCTTCTGTAAAAGCCATTCGAACGGATCATGGTACAGAGTTTGAAAACCATGATTTCGCTACCTTCTGTGATGAACATGGTATCGATCACAACTTCTCTGCTCCTTACACTCCTCAACAGAATGGAGTCACAGAAAGGAAAAATCGAACTCTTATAGACATGGCTAGAACCATGATTTGTGAGAGTAATGTTCCACAGAACCTATGGGTTGAAGCAGTAAATACTGCCTGCTATATCTCTAATAGAGTACTACTAAGACCTAAATTAGAGAAAACTCCCTATCAACTATACAGGGGGAGAATACCAAATATTTCCTATTTTCATGCCTTTGGAAGTCCATGTTTTATACTGAGACCTTCTAAGGACAACCTCGGGAAATTTGATGCTAAATCAGATGAAGGTATCTTTTTAGGATACTCACTGACTAGCAAAGCTTATAGAGTCCTTAACAAAAGGACTTCTACAATAGAAGAGTCAATTAATGTAAAAATTAATGACTCATCAACAGAAGATAATACTAATCAAGTAATATCTTTTGAACCTACAGAAATACCTGTAGAACCCAAATCTTCTAAGGAAGGAAGAGAAGGGAACGAACATTCTCTTCACAATTCTGGAAGAGAATCTGAACAAACTGTTGAAAATTCTTCAGAAGCATCATCTTCGCAGAATAATCAACTGAATGATATAAGAGCACCTGCTTTATATCAAAAACGACATCCTATTGATCAAGTCATAGGAGACTTTGATAGAGGCATTCAGACGAGACGTTCTGTAAACGCCTACTATGAACATTCCGCTTTTCTTTCACAGAAAGAACCAGATGGATTAGATGAAGCTCTAGATGATCCAGATTGGATCCTTGCAATGCAAGAGGAGCTTAATCAATTCGAAAGGAACAAAGTGTGGACACTTGTTCCTAAACCTGATAACCGTTCCGTTATTGGAACTAAATGGGTATTCAGGAATAAACTCGATGAGTCAGGTGCTGTTGTAAGAAACAAAGCACGACTTGTTGCCAAAGGGTACTCTCAAGAAGAGGGTATTGACTTTGATGAGACGTTCGCTCCTGTAGCACGTCTAGAAGCAATAAGGCTACTGTTAGCCTATGCTTGCTACAACAACTTCAAGTTGTATCAAATGGACGTGAAAAGTGCTTTTCTCAATGGAGAAATCAAAGAAGAGGTATACGTAAGTCAACCTCCTGGATTTGAAAATCCACAGCACAAGGATCACGTCTATAGACTCTCCAAGGCTCTATACGGTCTAAAACAGGCGCCTAGAGCATGGTATGAGAGACTTAGCTCCTTTCTTATTAAAAAGGGCTATAAAAGAGGAAGAGTAGATACAACTCTCTTTCTCAAACACAGAGGTGATCATTTAGTAGTTGTCCAAATCTATGTCGATGACATTATTTTTGGATCAACGAATGATAAACTCTGTACAGAATTCTCTGAACTCATGACAAGTGAGTTCGAGATGAGCATGATGGGAGAACTTACGTTCTTCCTCGGCCTACAAATTCAGCAGACTGATGAAGGTACTTTCTTACATCAAGAGAAGTACACTAAGCAACTCCTGAAAAGATTTGGCCTAGAGGGCTCTAAGCCTCTGTCTACTCCAATGGCTACAAGTGCCAAGATAGACAAGGACGAAAATGGTAAAGAAGTAGATAATAAGCTCTACAGAAGCATGATTGGCTCTCTTCTGTATCTTACTGCTTCTAGACCAGACATACTATTTAGTGTATGTCTCTGTGCTAGATATCAATCAGCACCTAAAGAGTCTCATCTGATAATGGTA
This sequence comes from Melastoma dodecandrum, assembly GCA_029817715.1. Classification (NCBI taxonomy): domain Eukaryota; kingdom Viridiplantae; phylum Streptophyta; class Magnoliopsida; order Myrtales; family Melastomataceae; genus Melastoma; species Melastoma dodecandrum. Next base: position 151,447 of record JARUPY010000262.1, read on the forward strand.
AAGAGAATCTTTAGATATTTACAAGGTTCTGTAAATCTTGGCATATGGTATTCCAAGAGATCAGACTTTACTCTCGTTGGGTACTCAGATGCTGACTTTGCAGGATGTAAGATCGACAGAAAAAGTACAAGTGGTACTTGTCAGCTAATGGGAAACATGTTGATCTCATGGTTTTCCAAGAAGCAGACATCTGTTGCTCTATCCACTGCAGAAGCCGAGTATATAGCAGCTGCAAGCTGCTGTGCTCAACTTCTATGGATGAAACAGCAACTTGAGGACTATGGTCTTTCATTTGCTGAAATTCCGATCATGTGTGATAATACTAGTGCGATTCAATTAACGCGCAATCCAGTTTATCACTCACGATCAAAACACATAGAACTCAGACATCATTTTCTGAGGGATAATGTACAACAAGGTTCTGTAAGCGTGAAATACGTTAATACAGACCAGCAATTGGCTGACATTTTCACCAAACCCCTTGACCAGGAGAAATTCTTCTATTTCAGGAATGAATTGGGGATTTGTCATCCATTTTAATAATAGAGACGTTGTACAGCAAGTTCAACGTTCTGTATTAAATATCTTTCGAAAATTTAATTCGAAATGTATTTTTCAAAAGAGTACTCTAGACAATATTATTCTAATGAAAATCTTGTCAAGAAAGAGTCCTTCTCATTAACGTAGATTCTTACAGAAACTACGCATAGAAGGTTATACCTTCTGTACAATGCTCTTTTAACAAAATATATTCCTTAATTTTGAAACAGAAAGTTAAACCTTCTGTTCCAAAGAATATTTTTGAAAAATCAGGGAGAATCTTATCTGATTCATCTCCTATTATATCAAGAATCGATGATCTTGATAAAAAAAATTGGGAATACATGATCTTATTGGAAGATTTTGTCCCAATTAATCAATTTTGGGAAATAAAATAATATTTTTCCAAAATTAAAACATTACCTTCTTCTTTATGTTCTCACGGTGTCACTCGTGGTTCTCCACCACCATTGATACTTCACAGAGAAACCCTAGAAGAAAATCTGTCCTTCCAACTTAATCTCTTAGCCAAATCGCTCTACCCAACTCCGATTATGGCACCTAAGAGGAAGTCCGAAGTTCGCCGCTCGTTCTCCCTCTCCGTCACACCTCCTTCGGCTGAGTCTCAACCAGCCAAGCCCGTGATTCCTACTGCTGATGAGGAAATCGCACCCTTGGATCCAGAGATCGTCGCGTACTCCCTCGCTGAAAACAAGGAAGTCGCTGACGCTGCTACCGAAGGGCAGCAGGACAAAGTCCCTGTTCTGAAAGAGAACCCTGTTTCTGAGGAGTCTCTGGAGGAACCTACTGGTGAGGATGACGAAGCATCTCATCCCACCGATGATCTCGTCTTGGAGGACAAAAACCCTCAGGAGGATGCTGATCTGGAACAGGAAGTTGAAACCCCTGTCAGAAACAGCGTCGTCTCTGATGACGATGAGGACGAAGTGCAGGAGGTCACTCCCCCAGCAGTTGCTGCTCCTCAACCTACTGTGTCACCCAAATCGAAGGTGAAAGGCAAGGCTGTTGCCGTGGAGCCTATCCCTGTCAAAGCCAAAAGATCGGCCTCGATTATCGTCTCTGGAAGTGTATCCTCCAGGACACGACACAAACGCAAAAGCCCCGAGTCTGTGAGTAAGTCCTTAGAGCAGGAGGTCTTAAAAAAGACTAAGCCTACAGGTACAATCGCAGCTCAGGTAAAACCTACTGTCTCTCAGGCTGAAATAGAGCAGATCATGAACGCAGAAGCTGTTCCCTCCTGTGATGTCTCAAACAGGCAGATTGCTGCGTGCAAACGGCTAGATTTTAGCTGGTTTAGCGAGAATGATCTTGATATTCTGCCTCTATATGAGAAGTTGGATTTAAAAGTGTTCTGTGAAACTTACGTCGAAGTCGCTGTTACAAGGATTCGAGAATTTTATACAAATCTCACCTTTTTCAGGATTAACGACGTTGTTAAGTATGTCAGGACCATGATTGATGGTGTCTTCTTGGTGTTTTCAATTCATGATGTCAACACCCTGTATGGCTGCAAAGAGCACCCTGTTCTTCCTGCGGCAAACAAGAATCAGTCATACAGCGCCATACTTGGATCTAAAGTGAAGGTGCCGCAGTACCTTGAATCTGCTGCACTGAACCTTCCTAAACGGATCCTCCATCGATCTGTCATTTTCTGTCTCCTACCAAGGACAGGAAGTCTGGATGCTGTAACAACCAGAGATGCTCAGATTATGGAGCATTTGCTGCTGGGAAAGCCATTCAACCTGGGGGCGATGATTTTTGCTCACATGCAAGCTTGTCTTAAAGCAAAGGACAAAGCTCTCCCCTATGGTCAGGTTGTAGCTGCTCTTCTCCGTCTTCGCAATATTGATCCAAATCCTCCCACCGCACTGGAAAAATGGCGAGTTGGAAATTTTGGTCGACAAATCATTGCAAGTATGCAATATGTGAGGACTCAAGGAGGCTGGATTCAGAAATCCAAAGGGAAAGAGAAACAGCAGAAGGAAGCACCTGCTACTTCTGACAAGAGTGGACCTACTGCTCCAAAAGCTACTGTTCCACCTTCTTCAACCCTGGAACAACCTCGAGAAGGCTCATCCTCTTCTTTGCCAAATCTCATCAGAGATCTGCAGCGACAAATTGTTGCACAGACTGAGGAACTTAAAGTCCTCAAGGATACGGTCGCTGAGCTAGTCATTACTGTTGAACGTCAGGAAAAGCTCCTCCGTGACAATCTCCAGTAATGTGTTCTGCTTAATTTCCAGCACCCTAGACCTACTGTAATGGTCTTAAATAAGTGACTGATGATGTGTACCCCTTTTGGGATGAACTATTTTAATTCTGCAGTTTGGTTTTATTCTATTGTGAGAATACCTTCTACAGGATCTTAGATCTCCGCTTTCTACCTTCTATACTTTTTGATATGACAAAAAGGGGGAGAGATTTTGGAGAACTAACACAGAGATATAGCGTATGCTAATCTCAAACCCACAAGAATTCTTGTGATATTTAGCGGGATAGAAGGACTAACCTACTAAGAGGTTTTTTTAACCTTCTATAAGGGTATGCAAAATTTTGAGTATAACTCATTTTTGCTGGGAGTGCAGAAGCTCATGCTACTGTCGGGCTAAATATACAGGAGCCTTGTCCCTGTAATCTGTACAAGCTAAATGCTTACACAGAAGCTTTTGCACTCTGCAAAAGTAAAAGCTTCTATAAAGTGTCAAACCCTTACTATCTCTATCTTAGGGGGAGTTTGATACGTCATCTTGTATGAACATATCTCCTATGGATGAAAGTTTTGTCATCATCAAAAAGGGGGAGATTGTTGACAAGATTTTGATGATGAGTCAAACAGCAGGTTTGACCTGCTATGACTTTACAGAAGCTGAAACCTCCTGTAACGAAGATACGCTTCGTAAGAGAGGAAAATATCATAAAAATATTTTCTTCACCCTCCAAGGATCATTTCAGATCAAGAGACGTGATTAGAGAATATTTCCAAAAATAGATATTTCAATAATAAATTATTTATTAATTAATTATTGATTATCTTAATTAAATTATTAATTCAAAAAAAAAATATTCTTAGGAATATTATTTGGATTAATATTTCGTCCAGATACAATATTTTACTTGTCTGGAACGAATCAATTATTTTGGGAATAAATCGTTGATTATTTCCTTATATAGAAGGTTAAGTTGCTGTTACTAGCCGAACCTTCTGTAATGCATTATCTGGTGATTTAATTGTCAAAATAAGACAAAATTAAATCTGGAGGTTCCAACCAGATATTTGCACGACCCCATCATCATATTTCTCAAGTTGGAAATAAAATATTTTTTCTTTCCAACTATAGAAGGTTGCTGACCGATTTAGGCTTTAACCTTCTGTAAGATGAGATCTCGTGATTAGATGATTCGATTGATCTAAAATCAATCAAATATTGTCCCTAAATGATTTTTACACGTTGGGGATGAATCTGGTCACTTTACGTTTTTGGCAAAATAAGTTTCCTTCTTTACAGGAGGACGGAACCCCTATATAAAAGAAAAACCTAAAAACATTTTAAAACGATTCTAGAATATAGATCAGAGGTAAGTCTTGGCATTTGGCAACGTTAGCGGGTGGTTAACGTGTGTGCAGGTGTGCAGGACAGGTTCTCCAGGCGAGAGTTCTCGCAGGAGGTAACTACAGCGGGTTGAGCGTGGGTGAAGCCGCTCCGGTGACTTCGTTGCGTACGGATCTGAAGGACTCGACCGGAACTTTGTCCGTGACGTCGGACTGCGTGCATCAGGGCCTGGGGAAGGGTTCGTTGGTGGCGAGTAGGCGTACAGAGTTGGTCGGAGAGAAGGAGTCCGTAGCAGGGGTTCAGTGGTGAGGGACCTCCAACCTTCTGTAGTTGGTTATTTTGTTATCTGTGCGATTGCAGCAGGTGTGCTTTGGTGAAGCCACTCCGTTAGCGTCGTTGGCTGCAAAACCGAAGGACTTGGCCAGGAGTGCTGTCAGTGAAGCCGGGTGGGCGTACAGCAGGTCGAAGAGAAGGTTGTTGCAGCAGGCGTAAGTGGTGAGGGACTGAAACCTACTGTAGTCGTATTATCTTTATTTGTTTTGCAGATTAAACCAAAAAGACAAAAAGAGAAGCATATCAGAGGCATCCAAACACTTGGAGAAAGCGTCATCAGATCTGTTCGCTGATCCACAGAAGGAATAGCCCGCTACAGAGTCACAGAAGGCTGAAGCTTCCAGCCAACATTCTGTGCTTGCTCAAGTCTGGTTGATTTCCTTGTGATTCGACCTAGACACATTCTAAACACAGCAAGAGTGTTTCTTGCATTGGTAAAGCTAGTCTTACCGTCCCGTGGTCAAAGAAATTGTTTTCTTACACCACAGAAGGTTTTACCTTCTACACTGTAATCTCTATACGAGTTATTAGTGAAAAGTGACCGAAAGTGGACGTAGGTGATTTCACCGAACCACTATAAAATCCTTTGTGTTCTGCGACTCATTTCGAAGTCAAATTCACACGTTCCATAATTACAGAAGCTTGAAGGCTCTGTAAATTACAGTAAGCTACTTCCGCTGTGAGGGTTGTGAAAAAGCGTTCAAGAATTCCTTAATTGGACTTAACACTAATTCACCCCCCCCTCTTAGTATAATCTTTGGGCCAACAGGAGGAATCACAGACTGGCCCCTTAATGTCAACCTTCTCCTCGCTTGCTGACACGACCGCCACTGGCCACGTCCCAAACACCCTTCACAAATATACCAAAGTTCTTTATCAATTCCATGCCATTTCAATCAAGATATGCCTGACGAATCAGATCCGTACTTGATCTCACGGAGCTCGTTGAAGAAGTTGAGGTCATAGACGTTCGAGATAGGCGCAAAGTGGACGATCCCGCTCAAGCTGTGCTCCTTGACATGCCGGAGCGCCACGTTCTGCTGGTGGTCTGCCTCTGTGGCTGCGTCCGTGAAGTTCTCCTTATAAACCACGTGCCTGTACATGATCCCCGTCCTCCTAAGCATCTCCGAAACCTCATCTCGTTCCGTCCTCTTCTCTACCACCACCCACAGCACCGGTGGAGGGACGAGCCTCATCGTGTTCGCCATCTTCTCGAGCATGATTATCCCATGTCTACGCTCCTGAGATTCCGCCGCAGTCGGGAGCGGCGTTATTACTATAAGGAGTCTCCTTGGGGTCATCACTTCAGGCTCCGTCGTCTCAGAATCATCCCCTTCATAATCACCCCCGCTTACTTCAACGAACGTAGAGTTCACGGCGGGAATTCCCAACACGAGGGTTCCATTTTTGTTCTCCGGGGCACCCGGCTTCTCGGACACCAACATCGTCCCTTCCTGGGACGAGGAAGAGAAAACGGTGGACTTCCCGGTCGGAGCGAACCCGGTGAAGAAGCCCATGATAAAACACAACGAGAAGTGGACCATCGCCTTCTTCCATAGCTGAACCTTCTTCTTCGATCTTTCCGAAGACCCCATAATCTCAAAAACTTGTGAAGGAAAAAAAATGCAGGACTTTAGGACCGAGTCTATATTTCCTCTTACAAGAATGGGTCGGAAGATTATTTGGTCTTAAAAATTAAGATAAAAGGCAGCGATTTATTGGAGGAAACGTGCGTATGATTGGAACTGTCCGAAAGGTTGTTGTTAGGCAAATAATTAGTCGTCACTTGAAGATAAAGGGAAAGAGATTGGACGCCGAGAAAGAAACATGAATTATTATTTTTTTTTTTTTTGGGGGGGGTGTGGGGAGTAGGGAGTTGAACTTGGCACCGAATAGTTGTTGGCGTGGAACTTTCAAGGTGTTTCTTATTAAACTGATGCTTACAATTAAGAATCATTGCTCGTGGTTGTAGTAGTTGTTAAGAAGAAAAATTATGGTGAGTTGTTGGGGATGGCGGGGCGGAGAAGTTGGAGTTTTTTTTTTTTTTGACCCCAAAAGTTGTCTTTTTCCTTTCTCTTTTTTCGTTGTTGTTCGAGAGAATCCCAGTTTGCATCATCGGATGTCCGAATTCGGGAATCCTTTTAGGACAGTGGAGACAGTGTTTGGTTTTCAGGGGATTGTCTGTCTCCGTGGGACTGTCCCCAAAGTCACTAGCGCTTGCAGATCACTACTTGTATGAAGAAATTCCTTCAATCTGTCAAAATCCTGTGTCGAATTTGGATCAACATGCACCCTTGAACTGTAAATGTTATCACCCTTTTTCCTTAATTCGGTTTCACCGTTAGACACAGGTAGGTTTAACCTGGATATTTCCCCCTTCAGAATTATTGGGAATCTCAATTTCACCCCCATAGATGGACAAAATAGTGGGGCAGGGCTGCATAATTCATTCTTAGTTACCAGCAAGTTCTCCGAAGCTGAAAATCAACTAGCGCTGTTGTTCTCAAACAGTAAAATTGGATGATGCTTCTTCTTCTTAGGGCCAACTCTCCAGAAACTTCAGATGTCCTCGACAGAAAAGAGTATGTTTATGTATTCAGCTATGGGTCAGCTAAAAGCTATTTTCCAAAAAACCAGGCGCGGCTGACTCTATCTATTCCCTGCAAATCCCGAGCGTTAAATCATCCGCGGCAACCCTAAAGTGGTTTAAGCAATCATTATTCTGTGGGATTGGCAGAGATGGACTCCCTTTTAGGTCTGTGCTTCTTCCATTTCCTTTTGGGTAAGGTCATGATCCAGGAAGGCACCTCACAACCAGAAGCTGCCATCATGTTGGCCACATTCCTAAGCAGTGGGATGTCCTCCTCGGTATAAAAGGTGATAGCTTCTCCGTTCCTTCCAGCACGACCGGATCGACCTGTTCCGTTAATCATGGTCAACTACAAAGCAATGTGATGTATTCGTGATTTCATGACCGATGGGCAAGAACAGAAGATGAACTCATTTTCTGCCCTCTAGCAATAAGAATTACTGATACAAAACCATGGCCAGGCCCTAGACGTCATGTCAAGAGATGGTACCGATTCTATGGATGTAAGCTGCAGCAGAGTCGGGGAAATCGTAGTTGATAACACAGTTCACTCCTTTAAAATCCATCCCCCTAGCAATCAAGTCGGTGGCAATCAGTACCCACGTTTTCCCAGCCCTGAAATCATCAACGGCATCTTCCCGCTGCATTGAAGTCAGCAAATTGTGAAGCGTAAGCATAGGGAGTGTCAAAGGAAGTTTAAAGTATGTCTAAGTTACAGCTTCAATGCCAGAGACCAGTATCAATATTGCCGTATACTAAAAATAAATGATCACTCAGCAAGAAGTTGGGAAAAGTTGAAATCAAGAAGCTCCACTATGACATTACCTGGGTCTGAGATAGGTCTGAATGGATCACATTAGCCCGAATATTGTCTAGTGCTAGTTCTCCATAGAGTTCTTTGGCCCTCTCCTTGCTTTGTAAAAATATCAGCACTGGTGGATTCAAGCTCTACAGAAATTTCCAAATATTTACATCAATAAAAGTTATTTCTTTAAAGATGCGTATATATTCCTAGATTCAAACCGAAAACACAACTTGCAGAGTTAATACCGTATATACATAAAGCAGAAACCTCAAACAGAAAAGGCAGTTGCTAATTCCCCACTAAAAATAGCTAACCTTACGTATTCTAGTACGACAAGATAAAGCAGACGCATGAATCATCAACGAGAAAAGGTACCTCGGAAAAACTCTGACGAAGTGCAAGAAGCTTCCCTTCCTCACTTCCAGCAAACACCAGTTTCTGTTTTACAGATTTGTTGGCAGTGTTCCTGTACCAGAGTGATTTACTCACGCTAATCGAGAAGCATATTCCACTATTTTTATAACAACTAGTATGTACTTACTTTCTCCCAACAATTACTCGGACTGCATCATGCATGATAGTTCGAGCAAGGTCTTCTACAAAATCAGGTAAAGTAGCACTGAACAATGACCGAATTATTGAAGGATTGGAACATGCTTTGACTATGGAATCAATCTGCTTCAGAAGACCAAGCTCGAAGAGTTTATCAGATTCATCAAGGACGAGGTATTCAACCCTGTGAAAAGTCAATCAAGACATATCAACTAGACTATTCAACCTCCATCTAGGTAAAGAAAAGAAAAAGGAAATTCAGCATGTTCGCTCAGGCAATATGATTTGTTTCCAACAAGACCCATAATGAAGGGAAGATGGATCACGCTTTATTTGTTTTGTGATGCCTTCTATTAAAGTCATTAAAGTTCTAAAGTATAAGGCACCGCCAAAAGAACCTACTTGCTCAGGTCCATCTTTCTTTTCTTGATGGCCAGCTGCAACCGGAGCGGTGTAGATATAAGTACATCAACATGCAGCTTAGATATATCAGGGCTTCTCAAGAGGGCCTTGTTCATCAACTTTATCCGGAATTTACTTCCTCTAGCCAATTTCTTGCACTCTCGAGTAGTCTGAGCAGCCAACTCTTTTGTAGGACAAAGGATAACAGCACGAATTCCATCTTTTGATGCACGCTGATCAAATTGAAACGTTATCAGCTTTTTTCTCAATAGGACTACAGAAGCCATCGACAGCCAAATAATATACCTTAAGTTTTATGAGCATGGGACACACAAAAGACAATGTTTTCCCAGAACCAGTGGGTGCACATGCAAAGCATTCTCGTCCCTGCAGAAAATCAGAGATCAAACAGGAGTTACTCAACGCAGGGGACTTCACAAGATTTGATGTCTTAAAAAAGTAAAGGAGACCTGAGTGCCAGGTGTTTGAAATATATACGACACAACCTTAACAGATAAAGATAGAAAGTTTATAAACTACTAGAAGGCATACAGATAAGAGAACAGGGATGGCCTGCCTCTGGACTGGAGTTGGCTCAGAAAATCCAAGCTCTGCGATGTTGCATAACAGGTATGGTTTGCACTTAAATCTGTAAAAAGAACAGTTAACCCTCAGGCAGCTAACAATGATAAAGTAAGGTAAGAAAGACACCCCCTCTAGATACTCCGCTCATCCTATAATTTAGGAGAGGAAACACTCTACAAAAGATCTTGCTGCTAAGCAGACATCAAAGACTCATGCACACCTCCATGACAAAGGGCATTTAAACCAACTTCTAAGAGTATATAAGCAACTGATACAAATATCATCTTTCGAAAGCAGCTTTTAAGCAATTGGATTTTTTTACTCGGTTACTTGTATCTCTACTTAATTCAGTAAGTATTACCTCGTCCTCAACTCGGAGAAATCCTGAAGAGGGGATGGGATATCACTTCCGGAAACATGCACATTCAACTTCTTCCTCATGACTGCGTCACGCTGGCACAACAAATATTTAACCAAACTTATCCATCATCGCATTCACCAACAAAGAAAAACGCAAAAATCACTAGAAAAGCCAACCAGCCACCAAACCTCAAGCTTCCGGTAAAATTCCTTCCTCTCCCTGGCAGCCGCATCGCCCTCACCCACTTTCTTCTCGTCATCCAAATCCTCGGGTGCCTTCTTAGAACTCTTGAACACATTGAACCCATCAACCAAATCTAAAAACCAAACAACAACAACACCAACAAGACAGCAATTCAGCCACAAATACTAGAACTTTAACCGAACCCACAACCCAGAAAACCCTAAACTACCTAAAGATCCCGCCTTCCTCTTCCTCCCCTTCTTCTTATCCTTCGCGGGCGATTCCGAACTCTCTTCTTCTACCTCGGCCCGGCCAGAGTCTTCCACGGCATCCTTCTTCTCCAGACGAAACTTGGCGAAATCTCCAGCGAATTTCTTTCTGTCGAAGTGGATCCCGGCGAAGAGGAAAGACTGGTCTTTGTCCATGGAATTTGGAAGAGGCTCTGTTCTTGCTATCGAATAAAAGCCCCTTCTTGACTCTGCTCTCTAGGGTTTTTACGAGGGATTATAACTCATTACAATTTATTTAATCAATCCCATCATCTATTTTATTTTATTATAAAATAATTTTTAAGACAGGAAAAAGTGAGATTTCAGTTCACTTCGGTCGGAACGGAACTGCTGCACGAAGAGCACTTCACGCTCTTTTAAAAACACGCGCACAAAATCTCCCTCCCTCGTAAAAAAAAACCTCGCTACTTTGATCCTGTGAAGTAAATCGTGATCCCTTCGCTTCCCCACGGAAAATGTGGCAGTTCCTGCTCGCTGCGGCGGTCGCCGGATCAACCGGGTTCGTCGCCAACCACCTCTTCCACCACCCCACCCCCACCACCAACCCCTTCGACGCCGATCGCCCCACCTCCCAGGGGGACGGCTCGTTTCATCATCTTCCTCCCCCGGGCGACGAGGTCTTCCGGTTCTCCAGTCCCGGCTCGGGGGAGAAACCGAGGAAGAAAGGGAAGATGAAGAATAAGAAGACGGAGGAGGCGGAGGAGGAGGATGAGGAAGATAAATCGACGCAGAAGATTGAACTTGGCGGAAGGGGGAGCGTAATGGGTGTCGGAGACGAGAGGAGGAAGGTTGGGAGGGGGAGGAGGAGGGTTCACGTCTGCCTGAAGAGAAGGAAGACTGGGAAGAAATGCGAGAAGCGTCCCCAGTGTGGATCCTGCTTGTCCAATGGTTTGATCTTGGATTCCTCCTGATTTATTTGTGTAGTTTATATATAGATGATAATTAGGCTGATTTTTGGCGGTAGTGATGTGACTTTTAGCTTTTTTGTTGGTTTCGATTCTTGAGTGGTCCCATTGATGGCCTTTTCCTGCTGCTCTTTTGTTTATGATGATCAATTCTTGCAAGGGGAAAAGTGCGCTTCTTCTCAATTGATTATATCCTTTGCCGTTACTCTTTTCAAGCAAATATTAGTTTGTAGCTGTATCTTTAGTGGGTCTGGACCAATTTGATGGTTGTAGGTGGTTTGCCATTTGATCGGAGGATCCAGTGCAGTTTCTTCATTGTGTGCTTGAAATAATCACATCAAGGTGGCTGTGCTGTGAGTAACTTGGCTCTGCATGTTGTTGAGTGTGCTGGTCTTTGTACCTTAATGTGATTTCTCTTCTGTGTAAATATCATCCGCGACTACATGAAATGTCTTAGATTATTTATCACAGATGGATCCTTTTTTAACTGGGGACTTGGTCTGGGTCTCATGTACATGTTGTCCGCCGAGAAATCCGAGATTCGTAAACTGAATACTGCCGTGGACGAGACGGTGAAAGTGGTCAAAGAGCTGAAGACTGAGCTTTACAGCAGTAAAATATTCATGGGAGAAAAAACTCATGTCTTAAATGTGTCCTTGAGCAACAAGAGCCAAAAGACAATCAGAAGTGCAGACAATGTGAAATTGTCCGGTCAGATCGCAAGCCATGAGGGCGAGTGTGCAAGTAGTGTTCTTACCGAGGAGTTACATGACTTTAAAATGACCGAACTGGAGGCAGAGCTCGAATCTCAACTGCAGAAGCTCCCATGGAGCATGAGAGAAGCTTCCTCCACTGATGAATCTAAGGTTGTCAAGGCGGATTCAATTGTGCCCTTTCAGAACATTTTCTTGATCACATGCTTAAGCGTGGATAGCATCCCTTTTCTGTATCAGATGGGAATTGGTGCTTCCGGCGAGAGGCTACATGAACAAGCAGATGAATCCCTTGGACTGCATTACTCCAACGGGGTCTTGCCGCACTTGCTGAAGCAGAAGCCGTCGCATGTGCTCATCCAGCAGCAAGAGAACCACATCGTGGAACTGGAGAGCGAGCTGCACTCAACCAGGTCAAAACTCAACGAGAAGGAAGCCGAGCTCCGCGCGCTCAAGGACTGTGTCGGGAGACTATCCAACATCTCCTTATCAGCCGAGTCAGGTACACAATCCTTCTTCCCTCCCCCCCCCCAACCCCAAATGCAAATTGCTGAAGAATTATTCCATTTGATATTACAACCAATGAAAGAGTGTTTAACAGATCTGGGTATTATGCCAGATGAGGAGTAAGAAGTGGATGCACGTTTGGGTGATTTAGGAGGAGAAGAGGATGATGATGTAGTGGGATCTGAGTCAAGCAAATCTCCAGGCGTTGTTGGCATGGAAAGGCCTAATCTTTAACTCTAACTCACTGGCACTCCCCAATCAGTCTCAAGCCAAGCCAACTCAAATAAGCTGCTGGTAAAACCTTTAGATGTAATAAGATGTTTACCAGTGCTAATTCGATATGGCATATGTTTTTTTTTTTGGGGGGGGGGGGGGGTTGGTGTTCTGAAAATTGATCAGAAGCGAGTGTTGCCTCCTTTACTTCTCTGGTTTGCCATTAAGGTGGGATCATGGGTGCACGATTACCTTTGACAAATCAAAGTGCATGTGACTACTGGGGGGGCTGGGGGGGGGGGGGGACACGTGATTCACTTTCAGAAGCAAGTTGTTCTTTCTGGGGCTCCAGTGGTTGACTCTGGGATGAGGTCAGGTCAGGACAGGAGATTGTCCGTAGGCATGAAACCTGGAGATGCATTGGTTGGTATTATGTGCAATTACATTGGCACAACTTGGAACATGATCCATTTGTATTTTGGGGTCATGGCCACCACATAAATATATCTTTTTCTTCACTCTCTATTCTCTCCCACCACCACCCCCACCCCCTCCAAATATCCTTTACAAAGCACAATTCACGACCACCACCAGCTTTCTTCTTCCACGGCATTCCCTCCCAAGAGTTTGGAACTACGTTCTACGGTCTCGTTTAGAGTTACTGGGATGAAGTTATCCGCCAGACAGGTATCGAGCCCTGGCCGGGTCGACAAGTTCCCCCCGCAGCTGATGAGGTCCCCCCGTTCCATCGCCTCGCGGAGCAGCCGTCGGGGGTCGAGGTTGCGTCCCGGTCCTATCTTCATGATACGGAGGACCTCTGCGGCTGCCTCAACGGCCGACACCAAGGAGCCTTCCTCTCCCAAGGTCACCTGCATGGGCCAGGTACGGGTGAGGTCCAAACAGGGTTCGAGAAAGAAGGGCGATCGTCCCGGGAGGCGCGACGGGTGCAGGTGGATCCCCATGGGCCTTTCCTGCCGAGGCTTGAAAGGAGGAGGGTCCTGGGTTAGGTTCTCGTTGTTTCGGCATTGCGTGCCGAGATGGCCCAAGTGGGTCTCCTTCTTCTGGTTTGGGAGGGGCAGTGGGTCCGGTAAGCGGGGCTCCGGAGACAAGGATGTGGAGTTTGGACACAGGTCCCGGGCCAAAGTCCAAGAGAATGTTCAGGATGATGATGATGATGATGAAGACGAGGAGGATGACGTAATGCAAAGGAAGGCAAATTGCTTGGATTCTTTGCCTTGTACACCACCGAAGAATGCATTGATCCTCACGAGAAGCAGATCAACGCCCTACACTTCGTCATCTCTGGCCTGCCGGTTTTGGGGCTCGCCACTTGATGCAGAGAGGACAGCACGCAGGATGAGCCTCGACCAACCACCCAAAACAGAGCACATGCGCCACGGGATCTTGGGATTGATGGAGGAATGCGGCCAACAGAAAGATACAGAATACGACAAGAGTTATAACGGAGGGCACGGAACCAGCCTGCCGGTCCAGGATGAAGACATGGCGGCGAGATCCGAGAGTGGTGAAGACCTCATAACAGGGGACATGGAGTCGGATGCGGACAGGCAGCTGATGCTGACCCGATGCAAGTCCGAACCAAGTCAGGACGGCGAGAAGACAAGTTTGGGAACAGTCAATTCTGGTTGTGCATGTGCATAGTGACTGATCCAAAAACTTAATTGCCAATCAATTCTTAATTAGTTTCAGATAATTTGTTTTGTATAAACATTGGATGCTCTGATCAATTCCGACTTAAACATTTGGTTCATTTAAATTCCATTTGATTAAGAGTTTGTTTTGCAATACCTTTCGTTGCGTCAACAAAACAAAGCCTAAGGCTCAACTATTTGTATTCATGGCGCATCACAGCAAGATGGTTCAACCAGCACACAGCATATTTACCTGTGTATCAGGATTTGCTGATATTAAGTTTAGTCGAAGAAGTGCTCTCCATATCGAATGGAAACAATCCCAGAGATATATCCGTGCCCCATTATCAAATCCGCGCCCGGAGCGCAGCCTGTATTCCACGACTTGCAAGCAAAATGGTTCCTACAGATTCTGTTGGTGTAGATGACGATGCTAGCGGTACACCCCCCCGGGTATAGTGGTTGTAATTCCCATCCGTTGCCAAGACGTCCTTCAGGCCATCAAAAGCAGCAGCGACAGTAGAAGAACAGCATTGGTGATGATAGGCAAGCCCTCGTGGTTTCAGGCAACAGAAGAAGAACAGCGACAACAAGTATCGCGGTGCTTGAGATTTCGATCGATACTCTTCGATTAGGTTAGGCTAGGCCTCATCTAACAGCTTAAAAGGATCAGTCTCCGGAGGAGAAGACAGAGAACATATGAAAAGGAGGGGATAAACTCTGATTCAAGCCGTCGGTTAGGAAACGGTTACAAGCCTTGTTCTTATAGGGCCAGCCTAATACATATTGGGCCTTCTCATTTGTTTACAAGCCCAGTTTTCATGTTTTTTTATTCCATGAAATTCCCTCCCCTCCCAAGCTCGCTCACAAATATTTATCGTAATTACAAGAGGCTAATAAAGATCTACATTACAAAACAGGTATGGTGTAAATAATTCCTATCCGAACTCATGGCTTTGTCGGATGTTGCCACTAGTCATTCAATTGCCCACATTCACTTATTCCCTCCTCTCCCTAGGAAAAAAAAATTAAAACTTACCTCCTCTAAAAAACCAACCAAAAGTTTATATAAATAACACCCCTTTCACATATAACCCACCCAATTTTTATTAAAAAAAGGAGAAGAAAGAAGTGGCAGAAAGTAGGGTGAATCATGAAGAGCAGCTCTTCTTCTTCTTCGACTTGCAGAATCCTCTCCCTCTTCCTCCTCCTCCTCCTCCTCACCATCATCCTTCTTTCCCATCTTCATGTCTCTCATGGTATCAATATTCCCTTTCCTCTTTAATTGGTGTGTTCCGGAAGGATTACCCGACGATCTTTTCCTTGCTAGTTCGTTTTGCAGGGGCGGATGATTCTCCTGCTTATGACATAGACTACCGGGGTCCAGAGACGCACCCCTCCCTCTCACCGCCGAGCCATTTCAGGGGCAGCCCGTTGACTCGCCGGACGGAAGCCAAGGACTCCCCTAAGTCCAAGAACCCTCGTCGTGCTGGCCGGAAGGAGTGAGCATGGTGAAAGGTTAATCCGCTGCCGGGTTCGATACAAATGATTGAAGCAGACTATGAATGTAGGGAGAGTTTGCGGCTGTTGTACTTCTCCTTCGTGCGCCATCAAAGTATAAGATCGCAGCACTTATAGATCAAAATCGCCATATGTAAAACTTTCCAAGACGATGTAGTTTTTTTACCGGGTGGCATAATTAAATCATTCATTATATTTACCCGGCGAGGATCTTCTCCTTCTGCCGTCTTATCTTCTCTTCCTCCGTGGGGCACATTTCAGACCACGCCACTTCCTTGTCCCCCACGGAATTATATCACATGGAGTGCTGCCTAACCGGCGCTCGTTTTCATAAACGTGAAGGCCCGGGTGTGTCTGTCGTGTTTGGGGCAACCAGACTCGGGGTACAGTTCAGTGGGGGCCGTGCGCGTGCACCGTGTCTAGCAGGAAAGGAGAGGGTCCGCGTCTCCGCGCCAAGCTCTCTGGGATCGCCTTTGATTCCAATAACCAAAGATGAACGGAAGGCATTCACACGTGACATGGCATGGAAAAGGACAGACAAAGAGTAATTATTCATGACAGTGCTTTTCGGAGGCAAGTGTACCGCAAGTCGCGTGCAACTTATGAGACCA
Organism: Melastoma dodecandrum; assembly: GCA_029817715.1. Lineage (NCBI taxonomy): Eukaryota > Viridiplantae > Streptophyta > Magnoliopsida > Myrtales > Melastomataceae > Melastoma > Melastoma dodecandrum. Next base: position 167,782 of record JARUPY010000262.1, read on the forward strand.
GTTCAAACCCATCAGACATGAGCGGCCGGGTGAGATATAGCAGGTGAGACGTCAACAACATTCATAGAAGCCAGTTGAAGCCAACGCAAAAGGAGCATATGTCACAAGTCTAAATATGTGTGTGCAAGCTCACATTAGAAATGCAAGACTCCGCAAGTCACTAAGACAATCTCTTTCAATTCCAGAAAGAATAGAAAATTTTCTGGACCAAGGCATTTGCCCACGGGTTCAGAAATATTTATTCTCCTGGAGCAGAAACGCCTTGCCTGAGTCTTTCTTTCTTCATCTTCTTCTTTGAGACTGGCTTCTTCTTCTTGGCAGGGAGGGTCTTCTGCGCGTACATGTAGAGCACGTAGTTGCCAACTAGGAAAAACAATAGGATCCCCCCGACGAGCAGCAGCACGATCAGGCCAGGGTTGAACCCTTTCTCCACCACAACATCATTAGCTGCATTTGCCTGTTCAGTGACCGTGTTGCAAAGTGAGAAGAAGATTTATTGATAATTCAAGGACCACTTTTCAGCTCCAAAAACTAAATAAACCAACTTGTTAATCCGAAACTCTCTTTACCAACTCCATCATCGGTAAAATCCTAACTTAACCCGAGTTGTAAGTTATGCATACAAGAATGTAGAAATTTCGGAATGGCCTAGAGAACATGCACTTTGCAATGTCAAAGAGAAGTTGAATTCAATCAATATCCTCAACTGAGGTTCACCGGTGAAGAGAGTAATTGTCCTCCACCTCTTACGCCCCATCCCCCAGAATCATCTTAATAACCAGGACCGACTCAAAACCTTTCAAACAAAGACCTCAACAAGCATAATAACATCGGTTATCTCATAAAGAAGATCTATCTTCTAATAAGAAAAGGGTTGACTTTGCGAGAGATCAAACCCAACAAATTATCAAGGAAAAAGAAGATGCCTATCTGTCTACATTTCGAGAGAGGCTTTGAGCATGCGTTTTTTGCAAGAACTTTTATCTGCAAGACAGCGTGCATGCGCCACAGACCTCGCCTTTTTACCACTAATCACAAACTCCAGACCAAGACCCCGATAATACCCCAAATCAGAGGCCCTAGAAGACACCGAATTCTCGCCGAAACACCACTATTCATCCCGATAAAACCGGAATCAGAAGCCCGCATCACCAACGCCACGATGCATAGCATCCCTCAGCAGATCCCTCACCAAAGCCCACAGATCCATCGAGTCTCCGATTCAAAAAAACGAACCCGAAATCCCAACCTCCTTTCCATCCGATCAAAAGCCTCTCGAGATTGACAGAAACCACGAGAGGGAATTCAGAAAAGGAGAATGAATGTTACCTCATCCATGGCTCCGATTCAGCTACACTCGAGGAAACGAAGAATGGTGAAGCCCCGGGGAAAGAGGGGGGGTGGGGGTGGGGAGGATTCCGCAAGACCGGAAAGAATTCGCGACGGCGAGACTGAGGAGGGAGACAGCGGACGAGGTTTGGTTTTAGGCAGGCTGGTTTTGACGGAGTTAACACCCTCCCTGAGGCAGATTATGGGCCTTAATTCCATGGGCCTAGAAAGAGTGACGTCACGATTGCTTGGCCGATGCCAAGATCTTGGGACCTCCCAAAAGTCAAAGCTCCTCCTCCTGCAATTTATTATTGTCTCTTGCTCCGGCACGGTACGAGATTCGTTTCCTGGCGACGAAAGACGTTCGCCTCAAATATACCTCGTCGCTATCAGTTGTCTCTCCTCTTCCTCTTCCAGATAACAGCTCTTCGTACATGAAGACGAATCAGACATCTCCAAATAAAATTTAATAAAAATTGTTTAAAGCGCTAAAATCAAGAAAGGGCATTTGGTCTAGTGGTATGATTCTCGCTTAGGGTGCGAGAGGTCCCGAGTTCAATTCTCGGAATGCCCCCGTCCTTCTTTTTCCTTCCCCTCCCGGAACCCACTACCCCTTCAGGGTATTCTCCCTTCCGACTCCCTTCTTCTTCTTTCCTCTTGTCGTTGCTTCCCGCGTATCGGGAAGACCTCAACGTCTCAGGCGATGACCCCTTCGCCCTTCGCCCGCCTCTAATCCCATCATCCTGTACGAAATCGAGTCCGCCGAGCAGGTCTAAACCCCTCGATTCCCCTCCCCTTAGCCTTCTGTTTTTCTGGGGATTGAGAGAGCCTTGCTTCGAAATCAGTGAAAAGTTTCGTACTTCAGGACGGGGTTACATTTTGATAGTTTTACTTACGCAGGCTTGTGAACTTAAGTAAAACTATTGAACATTGGCAGGCTGAGGCTGTTTGCCGTTAATTAGGGTTTCTGTTGTAAAGTTCGTGAAAGGTTTCCTTTCTTGGTCGTGAAATGGGATGGTGGGCTGAGTTCCGGGCATGCTTTTGGTTTTGGAATTTGACTCCTGGAGCTTCTGGATGTGGGTTTGTGGTAGCCAAAACTGCTTCTAATGAGAAGAACAGGGCATCTGCGGTCGCTTTGAATGTAGAGATCCGGTGAACGAAGGGTTGGCTGCTGGAGGAGGTGCCTGTGTTTGCAGAGGTTGGCCATGAAAAGGGTATGGGACCAACCATATATCTTATGATGGGTTCGAGACCAGAAAATTCTGATTTTTGTGTATTCGGGTTAGTGTACTGAAAAGATATGATCTTTCAGTCCGAAACAGATGAGATGTTTAGGTACTAATTGCTAATTGCTACATCCATCAGGGCAGTTGTAGGTCATGTTCGTGCCGTTGTGTAGAGCCAGCCCTTCACTGGATGCAGTCTCCCGCGCGTGATCCTGCTAGCCAAGCAGTTAGTTGTGAAATATGGCGTCCGTCGTCTTCCGGTTGTCTTTGAGAATCACAAAATATACCACTTGGTCTGTTCATTCTCCTCTAAATGAATTAAGGTTTAATGAGAATAAATTTAGTTTATCCCTTTACTTTCTCTTGTGTAATGACTCAGTTACTGGTCAAAGGACTCTCGCCTGAAGAATTTGCTGCTCTTAATGATCTAGTCCTTGCACTGCCTGATGGAATCGAGAACATACCAGACGGAACAGCTCCTCCTCCTCCTCCTCCTCCTCCTAACAGGACAGGTGGCTGGACGGCTTCTGCTTCAGGCTCAGAGATAAAGTTTGATTCTGGTGGGGGACCAGATCTTTCAGAATGGTGTGGGGGATAGCTGCAAATCTATTTTGCTGTTTTTCGGATGGAAGACTGGACAGTGAGTATTTCCAAGATAGTTGTAGGTGTTCCCGGTGTAGGAACCAAATCTCTTCACAGTAGAAACTCTCTCTACTTTTATTAAACAAACTCAAAGTGAAAAGTTACATCTGACGACAAGCCCTATTTATAGGGTAAAAAATAATCTAAAGAAATCAAATAAAATCTCAACAAAATCTTAAATAAAAGATACTGTATCTCCTATAAAATCTTTAAAATATTTTCTAAGATTTTTCTAAGATATTTCCTAAGATTTTCATATCAGGTTTGATCCAATCACCAACAAACTCCTCCTTGGATCAAGAGCTGATAGACACGCCAATTTTCTGTCGAAGCCACTCAAACCTGCTCTGGTGAAATGACTTCGTGAAAATATCGGCTAGCTGATCTTCTGTAGGACAATAAATCAGCTCTACTTCTCCCATCTGCTGCACTTCTCTAAGATAATAATACTTCACATTAAAGTGTTTTGTTTTACCATGGAAAACTGGATTTTTTGAAATCGCCAGTGCAGCTTGGTTATCAACAGAGACTTTCGTCTCCTTCTCCATTCTGTAACCCATATCATCCAGAAGCTTCCTCAACCAAATAGCTTGATTTACAGCATTTATTGCTGCAACAAACTCAGCTTCTGCAGTCGATTGAGCTACAATTTCTTGTTTCTTTGAGCACCATGAGAAACAAGCCGATCCCAAGGAGAAACAATACCCAGAAGTACTCTTCATGTCATCTACAGAACCAGCCCAATCACTATCAGAAAAACCATAAAGCTCAAATTTCTGACACCTTCTGTACTTCACACCATGGGAACTCGTTCCTTTGAGATACCTGAGCACCCTTTTCGCAGCTGTCATGTGTACTTCTGTAGCACAATGTAGAAACCTTGAAAGCACACTTACAGAAAATAAAATATCTGGTCGAGTTGCTGTCAAGTACATTAGGCAACCAATTAAGCTTCTGTATAATGCATTGTCTGCAGGAGCAGAACCATTGTTTCTGCTCAGTTTCTCCTTCTGATTCATGGGAGTTGTTACACTTTTGCACTCCTCCATCCGAAATCTTTTCAAAATTTCTCCAACATACTTCTTTTGACACAGGAAGATCTCACCTGGACTTTGATTTACCTCCATGCCAAGGAAGAATGACATTTCTCCCAAGTCTGTCATTTCAAACATCCGCATTAGATTCTGCTTTAGCTTATGTATGAGTTTATGATCATTTCCAGTAACAAGAAGATCATCCACGTATAAGGAAATAATAATCACACTCATATCAACCTTCCTGACATACAGAGTGTGCTCACTGCGGCTTCTTTCAAATCCTAACTCAACCAAATAATTATCAATCTTACTGTACCAAGCCCTTGGAGCTTGCTTCAACCCATACAAAGCCTTCTTCAATCTGTACACCTTTTGTTCAGGTTCTGCAACCCAGAAACCTTCTGGTTGCTCTACATAAATCTCCTCCTGCAGAATCCCATTAAGAAATGCGGATTTAACGTCAAGTTGAAATACCTTCCATTCTTTTTCTGCAGCAATTGCAAGTATCAACCTGATTGTGTCAAGTCTTGCCACAGGAGCAAAGGTCTCTGAATAATCTACTCCCCATACTTGAGAGTAGCCCTTCACAACAAGCCTAGCTTTATGCTTGTTCACGGAACCATCTGGGTTAAGCTTCGTTCTGTAGACCCACTTAACTCCTATAACCTTTCGATCGGTAGGTCTATCCACAAGCTCCCATGTCTGATTCTTCTCAATCATAGCTAGCTCCTCCTGCATTGCAACTAGCCATCTTCTATCTTCCTTTGCATCCTCAAATCCAGCAGGTTCTAATACTGCTACATTGCATCGTTCATAGATTTCAGTCAATGATCTCGTACCTCTTACAGGTGGATCATCAATTTGTTGTTCAGAACTGAGTTGCTGCTCGACATTCTGTCCCTCAGCATTCTGCTCCTCAACGTTTTGTTCCTCCAAAATAGGCTTATGTGACACATGCCATGTATGCTCAGAGTTTGATTCTCTGTCCGACCAGATCCATCTTTCTTCTTCAAAGAACTTGACATCTCTGCTCACAATTATCTTCTCATTCTGTGGCTGATAAACTTTATATGCCTTCGATTTCATGCTATATCCAACAAAAATACCAGCTTCTGCCTTCTGGTCTAACTTGTCCCTTTTCACAGAAGGAACATGTGTATAACACACACAACCAAATACCTTCAGGTTCTTCATAGTAGGCTTGACTCCATACCAAGCCTCATGAGGTGTCTTCATATTTACCGACTTTGTAGGTAGTTTGTTCAACAGAAATACTGCAGTATTTGCAGCTTCTGCCCAAAACTTCTTCGGCATCTCCTTCTCCTGCATCAAGCATCTTGCCATCTCCATGATGCTTCTGTTCTTCCGTTTACTCACCCCATTTTGTTGTGGTGAATATGGTGCAGTGAACTGATGCTGCACTCCGAAATCTTCACAGATGGACCTGAAACTGGCAGAAGTATACTCTGTCCCATTGTCAGACCTCACAATCTGTATACTCCTCCCACTCTCATTTTCCACAAGATTTTTAAACTTCCCGAAAGTCTCTGCAACTTCAGACTTAGCCTTCAAGAAGTAAATCCAACACATTCTGGAGAAGTCATCAATAAAAATGATGAAATACCTGCTTCCATTTATGGAAGCCTCCGACATCGGTCCACAAACATCTGTGTGTATAAGCTGTAGCTTTTTACTAGCTCTCCAGTCCGTACTTTTGAAAGGAAGCCTCGCCTGCTTTCCCAGCACACACGTTTTGCAGTTAGATGCATCCTTCTGCTGTAGAATTGTAAGTCCAACTGCCATCTCATTCTTCAGCAGAAACTCTATGCCCTTGCTATGGAAATGCCCCAGCCTTTTGTGCCAAAGTTCTGCTTCATCAATCTGAGCCACTAAAGCTTTTTGACTCTGTGATGCTGGATCGAAAGAGAAACACTTTTCCTTCATTTGAATCTTAAGTATCTCTTTTCCAGATGAATCTGCTATCATACAGAACCCGTCTTCGAACATCACCTTGTACCCCTTTTGCACGAGTTGACCTACACTTACCAAGTTCTGGTCAATCTTAGGTACATACAAAACATCACCGATTAGCCTTGCACCTTCTGGACCATCAATGACTACATCTCCTTTCCCTTCAACGTCAATGTAATCACCATTCCCGATCCTTACTCGAGCATAGAAGCTTCGATCTAGACTTGCAAATGCCTTCTTATCATATGTCATGTGGTGGGTACATCCGCTATCCACCAGCCAGCTTCTACGAGTCAATCCGGTAGCAAAACAAGATGCTGTAAACATCAATTCTACCTCATGATTTGCAGCAGCTTCTGTAGCACTTTGCTGAGAATCTTTTTCCTGACAAAACCTTGCAATATGCCCTAATTTCTGACAATTATTACACTTCACGTCTGGCCTCCTCCAACACTCGTAATGTGGGTGACTTCTGCCTCCACAGTGTTTGCACGGATCTAGTTTCTTCTTCTGATCAGCAGTAGGCCGCCTCTGTTCACCAGAACCTCTACTTCTGCCTGAACCTTCTGCAGTCCCCTTTTGCTGACTCCACGGCTTCTTCCCTTTTCCAGAATTTGTTGTCTTCGACCTTGCTGGTAAGGCTTCCTCAGTAGGAACTTGACCTTCCCTTCTCATCAGCCTTCTCTGTTCCTGAGCCTGCAACGCACTCAGCAACTCCGCCAGCTTTATGTCCGATAAATCTCTTGTATTCTCCAATGAAGCAATCGTAGCTTCAAAACGTTCTGGCAGCGACACCAAAACCTTCTGTACGATACGGTCGTCTTTCAAATCAGTGCCCAGAACTCTGATTCTGTCAGCCAGATTGATCAATCTGTCAGAGAAATCCTTCACAGCCTCATCTTCCTTCATCTGTTGCCTCTCAAATTCTCTCATCAAGTTCAAAACCTTCATGCCTCTTATCTTCTCGTCACCTTCATACTCCTCCTTCAAGAAATTCCAAATATCCTTCGCAGTCTGGAACTTCATGATCCTCATGAATATTGTAGGCGACATTGCAGCATAGAGACATGACTTTGCCCTTGCCTTCTTCGTGACTCTTTCCTTGTGATACCGAATTTGGTTGATAGTAGGGTTGTCGGGGAGTGCATCCACGGTGTAGTCACCTTCCACTGCTTCCCACAAATCGCTACCCTCCATGAAAGCGTTCATCTTCACCGCCCAAGCTTGATAGTTCTCCCCATCAAACATAGGTGGCGTCGTAGAAGAGAAACTGCTTGCACTTGCCTCCATCTCCTTCTTTTGGATGAAAAAGAAAACTCTCAAATTCTTCACAAGACTTCCACAGCTCCCGAAAGATCACAAATGCTCTGATACCAATTGTAGGTGTTCCCGGTGTAGGAACCAAACCTCTTCACAGTAGAAACTCTCTCTACTTTTATTAAACAAACTCAAAGTGAAAAGTTACATCTGACGACAAGCCCTATTTATAGGGTAAAAAATAATCTAAAGAAATCAAATAAAATCTCAACAAAATCTTAAATAAAAGATACTGTATCTCCTATAAAATCTTTAAAATATTTTCTAAGATTTTTCTAAGATATTTCCTAAGATTTTCATATCAGGTTTGATCCAATCACCAACAATAGTGAACTATCCAACCAGTTCAGGCAAGGGTTTGAGATGCGGGAAATGAAGCAGGCAAGTAAAGATAAATGTTTTTGCGCCTTGGATAGAGATGTTGAGAGGAGGATTTATTAGTTCCATAAAAAAAATTAATGCTGAAAGCCTGCATCAGGACCAAGGCCTGGAGGCGATATCGGAAGGTCTGAACACGCTAAAAAACATGATGGCCCTTGACATGAATGAGGTTATTATCATTTCATTGAGATATGTGGGCGTGGGCATTCTTACTTTGGCATGTCGTACTCTCAGGAATTAGACTGGCAGGTTCCTCTGATGGACGAGATCGGCGGACAATCGATCAAGTTCTCCACGTCTTCTAACATATTACAACTGGTATATCATCATAACATGCCTTGCACGGTATTCAAAAGGTGGGCAAAGCAACTTCGGACCCGAAGGATACGGAGGTGAGGCTCAAGGGCACTACTGTTAATCGGCTCTTGATCTGCTTGCAGTGGTCAGGCGGGGGTGGGGTGGTGTCATTACATAAGTTGGAAGGCAAGTGAGTTTGTGGTGTTGTGTTTGTATTCTTATCGTTCAAAATTCAAGTCAAGTTAGGAATCTCAGAGACAATTGGACATGGGTGGTGGTGATATGTGATATAAACAAAAGATGACAGGAGGAAGAGTAAGACCAAGATCAGATTTTTTTTTTCTTTGAAATATTATTATTATTATTATCATGTGGGGGGGGGACATACTTTACTGTTGCAATCCGCGTGAAGAGGAGGGGGCTGTTGCTTTTACCCAACCAACCCCACCCCCCCGATTCCGATGCATGCAAAAACTGAGATAAGAATTGCGTTGAAGATGAGGTAAAATTTATATCTACCGACAGCTCCATGACAAAATAATGTTTGGTCCAACTAAACCAACATCTTCTCTTTTTATTATTAAATCAGGATACACAAACTATTCCCTTTTGTTTTGTTTTTTTTTTTGGAGGGGATTTTTCTTACCGACTCCTCTCCTCTGCTGCAACATTCCCCCCCCCCCCCCCCCCCCCCCCCCCCGCCCGCGTTTAAACAAAACTAGAAGATCCACGTTCTTAAACAAAAATGAATATGCATACATACATATAACGTATCGATGATTTATGATAGGATTGTGTGTCGTCTGCCTTGGATGCTGATCCGGGCAATATATATATATATATAAAATGGTAATACATAATGGAAGGAGGGAGGGAGGGAATCGGTTGAGGAGGGGAGGGGAGTCATTCCAAATGACGTCCGGACAAAAAGCACTTGTTTTGTTTTTTTTAAACGTGTCTGATTGTCTCGATATGCAATTTGCATGTTCCTCCTTCGTTTATTTATTTAGATATATCACGGGGGGAGAGGAGGAGGGGTTGTCCTTGCCGGCTCATGCTTTATCTTAATTAGCAAAAACGAATTCCTAATTAGAAAGGTTTTGAATCATCCAAGTCTCTGCTGACTGTGTTCGAGCACTCGCGACGCGACTAATCTTTACACTGGCATGGACTGGCGTGTCGTCGTCGATAATCATACAGTGCATTAGATGGACCAAGTTTGACAGAAACAACAAGGGGGAGGAGGAGGAGGAGGAGACATAGAGTCAGAGGAATCACGGACGGTCCTAACGACACGACAGACCACAAAAAACATATTATTTGGGACAACGGGCGGGCGAGTGATTCTACTTCCCCAATCACCTTTTTCCTCAAAAGTCACGACTTCCAACTCCAAAAAAGTCTTCGAGAGCCCCACCCACCTAATTATGACCCAATCATTCCCCTTCATGGCCAGATGGATAAAACACGAATTTTGACTTCACCGCTTGCTTTGCTTCTTCCTCTTTTCTTTTTACTATTACTATTATTATTATCATTATCATTTTCCAGTTTCACAAAAATCAAAACGATCCCATCCGTCGCCATTTCCCGAAAAGAAATCAAATCACAAGCATAAAAACAGGACTCAGGGTTTTAAAACACAACTCCCTTCTCCTGTTGCTTGTCTATCAATTAAAGTCTGTAGGAAAAGGATTGAATTTCTTTGTATTGGCAAGAGTGAACTGGAAAGAAGAAACCCTAACTGAAGCTAATGCCAACTCTGATTAAAACACCCACATGTATAGTTATAGTTCGATGCGGGAAATATAATTATTGGGAGGGGGGAGGCCCAGTCTGCACAACACAGTGGATGGAAGTTGAAGTTACACTGTCTTTAGATAAGAACGACGACAAGTGTCAGAAGAAATGTTCATACTACAATACAATACAAGCGGAAAGAGTTTTATTCTTTCTCCATTTGTTGTCTCCTCCTCCTCCTCCAACTCCAACTCCACACTCTCCTTCCCCACAAACACCCCCAACATCTGATCTCTCCGTGTCCTTTTTAAACATACCAAAGAATAATAAATCCAACTTCAGTTTTGCCCTTCTTCTCCTCCTCCTCCTCCTTCTTTCCTCACCACCCACGACCCTCTCGCCTATCTCTGTGGGTAAAATACAAGCCCGAGTTTTGGTCATTTTCCTATCCCTCTACTCCTGTGTGTGTGAGTGTGTGTCTTGGCATTTCTTCCCTTTCCTCTGGGTTTGTTGTTGGTTTCTGGGATAACTGCCAAAACAACTACAAGGGATTTATCCCTTTTTCACATTTCGAAACCAAAAATCATGATGTCCGGTGACCCCTTCTCCCTCCACCCTTTATTACAACAAGGTTTTGTTGAGCTCCAGAATCATAACCCTAACCCTACCATCAATACTATCCTCCCCGACAACGTTAGCAGCTCCCTCCCTTGTAATAAGCCTTCCCCCGCTGCCAACAAGAAGAGAAGAAACCTGCCCGGAACCCCTGGTGAGTCACTTTTCTCCTATACCGAGTTCTTTTTTTTTTTCCTTTCATTTTGCTTGTGGCAGGCACTTTTCTTTCCTCTATGACGACCGTCCTAGATTCGCTTGAGTTTCGTCGTTCGCCTAATCAAAGTTATGGTTAGATGGATACGATAAAGCGATGATAAAGGTGGAGTATTTGTTTTCTTTTTTGGGTTTTCTTTATTGAGTAGATCCCGATGCCGAGGTCGTTGCCCTATCGCCACAGTCGCTCATGGCGACTAACCGGTTCGTCTGCGAGATATGCAATAAGGGTTTCCAAAGGGACCAGAATCTGCAGCTCCATCGGAGAGGACACAACCTTCCGTGGAAGCTCAAGCAAAGGGCAAACAAGGAGGTCGTCAAGAAGAAGGTGTACATATGCCCAGAGAAGACGTGCGTACACCACGATCCCTCGAGGGCCCTTGGCGACCTCACTGGGATAAAGAAGCACTTCAGCCGGAAGCATGGCGAGAAGAAGTGGAAGTGTGAGAAGTGCTCCAAGAAGTATGCTGTTCAGTCCGATTGGAAGGCCCACTCGAAGACCTGCGGCACCAGAGAGTACAAGTGCGACTGTGGTACTATCTTCTCGAGGTATCTCCACAGATCATCATAAATCAGTGGTTTTGTATGCAGATTAAGTAATTAATACATCGTCAATGGTAATCATTTGTACGTGACGTGACCTGGGTTTCCGGTGTCACTGTAACAGGAAGGACAGTTTCATCACGCATAGAGCCTTCTGTGATGCACTGACGGAAGAAGCTGTGATGTTGTCGGCGACAACGACAAACCTAAGCTTCGGTGCCGGCACATCCACCAATGAACCTGTGTCGTTGGGCAGACAAAATACTACTACTTCTCCACTGCCGCAGGGCATTGCCGATGCTCTTCAGCAGAAATCAAGGTTGTCAAACCTCTGGATGAACAACAGCAACAATCTGTTTGTCTCCTCGGGATCAGAGATGGGATCTGGCAACATAGACAGCCTCTTCGATCCATCTGATCACTCATTGCCGAATGTTGGAGCCTACAGCAGCAAGCCATCCGGGATCAACCCAGGCCTAACACTCACGCCCCTCCCACCGCACACCAAGGGAAGCTTCACGCCTGCAACAACCTCGCTGTCCTCTCTTTATTCGGGCTCAAAATCCAAACACGCGAAGATATCCTCGACCACTCCAATGTCGGCCACCGCTCTGCTTCAGAAGGCAGCTCAAATGGGCTCAACTAGAAGCAACGCTGCCCTCAACCCCAACCCCAGCAACAATCCCAACAACAACCCGATCCCCTCCTTTGGCATGGCGACCTCCTTGTCGTCAGCCACGCCAAACACATCAACCGGGGTCAACATGGCAGGCATGTTCCAGGGCGTGAAGGCGCAGCAATGCGATCACGAGGGAATTTCATCGATGCTGGGGGCGGATAACGGCTCGGGGATGAGCTCAAGCAACGCCGTCTGTCCAAGCTCGAGGGGCATGGAGATGGGGATGACGAGGGACTTCCTAGGGATGGGAGGCGGTCCCTTCTCGTCGCAGGAGCTGGTGAAGTTTGCGAGCACAGTGAGCTCGGCCATGGGGTATGGCCCAATGAACATGAAATTGAAGAGCCCTAAAAATTAAGACCCCTGAGAATTCCATCCGAAGTTGTTCGTCTTTTTTCTTTTCCATTTTTCTAATGCCGTGTGCCCGTCCTTTTATTGCTTAAACAAATAATATTACATATAGGTTTCCACAAAAATTTTGTTAATTGTTTTTTAAAAATCATGAAATAAGGTTAAGGATATATCACATTAAATTGATGTCCTTCGGGACAAAGTCATGCAAAAGACAGGCCCAGCCCAACAAACTCAAAACCCCCCTCCCTCCTCTCTAAAATGTTCAAAGAGATTGCTTCTCATTTGCTCGGGGGATGAAGTAACCGTGAGCTTCAGTTTGATTGGAATTTAAGTGAAAGGGAATGGTTGTTGGGACCTAGCGGAAGTGCGATGAGGATGTACCATGCCGTCCGGACGAGAAAGGGACTTGGCGTAATTCCGGCGAGTAGCAAAAGGGGGATATCTATGTCTCTGCCATGAGAGCAACACTACCTTGTCCCTTGTTGTTGGCTGTCTGGCTCTTATTTTGCACCAAGCTGGGCGCGGCGCGGGATACTAGTGAGCTTAGTGCATCTGCGTTGAGACAAAGTTAGATTAATAGGTGATGATGTTAGGTTTGGCGTTCTAATGATGTCAGTTTGATCAATTGGGTTGGTGTCCAAACCCATCCTTTTGTGGCAACTAGACCGCGTTTCTAAAATAAATCACAATTACTAGTTTAAAAACGGAAAGATGGGGCGAGGTCTGACTTCAACCATTGGCCTTTCTATATAATTAATTCGTTTGTGGTCGGGGGGGCAATTTCGGTGTTCACACCCATGTTCAGACCATGGGACAAAAAAAGGAATATTATCCACTCTGTCTGAATCTGAAGCTACCCACGAAGCCATCCCAATCCAACCCCCAAAAGTCCCAAGTATTTTATTTTATTTTATTTTAAAGCAATTCATTTCACGTGGACGGGTGGTTTCTCCCCTCCCCTCCTCTGCTCTGCTCTGTTCTTCTGAGTCATACCTTGTCCTTTTTTTGACTTTCAAATTCACCAACTTGCATTAAATAAAGAACCGTAGCAATGACGCCACTTCGGCGCTCATCCGATTCCCAGTTTCCGGACACACCCAACAAAATTTTATTTGATATATATATTGAGAGGGTTGTTTGTCCGAAGCTCTTAAAAAATAAGTCAAGAAAGAGGGGCAGTTGGAGGCGTGATTGTTTTTTATAACTCCCCCTCTCTGCTAGAACGCCGTCACTTGTTGCCCAAGTTCATCGATTTGCTCGGCACTGTCGAGGGATGAGGATTCCGTTTTTGCTCCGGAGCTGCTTCTCGTCGCCCGGCGTGGTCGTCGATGAGAGCGTTGAAGGTAGGGTCTCCGCTTTCGTGTCGCGGTTTTAGTTGCCTGCCTGGATGGATATCCTGATGAATGGGTAATTGCTTCGTCTGTGTTTGTTAAACAGCTGGCGGGACTGTTAACGAGAGTTTCAGGGTGTTCGCATACGGGGAGTTGAAGTATGCTACGAATGGATTCCACCCCTCGAACAAGATCGGACAGGGCGGGTTTGGGTCCGTGTACAGGGGACGGCTCAGGGATGGCTCCATCGTGGCCGTGAAGGTGCTTTCTGTTGAGGCAGAGTCTATGCAGGGGGAGAGGGAGTTCATCGCGGAAATCTCAGCTATGTCTGGGATCAAGCATGAGAATCTCGTGACGCTTAGGGGTTGTGGCATCGAGGGGGCTGAAAGGTTCCTAGTCTACGATTATATGGAGAACAACAGCCTCGCCCACTCCTTCCTAGGTAAAAGATCCCCGTACAGGCTGACGAGACCGAACTTGGCGGTTTATTTTCCGTTATGTATCGGCAATGAATTGTTTGATGAATTGTTGGCAGGCGAAGATCACAAGAGGATGAAGTTCGATTGGGACAAGAGGCAAGAGATAGTGCTCGGGATCGCCAGCGGCCTGGCGTATCTCCATGATGAGGTCAAGCCATACATTGTGCACAGGGACATCAAGTCAGGCAACATTCTCCTTGATCGTGATTTCAAGCCGAAGGTGTCCGATCTCGGCTTGTCAAAGGTGGTGAGGGACGACTTCACCCACATCAGCACTCGCGTCGCTGGCACATTGTAAGTACAATCGAATCAATAAAGCAATCGCCAATTCCCTGCCACATGCTGTATTATTCTGTTGCCTGACTACCAATTGATTTGCAGAGGGTATCTTGCGCCCGAGTACGCCCTCAGTGGACGTCTGACCCGAAAATCTGATGTCTACAGTTTTGGCGTCCTACTACTCGAGATCGTCAGCGGTTGTCCTGTGATCTCGTTCGATTTGGAGCATTGCGAAGAAGTTCACCTGGCTCATAAGGCCTGGGAGGCTTACAATGAAGGTGACCTCAGCCGAATAATCGATCCAGTCATCAACGTGAACCACCATGAAGAAACCGTGAGCCGGTTCGTAAAGGTCGGGTTACTCTGCATGCAGGAGGCTGCGAGGACCCGACCGAGGATGTCGATGGCGGTCAAGATGCTGATGGGAGAAATTGAGTTGGGGAACATCTCAGTGACCCGACCGGGTCACATCATCAACATCATGGACATCCGGATAGGAGACAAGCGCTCGAGCACCCAGAGCAGCACATCAAAGGATGAGTCTGGCTCTCCGGGAAGTGCTGGGACGCAGGAAGGAGTCCCGTTTTCCAGGAAGGTGTGCTAGGTTAGCTAGTAGTAGCGTAGGAAAGATGATGTTCTTCCCCGTTGTACATACGAGGTTGTTTCAGGTGTGAAGAGAGGAAGAGGCCAAAGAGAATTTTGACATCATTAATTGGTACAATGTTGTCGTTTTTTTCTGTATTTATTGTCCGAGAAGATCGATCAAACCTTTTTCCACCTCGTCAAAGATAGATAACTATCTATTCTAAGACTACCCTCCCTCTTCTTCTTCTTCTTCTTCTTCTTCAACTGAGTTGTATGATTCTTGGGTGCCCCATTGATCCCTGGTGTTTGCGCCTATGAAGAATCTGCCACAGAAGTGGTATAAAAAGATGATGGGTCGTTGTTATAGGACATGGACGTTGAATATGTATCATTAAAGGACAGATGATAATGGCGGCGAAGCATAGCGGACGCCACTGTCGTCTCCTGATGGTAGGTAACCATATTTTGATTCGTCAATGGTACTGGGAGAAATTTCATCCACTCCCACTGCATACTGGCTTTCCTTGGCAGTGGATGACGTATCAGCCCCAGGAGAAATGGATAGCCGTCACCAGAAAGGAGGACCCCGTGGCACAGGAAATCGTAAAAGGCAACTGTTCTACCGGCGTATGGAGCGAGGACAAGAACCGGAACTGTAGACATTAAAAGTTATTGGGTCTTAGTCAATAATTATAATGGATTATAGACCCAATTATTAAAAGTGGGCTTGAAACACAAATGGATCCATGGAATAATATGTTAGGGTCTCATAAAAGCCACAAGCCCAACCCAAACAAAAGTGTTTTGGGCCGAAATAAGCCCAAATTCAAGTCCGGCCCATGGCCCGATATATGGGAGGTTGCCTAATATGGGATGACCAATTTCCTAATATAAATCGGCCCTGGAGGCCTATAAATAGAGCCATTTTTCATTCATTCAAGGACACGACAATACACTACACACATAGGTGGAGAGAAGATTCTTGAAGCTCTCGAAGACCCTCGCCGCCTCCTGCTCGCGGAAGCTCTGCCGACGTCCATCGCCCGGTGTTCTTCTGCAACGCGCCTCGAAGCTCTGCCGGATCACGCCCAAAGGCCCCGACGACTTCATCAAGCTACTGAAGCTCTGCCGGATCACGCCCATAGGCCCCGACGACTTCGTGAATATTTCATCCTGAAGTTCTGCCGAAATTCTGCCGGAGTTTCAAGATCACCATCCACAACCGTTATTCTTCGAAGATCGAATCAGAGGAATCACGTGTTTCATCCGTGACTAGAGACAGAACCCGCTACATATTTTCATACGACAATTTGTACGCTGATATTTCCACGCGAGATTTTAGTGTTCACAAATTTCTGGCACGCCCAGTGGGACAATTTCTACCTCTCATCTCTTTACTTTGAGGAATTCACATGGCACCCAAGATGATTAACGTCAAGAATGCGATCGCATACAATCGACTGGCTGCTTTTCCTTCGCTCTCATCCGGGGGCTCTTCATCTGTTGAGTTTCCGAGGTTGGTCAAGGCTAGGACCATTGCTGAACTATATAAGGAGACTGAGGAATTGCTCAAGTCCGTCTCCCCCAAGGCATCCGCATCTTCCAAGGATGTCACTGAAAAGAATATTCTTAATGATGGAGACTCTCCAAAATGGACTTATGCGCAGTCTGTCGCCATGACGCGCAAACAGGCTGAAGAGATAGAAGAAATGCTCAAGTATATCTCCCCTAAGGCTTCCCCATCTTACAAGGATGTTCTCAAAGAAGGAGGCTCTCCAAAGTGGACATATGCCCAATCTGTGGCCAAAACTCGTAAACAAACTGAAGAAATTGAAGAGATGCTTAGAGCAATTTCCCCTAAGTCATCTCAACCAACTGATGGTGACAATTCCTTCGACAAGGTTCTGATGTCTCCTATGCCGCAGATAAATTTTGAAGATATCTCGTCAAGTGACTCTCCATCGGATTCCTCCCCAGAAGCAGATTCAACTAAAGGCTTCGAAGTCATGCCAGTGATGATGGCCGATACTCCTTCACTTGAAGATCAGGTTTCAGCTCTCACAAAGACTGTAGATGCTATGATGCTTTTTATGAAAGAAAGAGAGCAGCAAATGGACTACATTGTCAAAAAGCTGGAGAGTAAAGAAGCTGACAAAACGTCTATGGAGGAGAGTTCGCGCACCCAAGTTGATAAGGGAAAGGGGGTCATGAATGTCGATGATTCGGCAAAACACATGTCCAGTGCTGAAGATCCTATTCCAGCAAAAGCGATGCTGGAATTAATAAAAGAGACAGTGAAGAGTGAGCTTGAGGGCAAATCATCATCATCTTCGGCATATTATAAGCCTTACAGTCGGAGAATTGAAGGCCTCAAGATGCCCGTGGGATATCAGCCTCCATACTTCCAACAGTTCGATGGAAAGGGTAATCCACGTCAACATGTGGCCCACTTCGTTGAAACTTGCAACAATGCAGGCACAGATGGAGATTGGATGGTTAAGCAGTTTGTTCGCTCTCTGAAGGGAAACGCTTTTGATTGGTACATTGACCTCAAGCCAGGCACCATTGACAGTTGGGAACAATTGGAAAGGGAATTTTTGAATCGCTTCTACAGCACGCGACGCGTGGTGAGCATGATCGAGCTAACTAATACTCGCCAATGGGAAGAAGAGCCCGTCGTCGACTATATCCAACGATGGAGGAATCTAAGCCTGAATTGTAGGGATCGTCTATCAGAGGAAACGTCTATCGACATGTGCATTCAAGGCATGCTCTGGAGGATTCGATATATTCTACAGGGGCTAAAACCACGATCGTTCGAGGAGTTGGCGACAAAGGCTCATGACATGGAGTTGAGCTTTGTCGGGACTAACATAAGTAACATCCCAATACCCGAGCCACCTAGAGGGACAGGAAGACCAGGCAACAGAACTGGGGGCAAGCCTGCTTTCAAGGACGCCAAGAAGCAGGTAATGACTACAAATGCAGTTCCTGTCAAAGTGCCAGTTGTAAAAGGAAAAGGCCCGCCGAATGGACAATCACCTGCAGAAGCACCCCGGATGCAGAGCCAACGCCCCACTCTTGAGGAAAGGCAAAACAAGAAATACCCTTTTCCCGATGAGGATGTTGCGGAAATATTTGATTATCTGTTGTCTTCTAAAATGATCGAACTTCCGCCATCAAAGCGACCGAACCAAGCAAATCTAGCTGACAATCCCAACTTCTGCAAGTACCATCGTGTTTTAGGCCATCCAATCGAGAAATGTTTCGTCTTTAAGGAGAAGGTCATGGAGCTGGTACGCGATAACAAGATCGATTTAGGAGCCTATATTGCACCTTCAAATATGATCAGTGTCGCAAACAATGATACTCCAAATATCACATTCGGGACTATTGATCTAGCTGAGGTAATTGGCCTACGAAGCCCGGGGATAATGCATCAATATATGACAAAGGTGTCAAGTTGTGTGGTTAGCTCTGAGGAAGCATCTACTGAAGAAGGCTGGACCTTGGTGACCCACAAAAGGAATCGGAAGAAGTCTTCTAAGCCTGTTAAGCAAACGCCTCCTATGCAAGCAAAGATCACGATGAGATCACCAATAAAAGTGTATTCTCGAAAAACGGTGAAAGTGGAAAATTCCCTTGATAACCAGTCCTTGAAGAAGCCAACCACGGCTACGTTATGGGATTTCTTTCCGGAACGTTTTCGAAAACTTGCAAATCTGTCTAGGAGTTGTCACCACATTGATGCAGACAAAGAAGTAACAGCCGCGAAGGTTGACACACCGGAAGATCCCGCAGTGGTGAATGTTGTGAAATTACGAGAAGATAGCACAACAATCACATTTTCCGATGAAGACCTTCTTATAGGTCACAAATCTCACAATCGGCCGCTATTTGTATCAGGATATGCTTATGGTACGAAGGTCAATCGCATACTGGTTGACCCAGGTTCAGCAGTCAATATCTTGTCACTAAAATCCCTGAAAGAGATTGGGCTAGGGGTTGACGATTTATCAAGTAGCCGGCTAATAATCCAAGGATTCAACCAGGGGGGAGAACGAGCCGTTGGGAAGATCTGTCTCACCCTCACTATAGGAGATATGGAAGCTGGAGCGACATTTTACGTCATCGATTCCAACACCACCTATAATATGTTGTTGGGACGACCATGGCTGCATGAATATGGAGTTGTTGCATCCACGCTCCATCAGTGCTTTAAATTTGTGAAGGATGGGGTAGCCCACACAGTATGGGCAGACGCAAAACCCTTTACAGAAGCGGAGTCATACTTCGCCGATGCCAAGTTTTACTTTAATAAGGGTGCCGATGCTGAAGAGAAGGTCTCGAGGCTTGCACCGATTGTGAGGGATATCACAAAGAAGTCGGATGTAGAAGCTTCACCTATTCAACAAGAGGTATCCTCAGTTAATCCGACAGTTAAAGATGAAAGGGCAGATGACAAGTCTAGACAGAGTGTGCCGATCTTGCGCTATATACCAAGAGCCCTTCGAAAAGCTGGGGAACCACCTTTCGTAAGTAGCCATTCTGAAGAAATAGTGGTACCAAAGGAACTCAACTGGCCGGTGACGAAAATGACGAAAATTGCTCAAACGAATACGCCTTTAAAAGGTTTTGTCCGACCTAAACATGGGGCAATTATCTATCCAGATTCATTGCCTAACAGGCGCACAAACGGATTTGATCCAAATGCATTTAGGTTAATCTCTGCGGCTGGCTACACTGAGGACTTGAAGACACTTGGGGATGCCTCAAAAGAAACTAATCCAAGAAGTGATAATCAGAAATCGAAATTTGGTCTTGGATATGTCACTCCTAAGCCCGTTAACCCTCCGGCAAAGAATGCTTCGATTCAATACATTGAAGCTGATGATGAAAGTACGGCCGAATCAACTAGAACTTCAGTATTTGATCGACTTGGAGTCCCGTCTAAGCGAATGTCAGTATTTGATAGACTTGGCACTCGGAAAGAAAAAATTGATGCCCAAAGGTCGACACGATTAAAATTGGGTCAAGCTCCAAAAAGTCGGATGATGTGGAAGAGAGTTGATAAAAAGGAGGATATCCCAATTATCATAGGAGATACAAAAGATCTTCGTAGCAAAGTTCCCTCTCGAATGAAGCGTCGAACGGTTATTGAAGTAACTACCGGCGAAATGCTGAAAATGAAGACAAAAACATGGGTATCCACCAATAGCAAAGGGGAATCGTCTCACGGTGATAATGAAGATGATGTTGTCGCTTCCCACCACGTCACAATTACTGAAGTTGATGAAAACACTTCTCCTAAAGAGGATGATGCGGAAGAGGCTCCAGACGTATTCGAGGACCGAAAGGTCTACCGTTGACGAATTGAAAGAAGTTGATCTTGGGGAAGAAGGGGATCATCGCCCTACATTCCTTAGTGCGAGTTTAACCCCTGATGAAGAAGAGTTGTATGTCCAACTGTTGAAGGAATACAAAGATGTCTTCGCATGGACCTACAAGGAAATGCCCGGCCTTGACCCGAAGATAGCGGTTCATAAGTTAGCTGTTAAGCACGGAGTTCGACCAATAAAGCAAGCTCAACGACGTTTTCGCCCAGAGCTGATCCCATTGATAGAAGCCGAAGTCAACAAGCTTGTCGAAGCTGGATTTATTCGGGAGGTGAAATATCCAACATGGATTGCAAATATTGTACCTGTTAGAAAAAAGAATGGTCAACTCCGAGTTTGCGTTGATTTTCGTGATCTTAATAATGCATGTCCCAAGGACGATTTTCCTCTTCCAATTACTGAGATAATGGTTGACGCGACCACAGGCTATGAAGCCCTCAGTTTTATGGATGGATCGTCGGGATATAATCAAATCCGAATGGATCCGAAGGATGAGGAAATGACAGCTTTTCGTACTCCGAAAGGGATATATTGTTATAAGGTGATGCCTTTTGGGTTGAAAAATGCGGGAGCAACCTATCAACGAGCCATGCAACGAATCTTTGACGATATTCTCCACAGCAATGTAGAGTGTTACGTAGATGATCTGGTTGTCAAATCCAGAAAAAGGCGCGATCATATTAACGATCTTAGAAAAGTATTTGACAGATTGCGCAAATATCAACTGAAAATGAACCCGTTGAAGTGTGCGTTCGGGGTCACTTCAGGAAAGTTCCTTGGATTTATCGTTCGACATCGAGGCATTGAAATCGATCAATCGAAAATAGATGCAATTACAAAGATGCCGGGGCCAAGGAATATACATGAGTTGAAAAGCCTTCAAGGGAAGCTTGCATACATTCGAAGGTTTATATCAAACTTGGCCGGACGATGTCATCCCTTTCATAAATTGATGAAGAAAGGTACTCCTTTTGAGTGGGACGAAGCGTGTGAAAATGCATTCAACAGCATAAAGGCTTATTTGTCAAAACCACCAGTCCTTAATGCTCCAATCCAAGGAAGACCCCTCATACTTTATATAGCGGCACAAGAAGCTTCATTAGGGGTTTTGTTAGCCCAGGAGAATGATAATGGAAAAGAAAATGCTCTGTATTATTTAAGCAGGACTTTAACTGGAGCGGAATTGAATTATTCTCCAATCGAAAAGATCTGTCTTGCTTTAATGTTTGCTATACAAAAGTTGCGACATTACTTGCAGGCACACTCTGTTCGTCTCATATCACGGGCAGATCCTCTCAAGTATATAATGTCAAGGCCGGTTTTATTTGGCCGTCTCGCGAAATGGGCACTTATGCTTCAAGAGTTTGAGATCCTATATGTACCTCAAAAGGCTGTGAAGGGACAAGCTTTAGCTGACTTCTTGGCAGATCATCCTATACCAGACAATTGGAAAATATCGGAAGAACTGCCCGATGAGGAAGTAATGATGGTTGATGTTCCCCCTCCATGGAAAATGTTCTTTGATGGGTCAGCTACACAAAGAGGCGCGGGAGCTGGAGTTGTCTTCGTCACATCCGATGGAGATATCATTCCTTATGCATATACTCTCACTCAGTTATGCTCAAACAATATGGCTGAGTATCAGGCTCTCATACTTGGGCTAGAAATGGCCATGGATAACAAAGTACATAGTTTGAGGGTATATGGAGACTCCAAGCTTGTGATTAATCAACTTCTATCCACATACGAGGTTCGCAAACCAGAGCTTTTGCCTTATCATGATTATGCAGTTAAACTCGCAGGATGGTTTCCGGATATTACAATAAGTCATATACCGAGAAAAGAAAATGCACAAGCAGATGCCTTGGCGAGTCTTGCTTCTGCTCTTACTTCGGTAGATAGGGAGGTCAGCATTAGATTATGTCAAGCATGGGCGGCTCCACCGGTCCCTGACAAGGATGAAACAAACGAAATAAATCTCATATCCGTTTGTAACATAGATGACCAAGATTGGAGACAACCACTCATTGACTTTCTCGAGCACGGAAAGCTGCCTAACGACCCACGACAAAAAGTAGATGTAAGGAGAAGAGCACCTCGATTCATATATTTTAAGAATACTCTCTACCGACGATCCTTTGAGGGAGTGTTCTTACGATGCCTTGGAGTGGAAGAAGCCATGACAGCGCTAGAAGAGGCGCATGCTGGAGTTTGTGGAGCTCATCAATCAGGCCCTAAACTTCACTTCCAATTGAAAAGAATGGGCTACTATTGGCCAACAATGGTAAAAGATTGTATGGAATATGCAAAGAAGTGTCAAGCTTGTCAGTTTCACGCCAACTTCATCCATCAATCGCCCGAGCCACTTCATCCAACTGTAGCATCTTGGCCGTTCGAAGCCTGGGGCTTAGATGTTGTAGGGCCCATAACTCCTAAATCGTCTGGGGGCCATTCGTATATATTGGCAGCGACAGACTATTTTTCAAAATGGGCGGAAGCTGCATCCTTTCGGGAAGTGAAGAAGGAAACCGTGATCACCTTCATTAAGAATAATATCATTTTTCGTTATGGCGTGCCTCGCTATATCATTACTGATAATGGCCGAAATTTCTCTAATAAGGCCATGGATAAATTTTGCGAGCAATTTGGTTTTAAACAATATAACTCTTCCATGTATTATGCGGCCGCAAACGGGTTAGCAGAGGCGTTCAATAAAACGTTGTGCAATCTCTTAAAGAAGGTGGTCGATAAAGCAAGGAGAGATTGGCATGAACGAGTCGGAGAAGCTTTATGGGCATATCGTACAACGTACAGGACTGCGACTCAAATGACCCCATACTCATTGGTCTACGGTGTTGAAGCGGTCCTTCCACTTGAACGACAAATACCGTCGCTGCGAATAGCCATACAAGAGGGACTTTGTCAAGAGGATAATGCGCGACTACGCTTGCAGGAACTAGAAGCTTTGGATGAGAAACGTCTTGAAGCCCAGCAGCGGATTGAATGCTATCAGGCAAGGATGTCGAAGTCTTTTAACAAAAAAGTACGGCCTCGCTCCTTTCAAGTCGGTGACCTTGTTTTGGCAGTGCGAAGACCCATAATCGTCACGCACAAGACCGGGAGTAAATTCACATCCAAGTGGGATGGTCCATACGTAGTCCAAGAGGCTTATACCGGGGGCGCCTACAAGATAGTTGATCAAGACGGGGTTCGAGTCGGACCGATCAACGGAAAGTTCTTGAAGCGGTACTATGCCTGAAGAATAACGCTCCATGTCGCATGAGCCTAAACTGCACGACATAAAAAAAAACAAAAAATAAACAAAAAATAAAAAACAAAAGAAAAAAAGAAGAAAATAATAAAATAAAATGTAATACTCCTGGCCCGCACGAGTATAAACTGTGAACGGCTAAATAAAATGTAATACTCCTGGCCCGCACGAGTATAAACTGTGAACGGTATAATAAGAACAGTTATGAAATAATCCTGCTCCACACAAACTCTGAGCCACTTTATTAAAAAAAAAAGGACTATATAGCCCGAAATAATATGGGAGAAAGAGTCAAAGTCCAAAGCATAAATCAACTACAAAAAACGGAGGCTTAAGGTTCCAGAGTAAATTGTGCAATCTCCTCGCGTGAGGTCTCAATCAACTCGCGAAGCTCTTCCAAAGATTGAAGATCATCGTAATGAACCACGTTGACTCCCTCCAAGACACGCATGGATTCCTTCAAACTCTCAACCTTGGCAGCCGCATCATCAGCCTTTGTTGCGACCTCCTTGAGAATATCCTCTCGATTCACCTTGGCCTTAATGCAATCAGATAATTGTCGTTGAAGTTCTTCAATCCGAATCTCATCTTCAGCGAGCCGGCTCTCCATGTTGGTCTTCTCCATCTTAATACCTTTTTCTTCAGCTTCGGCCTCAACGAGACAGCATCTGATCGACGACACTTCTTTATCACAACTTGCGGCACTCATCACTCCTTTAGTGGCAGTTGCTAAGTCTGAGTATCGCATGGAGTTCTCCGTATACTTCTTGATCAAGGAGTGAATGGGAGTCAGGTCCAGGTGCTCACATTTATCGATGAGTTTGAGAGCATCCTTAATCTCCTCTGCAATAACATGTCCTCTACTGAAAGGGGTCCTCGAAATCTTCTCCTTGATGTCATCCCAAATACTAGCCGCAAACTTCTTATATGCTCGTGAGGCTATATAGTCAAAACAGAAAGACGATATGGCTGGTGTAGTTGAGACTAGATCAACAAAATGAGAAGGGCCGTTGTTTTCCTTAGGCTGAATCATTTCCTTCATGGCATGCTTGTCTTGCTGAAGCGGCTTTAAGAGCTCCGGACCAAGAGGGCTAATAACGGAAGGCTCGCCATTGTCACCCATGAAATCAACCAACTCATCCACAAGCTGCAATAGTAAACAAAGTCGAATAAGATGCGGACTGTCTAAACTATGTGCTTAAATAATATGAGATGCTCACCAACTCATTGCCAGCCGGAATGATATCATTCGGTATATCTTCGACTACATCGAGGTTCTCAGATGCATGCTTTGAACGCCTCTGCCTCTTGAAATGTCTGTTATCGTCCGAAGTTTGTGACTTTTCAGAAGGTGCAACTGTTTATGGAAACAAAGCATGATTGTTAATAAGTTAAAAAAAAGAAGATATATGTGTTTATAAGTACCAGTCTTTGGTGGTAAAGGCATTTTCTTTGGGGTAATGCCGGCCGGCTTGGTTGGCTTCTCCCGAGTATCCTCATCTTTACGTGGAGGATGGCGTATTCCAGCATTCAGTGCCTCTATCCCTTGTTGGAGGAAATCACCATGCCTTTTTTTCCACCATTTAGAGTACTTCGTGCAATATATGTCCAAATCAGTGTAGGAGACGGGAGCACTGGGCACGTACAATCGGGAATTAGTCTCTTTTCGCACTGAGAGACGCCACAATAGATGCCCTTCATCTAACGAGGAGGATCGTATGTCATGTGTCAGTACGTGTGGAATATCCTGGCAAAACCCGAGCTGACGGCTGAAGTGTGGAGGATGATAAGGTTCCACGATGAAGGAATTGCCGCGCCTTAATGTCAAATAACATGAGCGGATGCTTATGAAAAAGCTCAATGAATTTTCATCTAAGCAAGAAGAATCCTCTATCCAAAGGTCGCCCTTCCTATGGAAAAAGTTATGACACCAATATACGTTCCCTCCATTATGAATAAGTTCGCGAGCCGCACGAGCGTCGAAGTAGCGCGCCCCGCCTTCGCCAGAATAACCAATCATCCGAGGACCGACAACATCATTTGGAACAGGAAAGTGAGTCTGAAAGTAGAATGCCAACCATCCATATACATAGTGTACCGGAAAACAAACTTTATGAACCCCGGCAAGAGTAGAGCTGCAGATCTCATTAATTCCTCGGTATATGATGGCCAAGACAGGAACCGCAAGACTAAAGCCTTTTCCTACTGCCATCAAGCTCGCCGTTTTGAATGTCTCCGGGCGTATATATGCTTCATCATGCGGGAATACGAATGTGCATAACCAACAAGCGATGAATGCAGAAAGATAGGTCTGCAAACGCATTTCTTCGTTAATGCCCAAATCTTCAAATACTCCTGCTTCCTTATGACCCCAAGGAGATGCGTCTACGATTGGACCTGCAGGGTTATGAGACTTCTTTGGACGATTTGATTTCTTCGACACACGTCTAGGAGGCCTGGTATATTTTTCATCTCCCCTGAACCAGAAATCGATCCAAGACGATATGGGAACAGCCTCCTTACTCGGGAGATCTCTATTTCTCTGCCTGCTTCGGTCATCCTCAGTGTTGTGTTCCAGAAGTCGAGAAAACGCCGCAAATAAATATGTACAGCTCTTCGGAAGATATTTACTTCTTTTGTTCGAGCTGGTGAGTTCTTTCAAACTGGGGATCGTCTCTTCGTACATTCTGCCATGAACAGGAAGCCCGCCAAGCTTGTAAAGATCCCAAAGAGAAATTGAAAAGGCTCCACGAGACGTTTCGAGGACATTAAACTGCGGGCACCAAGCTTCACAAAAGGCCCGCATGACATCGGAATTGCGATCGTAACTATAACGCGAACAAAATATGGCATCCAGTATGTTTGCCCTTTTGAGAACTTCTTCATTACGAGAAACAGTGTCTTCGAGCCATTCCCAATACTTCGGAATGAAACCAAATTCACCACGGAAACGAAGGGTATGCACCCACTCGGATTTCCCTGCTACAACATTTCTCCCCAGAGAACGTGAAGGTATCGGCTCCGCCATGCATGAGTGAGGGAGTGACTTCAGTGACCACATGTCCAACGAAGAAGGCTAAGAGATTTTCTGTGACCAATGACTGAGGTTATCACGATTCTCATCCAATTTGTCACAGGGTGGGGCAATCAGGCCAATCAATGGACGATGGACTACTAATTCCACTTTGTTGTGAAGGTCGCCTTCCTTTTCAGCGATACACAAGTACTCACGTCCCGAAACGACCTTCTTGGTAAAATGAACCATGGCTATAACGAATCCTGCCAGGTAAAGGAATAAGTGAGTAAAGTGAAATATCAGCCGAGCATCTCATCGTACAAGGAGGGCCGAGGGAATATCCAACGGCGGTCCCATGTGTACAAGGAGGGCCGAGGGAATATCCGGCGGCGGTCCCATTTGTACGGAGGAGGCCGAGGGAATATCCGGCGGCGGTCTCATATGTACAAGGAGGGCCGAGGGAATATCCGGCGGCGGTCCCATGTGTACAAGGAGGGCCGAGGGAATATCCGGCGGCGGTCCCATGTGTACAAGGAGGGCCGAGGGAATATCCGGCGGCGGTCCCATGTGTACAAGGAGGGCCGAGGGAATATCCGGCGGCGGTCCCATTTGTACGGAGGAGGCCGAGGGAATATCCGGCGGCGGTCCCATGTGTACGGGGAGGGCCGAGGAAATATCCGGCGGCGGTCCCATGTGTACGGAGGAGGCCGAGGAAATATCCGACGGCGGTCCCATGTGCACGGGGAGGGCCGAGGGAATATCCGGCGACGGTCCCATGTGTACGGGGAGGGCCGATGGAACATCCGGCGGCGGTCCCATGTGTACGGAGAGGGCCGAGGGAATATCCGGCGATAATCTGTACACTAGAAAAGGGGACTAAAAAATTTATACAAATAAATGATGACAACTTACCAACCTTTATATTTGTGTCTCTACGAGGTAACTTTGACATATTCCTGAGGGAAGCAGAGTGGGAAGGAGGGCAATATTTGAAGCAAAAGGGTACCCTAATCCTGCCAGCTGAAGGACGACGAAAAGACATGAAGTTGTCGTTAAATAATTAAAAAAAAATCAAATTCTCGAAGGGATTGTAAAAGACAAAATTATTGCTCCAAGGAAATCTACAGAAAAGCCCACAGACATGCCTGTGAAATGAAACCTCAATGATGAGCTCAGCAATCCAATCTCGACACGTTTGGCAACCTGTTGAGAGAATGTTAGCATTGTGGTCGAAAAAAATAATAATAATTATAATCAATGGTAAAGTCCAAATCTCACAGTTACATACGAGCTTCTCTCACAACATTGTCTTTCTTTGGTAGCAAGTTGGACGTCCTTGGTCGTTTGTGCAAAGGATGAAAAGATTCTCCTGCAAATGAATAGCCATGCAATAAAATAATTATGAAAGAATGAAAGAATGGCCACCGGATGATAGTCACGACTTACCGGCTATAAATTATGAAGTGGGAACCAAAAGCAAGACAGAGAGAAATGTGGGTGTGGAGATTCGAGCTTCTCGCGACCCTATTTATAACCTCTCGAAAAGAATGAATCGAGAAATTTTTATTATCAAAATTCGTGATATTATCATACCAAAAATAAGGGTATGCAAGATGTTGGAAAGGGGGTGAATATATTCTTAATTGTAGTTCCAGGTCGCTCCAAGACGACGAACAAGTAAAAGATTTTCGTCCCGGTGCATTTGGTTAAAAGAAGAAGAATGAAGATATCAATTTTAGCAAAATATCGACGGCTACTTCGACAAAGGAAATGGAAGGTTGGGATTTTCTGACGTAACCTACAGCCTGTGCAATGTCAAATGTAATCCTTCTGGCAAATCATGGCAGCAAAAAAATTTAACAATCATTATCTCCCGAATTATTTTGGACGAGGTTTATGGATGAGATAGAGACAAAGAAAGGAAAGTGTTAATTCTTGCAACCTATGCTTTCTCTTGGTAGTTCACTAATCTGGATATATTGATGGATTTAGGGCAGTATCACGTGGTGAATTCCTTTAAGATTTAGAATCTCAGGATTTGCAAGATTTCTTATATTCATGTCCCTCGAAGCCAAATAAAGGAAGAAATTTTTATGGAAGCGCGCTCACCCCTTCAAAGGGAGGACTGTTGTAGCAGTATGGATGCATCTGTGCCAACTCCATTCTTCTCCGACGATGTAATGGGCTCACTTTCAATGAGATAATCTGGAGCTGATGTAGTCCCCTCATGAAGCTCAGCTTTCGAAATCTTTAGCTGGCTGCCCTGTTCAAACGTAGGTAAAGCCTTATCCGCAACCGCCAGCCGTGGCATAACAGATGTAAGTCCTTTTGCAGTCAATTGGAGCACCAGCACCGTAGATTACGAGGGTACAAGGAAATCTGCAGGTCGCGCATGTCCAAGGCCATTTTCCGCCCTAAACCCTTGTTCGGATGACGGGGCGCAACCATGCATTAACCCTCGGCCGCGCGTTGCCACCGGCGATCAGCGCGTCATCTTACGAGCCGACGACGCCGTCCTCCTTCCCGTCTAAGACCATCATGAGGTCAAACTTCGAGTCTTCGTTACAGTCCCTCAGGCCGCATGTGAAGGTTGCCGACTTCGTGGCGATCGACCTCGAGATGACCGGCGTTGCCAACGCACCGTGGAGGGAGTTGTTTAAGTTCGACAGGTACGACGTCAACTACCTTAAAGTGAAGGATTCGGCTATTGTGGTCGTTCTGTCGTTCTCATTTAGGAGATACGGAGAAAAGACCCTTCCGCTTGGCGCAAGCTATCCCTGGAGCCTCGAGGAGCCTGGATTACGAGAGTCACAAGACCTTTTGGCGAGGCCGGGATTGCAAACTCGATGATATCGGTCACCGGGGAATTATAAGAAACTCGCGCAATGACATTCGTGTGTAAATGTCAAATTATAGTTTCGTTCAATTGTTGTTGGATCTTGTGGGGACTCAAAACTATTTCAACATTGTCCAAAGATGGATTGAATTATGTGAAAACATAATTTCACGAATTTCAAATTGAAAAAAAAAGAAAAGGAGAGAGCATGCTACTTTTAGCCAAAATCAAGAAAACATCAGATGGGAAGCGTCGTTACCGATAAACAGCGACTGGTGACAAACTTAAAATTGCAGCCGGGTCAACCACGTCAACGGTTTTTCAAATAAGAAAGACTCCTCCGACCCACTTACCCTCCGAGAAACTATCTTACCTCCCACTTTTGCATCGGCGTTACGACTAAGCCAGAAGGAGAAAATTTTCTGTCCTACAAGGCCTTGTTGCATCATGTTGTACCATTTATCATTCAAAATCAGCAGCCAGTTGATATCAAAAGATACAAAAGGAAAGGCAGTCGTCCCTGAATCTGAACGATATTCCAATTGATACAGGAAAATCATCACATTGGAACTACATTTCCAACAGAGATATTCTGACATCCTAGACCAAGGATTCCATCGAATTTTCCCAAAACAAAGGTTATTGAAATATCTTCTCCTGGATAAGAGACAAAGGCATACAGCATCAAAACAGACATCATTGATTATATTTTTACGCCATAAACAGTTTCAATAGGATTATCGATGCTCCGATATGTACTAG
The DNA here is from genome assembly GCA_029817715.1 of Melastoma dodecandrum. Classification (NCBI taxonomy): domain Eukaryota; kingdom Viridiplantae; phylum Streptophyta; class Magnoliopsida; order Myrtales; family Melastomataceae; genus Melastoma; species Melastoma dodecandrum. The sequence continues at coordinate 198,078 of JARUPY010000262.1, forward strand.
ACCTGCTTGCCTTGAACTTGGAATGGAAATAACACACAACCTGCAGAAATAGCAAGATCCTCGATCTCAGGTAATCAAGTATCTAGTCACAGATTTTTATGGTGAAAGCACGAAAACTCAAACTTACAGAGAAGAAGCATTTTGCTGAAGGTACCCATAGATTAGAACTTCCGGTATCAAATATCACGGTGAATGTCTGTGGTGGTGAACCCATTCCGGTGTCTCCATAGTATTGGGCATCCAAGTGGTTCTCCAAAAAACACTATATCTTCTCATCCGCTTTCCCAGTCAACAATAGACAAATGGTTCATGCCTCGACGAAATCATTGTCCACAGAAACAAACGACATTTGGGGCTACTTAAGCATCGGGATGGATTCCTTGGCAATTTTTTTTTTTTTTGACTATCGTGCTTGTTATTGCTTTTAACAGCAAGAGAAATGCATTCATAAACTTATATATGCAAGAATCAGTTGGTCCGCCGAGTCCTCCCTGGACGAAGATATAAACATGTAAACATCATCCAACACAGATAATTTCACGAAAGAAAAATGTCTCCATACATAGAAAGGATTGGTCGTGGTTCGAATGAAAAATACTTTAATTCTATCCTCTCGCATCATATAGTGCATATGAGGAACGAATTAAAGTGGGGGCATTTGTAGACATTAAAAGTTATTGGGTCTTAGTCAATAATTATAATGGATTATAGACCCAATTATTAAAAGTGGGCTTGAAACACAAATGGATCCATGGAATAATATGTTAGGGTCTCATAAAAGCCACAAGCCCAACCCAAACAAAAGTGTTTTGGGCCGAAATAAGCCCAAATTCAAGTCCGGCCCATGGCCCGATATATGGGAGGTTGCCTAATATGGGATGACCAATTTCCTAATATAAATCGGCCCTGGAGGCCTATAAATAGAGCCATTTTTCATTCATTCAAAGAACAACAATATACTACACACATATAGGTGGAGAGAAGACTCTTGAAGCTCTCGAAGACCCTCGCCGCCTCCTACTCGCTGAAGCTCTTCCGGCATCCATCGCCCGGTGTTCTTCTGCAACACGCTTCGAAGCTCTGCCGGATCACGCCCAAAGGCCCCGACGACTTCATCAAGATATCGAAGCTTTGCCGGATCACGCCCATAGGCCCCGACGACTTCGTTAATATTTCATCCCGAAGTTCTGCTGAAATTCTGCCGGAGGTTCAAGATCACCATTCACAACCGTTATTCTTTGAAGATCGAATCAGAGGAATCACGTATTTCATCCGTGACTAGAGACAGAACCCGCTACATTTTTTTCATACGACAATTTGTACGCTGATATTTCCCCGCGAGATTTTAGTGTTCACAGGAACAACGGCCAAGGAGTTAGGAGGGAGTCTCTCTATTGCTGTAGGAGGGGTTCGTTCCGTTGATTAGTGGAGTTTGACGATGGGTAGGCATGTGAAGTAGTAGGACATGAGATTCAGGAGTGAGTTGTGGCAGCGATCATGTCTGCTGCCCGCAGCCGGCAATGCATTAGAAGATTAAGAAGCATTACAGGAGATGAGTGATTGATGAAGATGCCTTGGGGCAAACACTTTGAAAAAAACCAAGTGCACTTGCCCATCGCACACACCATTTCAATTATGACATAAAAACCCAAACACAGAGAGCAGACAGCCCCCATGTCGTCTTGTTTATTCTGTAAGAAGGATTTAGGAGCTCCTGAAAGAGCCGAGGGCCTTGGCAGCTCCAGCCCTGAGGATGACATGATGATAGAATGCTGCTATGGCTGCCTCAATGAATGGTCCCACCCAGAATATCCATTGCCACCCCCCAAACCAAACATTTAAGACAACGTCATAACAGAGCACAGCATTCTTAGCCAGGGTTAACGGTTAATGGATTCAGTTGTAAGTCTTACTTGGTCATCCCATGCCTGCTGCTTGTCGTACATCACGGCTGCTCCCAAGCTACGTGCCGGGTTTATGCCTGTCCCTGTGATCGGGATGGTCGCGAGGTGAACCATCAACACTACGAAACCGATGGGAAGTTGTGCCAACACCTAAAAGCTTGATGCATTTGACGTGTGATTGTCAAGGGGGTCGATGATGCTTATTTGTGCATACTGGGACATGGGAATCGCGGGCGTTCCTCTTAGGATCGGTGGCGGAGAATACGGTGTAGACGAGGACGAAGGTACCGATGATCTCTGCTGCCAGGCCGGTGCCTTTGCTGTACCCTTGCTGGATCCCGTTCGCGCCCCCACCGTACTCATTGTAGTAGGCCCTTTGGAATGCCTTCACCAGGCCACAACCGCAAATGGCGCCGAGGTACTGTGCAGCCATGTACAAGATGGCCCGGATCAGTGAAACCTTCCTTGCCAGGAACAGCCCGAACGTCACCGTGGGGTTTATATGACCTACTGCTCCGCATCATTCACCATTAGATTAAAAAAGGGCTGGTTTGTAGTAAATGCCTAAAAACAGAGCAAAAGAGAACATTAACCCACCAGAGATGCCGGCAGTGCAGTAGACGAGGACAAAGATCATGCCACCGAAGGCCCAGGCAATCCCGAGTATCCCAACGCCGTTACAGTCGTTACCACCTTTAGTGGGATCAACCTCGCTCTTGTAGCCAATCACTGTAAGGACAGTGACGTAGAGGAAGAGTAAGGTGGCGATGAACTCGGCAATGCTGGCCCTGTAGAAGGACCACTTGGTGAGCTCGTCGGTGTCGACAAGGGGAGCAGGGGGAGGGTCCTGTTAGTCCCTGATGGGGAATTCTCCGCCGCGGCCGGATTCCTTAGCTCTGGAACTGAAGGCTAGTGGGTGGAATTCTTGAAGGGAAGTTAGTGATGGATGATGATGGAGTGAAGAGATGGGAGGTCGAGTAGGGGGGTATTTATGGAGGAGTATTCGATGATCGTTTTCTAGACTGAGTTTTATGATAAACAACAATTAGACCCACAAAGAGAAGAACATGAATAAGGAGGGGCGGTGGACTTCACCGGCCAAATAAAGATTTGGAGGAACAAGAAGAAGTTGCGGCGGATACAAGTGCCACGTGGTGACCCCCTCCACAAAATGTCAGGGGAATCCAATCCAAAATCTCGTATCTTTTTTCTGGGTAGGGTATGGATCAATTTTATATCAGCCCCAAAATAATTGATAAAAAGTTGCACCCCCGGGGGGGCCTTTGATCAGAAGTTGAACTCCCCACATTAATTGATGGTTTCACCAAGTGATTTTAGTGGGTGGAAACAACTGTGGAGCCACCTCAAAGGAAATCCCATTTGAGCTTTCAGGTGATCTGGTTACCTTTTGGATCCACCCCCCCCTCTTACCCCCTGTTGTTTATATCTTTTGGATCTGAGAGGCCCAGCTGATCGGAAGAAGCCGGAATCCTTCATCAACTATGTTTCCCATGCCGTTGTCGAAGACTGCTATTTCGATCAAAAGTCACGGGATCTTCCAAGGCGCCCATGTATCGAAAGAGTACCCGCCTCACAAAGAAGGGTTGGGTTGCACTGCATGTCCACCAAGCAGTAGCATGCTGTAATGGCATTATCTGGCATGTATACTACTTTAATAAGAGTTTGTCAGGGCAGAAAACATCGACCTAATAATACCACAGAACCTCATCTACAATCACAGGCACCGGCGACATTCATACAAAACATCAAAACTTAGGAACCTCATCTTGCAAAACAGAAAAGCTAAACTTTGCATACCCAGGAAGAGGCTCAAAACTGAATGCAAATGGAAAATTACAGCGGAGATATTGTCAAGGCATCCAGAAATGCTTGTTTTTTAAACTCCTGCACATACATAATGTGAGCTAGACAAATTCAGTGCTCCTATCCACATCATACTACCAATAGAGACCTTGCGGGTCACAGCACACATCAAAGGAAATGATTCCAAAGACCTCGAGGCCTTGCATGGTAAACACACCCACCAGAACACAAACTTTAGGATTATTAAGTAATAAGTCCACTATGAATTCCTCCAGTAAAGATAAAACTACCATCTCTAAGCACCCCAACAAGGACTATTCCAGCAAAACAAGCCAAACACCAAGATTAGACAAGGCATTTCCAAGGCAATTACCAGGCAAACATCACAAAGACCATATGGCACAGATCCGAATTACTGCTATAGTCTAACTACCAAACACACGGCATGGAGATTCTATCAAAAAAATAATCTATACTGAAGCCAATTATCGAATTAGAAGTGCCAAAAGTACTTTCAGTCCAAAATCAGCTCAGAATCAAATACAACAATTATATCCATCCTGGGGAACCTCAACCTTGTCTAACAGCATAAGGAATACCCCCCCCCCCCCGGGAACATGATGCTAAAACATCGAGCAAAACTTACACCTCCTTCCAGATCAATTCTGTGGGATCTCGATATCCCCATCATCAATCTCCTGCTGCACATCCTTAGGGCTCTTCCCATCGACAGAGCACCCGACTGAGACGCAAGTGCCGAGGATCTCCTTGACGGTGCCGCTGAGCTCCTTGGCCATAGAACGCGGCCGCATCACCCTGGCTATCTCGATGACGTCATCAAGGGAGATATTCCCGCTGTGCTTGATGTTCTTCGTCTTCTTCCTGTCGCGCTCGGGCTCCTTGAGGGCCTTGATGACGAGGGCGGCGGCGGAGGGGACGACGGAGACCTTGGCCTGACGGTTCTGGACGGTGAGCTTGACGGTGACGCGGAGCCCCTTCCAGTCCTTGGCGGTCTCCTTGGCGATGTCCTCTCCGATCTTCTTGGGGGAGAGGCCGAGGGGGCCGATCTTCGGGGCGAGGGAACTGGCAGCACCAACCTCCCCTCCGGTGACGCGGACGTAAACGTCGACGACTTGGGTTGGGTCGAACTTCGGCGGCATATCTTCGGATCGGAGGAGAAGTTGTGGATACGACGACGGCGGTGGAGGGAGGGAAGGGGAGGGGGTGAAGAAGAGAGGAGGGTTAGGGTTTGAGGGTTTTGGCACACCCTGACATGAATTGACGATTCCATCCTTCGGGGCCTGGGCCTGGGCCTGGGCCTCTCATCATTCTGCTCAAATAACGTCGCCAGGAGGTGAATGGGTTTGCCAATGGTAGTAAAATATTTTAGCACTCGTTATCAATTATACCACCTTATAGTTAATTTGTTTTCTTTCGATCTCATCCAATGTTTTATTTAAAACGCATTAGCACGACCTCTATTGTTTTACCTTGCTTCAATATTATTCAAAATATAAAATTCCTAATTTTATTTTACAATTGAGTACGTAAAGTTTCGTCCGTAAATAATAGTAATTTTTTTTAAGCGTCTCAGTTTTTGAATTTAATTTATGGGGATAATTAGGTTTCTATCTTTCTTTCTTAACTAGTTACCAATTTATTGAACGTTATGTTATCTAAATGAACTTAGACTTTCTTTTTGTAAGACCTAAAGTCTTTATTATATCTTTTATCAACTCACCACTTTATAAGTCTAGATTTTACATCCCATGGCAGTGGATCAAAAATTAAAAGAGATTGTCCAAAAATAACCAGTTCAGAGTTGTTTCAGTATTCGTGGACTTTTTTATACCTATATCGATTTCTTAAGATTTTTCTGTAATAGTCATTTCGCGAAATTTTTTTATAATATTTAAGAGTTTGATGGATTAAAAAAAAGCTTAAAAATTTTTAATGAATTTTATTATAATATTTTCTAAACAATGGTATATCGAAGAAGTCGTACAGGGGGGGTATATTTGCTAATAAGAGCAATCTTTTTAGGAATCATGAGATTTGTGTCCGAAAAGGAGTCTAGCAAGATCCCCCCCATCTCCTCCTCTCCCTCCATGTCGCTGTCTTCCAAAACCCCACGTGACACTCTCACTCAACCGCAATATAAACACTCACTTGAGAATGGATGACATCAAATCTACCTGAGATTGATCTTCGTTGGGGGTGAACGAGAGGAAGGCCTACAAACTATGATGTTTGTACAACGTACGAACCCTTTTGCTTTCCAATTTACTTTGTTTCGCAAATGTTGCCCCCTCCTCTGCCCTTTGTCCTCTCCTGTGTATATTGCGTTTATCGGCGGTAGCTCTGTTGGGGGGGGGTGGGGCTAGGGGCATGAATACTCGTCCTTCATCAAATCACCATCACAACCACCACCACCATGATCATCAGACAATTAGCACACAAGCACGACGTTCCAGCAACCCTTGCTCTTTTCCTTTGCTCCTTCAGTTCTTTCGTCTTCAACACATGATGATTGAAGGTGGGTGGTGGACATGGACAATCAATCACCCTCTGTCCTCCTTCCTACTGGATGTCTCGTTTGAAGAACAGCCCAACTCGGTCCTTCCCCTTGTCGTATTCTCATGAGGGGCGAGCAAAAAGGGGGTCGAAAGAGAAGAGTACGCAAGGTCTCTCGAGGGAGGCCCCCCCTCCCCCATGTTTGTCTCTGTTCTTGACACGTGTGTGAGCTCATCATCTTTCCCCCACCCCCCCTCCCTTCTGATGACTCCTTGTCTCCCCTTTTGTCCTTTCTCCACCACCACCCTACACACCCTGACATCATATCTTGATGTTTGGGATTGGCCCAAATGCGAGGGAAGAGATGGCAAGGGACACGGAGACTTGGCATTTACCTTAAACTTTGTCTGTAAAATGATTATGGGGTTATAAGTCCATTAATTTTACTCATTTTAACATAAATCGTTATCGAATAACTCGTTTAGGACAACGACTTAAAGGACAATAACCGATATTTTACGAATTTTTTAACTAACGGTAAGAAGTTAATTCTTGATGGAACGAGTTGTGTCTGGAATTTGACATGTGGAAAAGCAAAAGACTTTTTTTTCTTAACCGGCTGGTAGATTTACAAAATAGGAGTGGGAAATACACCAAAGAAAGAGAAGAAAATCAAAATGAGGGGAAATTCACAAAATAATCCCCAAAATTAATTCTCCTGAGAATCTTTAGGACATCATCGTCACCTGATCTTCCTTCCCACTAATAGTAGTAATAGTAGTTCCCTCTTCTTCACCTAGACATGTCATACTGCTGCTGCCGCTGCTCCAGCTGGTCTGCATCCCAATTCAGTTTCATTCCCTCTCTTTCATGGCACGGCACGTACTCCTGCAGAGCCAAAGGCCTTAAAGTGAATCATGTTCTTGGGGCTTAGGACAACCACCTAGGTAGGGACTTGTTTTTGTTGTTTTTTTTCTTCCTCGAACGTATCATTACCTCCAATTTCTTCACCAGCTCCTTAGCTGTTGGTGCAGATACTATGATCTGCCTTGCGCTCGGGCTTATGAACCCTTCCTCCACGGCTTTGTCGATGAACGATAGCAACGAGTTGTAGTAACCTTCGACGTTGAGGAGGCCCACCTGCAAGACGTCCGGATGAAAAAAAAAAGGTTAACCGAGCACTCGGAGAGGGTAACTCGTAAGGAAACAGACTCGTCGACGCTGATTAGCATACCGGTTTTTCGTGAATCCCGAGCTGTGCCCAGGTTATGACCTCAAGCAACTCCTCAAGCGTGCCATAACCACCTGCATTAACCAAATGACTAATAAAAAACCATCTCAAGATAACTTTTCTTTCTTTTTTTTTTCCATTTTTGTATGTTCCCTGTTCCAATCATCTGGTTTGCAGATTCAGGAAAAAAAAGGAGAACTGAAAGATTCCTGTTTGAGGATACAGAAGAACAACAAACAAAACAGTTGCTTGACAATGTTGGTATCTGATTGCGCCCACTTTCCCACAAACATGTAAAGAGAATATTGGAGGGTAGGGGACAAAAGACAGCAAAGAGAGCATATCACAGTGCGTGACTCTGTTGGGTTGGGGGATGGGAAGAAAAGGGAAAAACAACAGCAGAGTCTACCTTTTCCCCTTTCTTTTGGTCAGAAGCTTCAAATTTTCAGTGAAGAAGTTGATGGGTCAGAGAGGAATTGGGGGAGTTTTCATTTATTTAATTTTTTTTTACCCATCAGATCATAAGCTTAATGCAATAGATATCATTGGCATGATGCCAATCTCACCCCCAAAACCCCAAATCAGGGCCGCAACAGTGACCCGGGCAAAGAATATCTGGACTAAGTAGATAAAATGGGTAAAAAGCAAAGAGAATGACTACTTATGGCAAAATAGTAGGACCTTTTTCCATTTCTTGAATCCTGATCTTGAGCAAAACGGGCAGTAGATTGTATGTACTATTACAGGATTGACGATGTAAGAATCATTTGCAAACAGAGGTGCCCCTTCCCCAATCCATATATGGGAAAAGAAGGGAAAAGTGATGCACCTGGTGATCACCCCATTTTCATGTTTGTAAAGAGAGAGAAGAGAGGGAGAGGGAAAATCCCAGTCGTTTTTTCAACACTAACCTGGCAAGGCAATGAAAGCATCTGAATGCCTGGCCATCTCAGCCTTCCTTTGATGCATGCCTGTAACAGCCTTCACTTCCCCTACTGTTTCACCAGTTAACTGCAACCAACCAAAACCAAAAAACAAAAAAAAAAAAAAAGAAGAAGAGGGGAATATCAAGACAAAGTACCATGAAGTAAATTTCTGGAAAATGATGTCCTTTTTATCATTCATTCTGATTGCTGGTCATAAACCAAAAAATAATAAGAGAAAGAGAGTGGTGGGGATTCAGATTCAGACTGAGACTGAGGAAGGTAGTGTTTTGGAAGTTATTGTGCAGTGAAACAATGATGAATCCTTCCTGCAGGTGCAGATGCAGTTCTTTCCATTTTCTTTCTTTGCATTGGGTTCAGGTCTGCATGCATGCAGTCTACTTAACACCCCCCAGCCCCCCAACAACAGAGAAGCTATGGTTTCTTCTTGGTCGCAGATTAGTCAAATTTCGAAAATAAAGAAGTAGAAATCGAGAAAAGGACAAACATGCATCTCATGTTCAAGGTGGAGGAAACTGTGGATAAGGCCGAGCATCAAAGCCAAACAAAATTTAAAAAAGCGCCAAGGACAAACCATTCAAAGTGCAAAGAGGATTGCATAACAAGAGGCAGAGTGATAAAAGCTAATCAAAGCCAATGGAAGAAATCAAAAGAGGGAAAAGGTTAAAGAAAAGGTGGGAAGTGAGTGAATGAGTGAGTGGGGAAGATGGAAAAAAAAGGGTACAGAGAAAGAAACGAAAAATTAGAGATTTTCAGCAAATTCATGATGAATGAAGTAAAAAGAAGGAGAAGAAAGAGAGGATGATGCTCTTTCACTTGAAGCCAAATAATACACTTCCGAGGGACCAAAGGAAAAGGGTAAAACTAAAAATGGTAAGAAAAAAAAAAACATCTGTATCTGTATACAAGAAGAGAAGGGGATAACGGTTCCATTCATGTGGGAGGAGTAAAAAATAGGTTCCCCCTCCAAAAAAAAAGGGAAAAAAGGAAAGGTTAAATACTTTTTCTATCATTGTTTTGTAATAGCATAGTCTAGAAGAGCAGCAGCAGAAAGACAATAATAATACCTCTCGAGGCATGAGCGTCTTGGGAATCACTCTGCAAAACCAAAAACACCAAGAAGACCACCACCAGCCATCAAACACCAGTGTTTGTGTGTGTGAGAGAGAGAGAGGAGACAATAACATGACAAAAGGAATTTTATGTTTGAACACCCAACAACAACCGAACACAGCACCAACCCAACACCAAACCCAAAGTCCATTGGTTTTTGCTCCTTAATCATATTGTCACCCCAAACCTCTGACAATCTTTTCTACTCCTTTCGTTCTTTCTTTCTTTTCTAAAAGAGAAAAAATAAATAAACTTGTTATTACACACACACACACACACTACTTTCAAGAAGAGGAAAAATGCATGCAAAGGGGGATGAGCTTTTTTTTTTTTGGGGGGGGGGGGGGTTTGTTGGCTTACCCAATGACATGTCGACCGCCATCATGAACAGCTTGGGAGACCAGACCCATGAGTCCAATGCTTCCTCCACCGTAGACCAGATCAATGTTCCTCGAAACCTTCCCAAAAAAAAAACATCCCTCACCATCGTCATCACCACCAACCCCATCTTTTTTATTATAGCCAGGTTCATCAACAGACAACTCTAGGCACTAACATTAACTTTGACGATGTCCCTCCTCACACACACACACACACATGGACGAACAAGGGGATACTCAAAAGGCGCGATTTTTACCATGGAATCGGAATCCACGAACCGGGTCTGCTTTGTCCAAGCAAATGAGCTAATGGGTACGAGAAAAGAAGGCACTCGGGCAGTGATAGGGACATTAACATTTTAAACGTAGAGCATAGGCTTGTTGTCGGAAACGAAAGCGGAGGACCTTTTACTTTACTCGCTTCTTTAAAAAAAAAAAAAGGAAATAAAGAAAGGGAGGGAGGTGGAATTTTTTTTACCAGTTCTTTGCCGAGTTCAGTGGCGGCGTCCTGGTAGCTGCTCTTCTTGCCGTGGCTGCTGCCGCAGAAGACGCAAATCCTTCCGAACTTGGATGGCTTCATGCCTCCCTCCACCTCCATTACTGTGTCGTACCCGGAGAAAGGGAAGGGAATATCCTCCGGTCGCCCCGTTTTGTTAGAAGTGAATGTTTCTTGGAAAGGCGAAAGAGAGTGGTGGGGGTGGAGACAGGGATCAAGTGGAGACTACCTCGTTTTTGGTAAGGAAGGAGATAAAAACACACAAGTATTTGTCTGTTTTCTGTGTTTGTTGGTGGTGGTAGTTTTGTTTATATATATATATAGAGGGAGAGAGAAGAGCCCCCCGCCCGCCCCACCACCCAACCCCAACCCCACCAAAGAGAAGAGGAGTCCCCACAACCCTGTGTTCACAAGTACTTGGGATTCCTTTTCGTTTTAAGGGATGGGATGAAAAGTAATCATCAGTCACAAATTACAAAACAATATATTCTGTGTAGATGTGTTGAAAGCTTCTGTTGTAGTTACTGTCCCCGCAATTGAGGTGTGTGTGTTTGTGTGTGTACGTGGTTCTTTCTGGGGTTTTGGATTTACGACCAGGGAAACGTGTTGTCATTAAACACAGAACCAAAAAGAGGAAGAGGAAGTAGAAAAAGTTATATTATTGGTTTGTGTTTTAGTTTTTGTTAAATTGTCACGCATTGACATTTGGGGGCGAGAGAGAGAAGCCACCGCCACCGCCACCGCCACCGCCACTGCCACAACACTCGCTCTTTTTGAAAAACTTACAATGAATGGCACGCGTGGACCACTTTTGAGCACTCCTCCTCCTCCTCCTCCCAATAAATAAGACACACATCGAAATGGGATGTGGGTTTTGTGTTAATCAATTTTGTATTAGGGTGGCCAAATGTGTGTACCATGCATGATGTGGTTTGCTCAGAGATTTGTTAGGAAAAAAAGAGCATGACCATATAATGGTCATTAGGTGATGGCGGCTGATATCTGATTGTCATTGTGTTTTCTCAATTATCATTTTTTTTTACATGGAACGATAATACAAAATTTGTAGAAGAAAAAAAAAACATAAAATGAGTAATAAAAAAATATATGGGACAGGGAGATGTCTCTGTGTGTGTGTGGTGCCCCTCATCCGCCATCTCTCCCTTCACGACAACCTTGTTGGATGTAAGGGAGACACTCACTTCCCTTTCAAACTCCCTCCCCCCTCCACAACCCTTGTCATCTTCTTCCGCCCTTCTCTTTATCCCCCGCCCCCCCCCCCCCCCCCCCCCCCGATACTAATTTCAAGATATGCATCACGTCCACCTCCCTCCCTCCCTCACTTCCCCATCATACAATTTCCCAAAGTCCAAGTCTTTTTAAGTTAAAAAGAAAGTCAGGACACCATCATCTTCATCTTCATCATCATTATCAAGTTAGTGTGGAATAAACTAAACTAATCGTGTTTCTTACACCACATGCCGTGACTCGAGGCGGGGAGGGACGAAACAAAGCGTGATGTCAACACACCCGAGACACCAACCCCAAAAGTGGTACGACTTTTCTATTAAGTATGGACAAGAGATCATCGAGATTAGGAAGAGGGGATGGACGGGTGTCTCTTGTCAGAAACATGCTTTTCTTTTCAAGATATGAATTAGGACAAACATGACTTCCCCATATCCCCATAAGAGTCGGGATGTTCTTTCCTACATGTGATTTTACTTCTTGTAGGAAGGTGTTGTTATCATAAAACTCTTACTATTTAAAAAAAAAAAAAAATTCCCATGATCGGGTTTGTAACAGAAAAAATCGGGGCTTTCCTGAATCCGCATGCATGCGTGTACCAAATATTATTTATCAATCGCTCCGAGGTACAGGGAATGGGGGTGGGGAGGAATTGTTGTCCCAAGACTTGCAGATGCATGCTATCAACACAGAATTGTATTAGTGATGGGTGTTCCGACAAAATTCTAGGTTACATACAAGTCCTTTCTCATTAACACACAATCTGAAGGAGTGGCGTGTCGCTCGCATTGATCGGACAAAAAAAAAGGAACCCCATAACATTCTGTGTGGAATCAAGAATATACCGAATATCATGCCACGCAGATGGAGTTGTATAGGAAGAGGACAAACGTAGTTGGTGGACCGACGTTCGAGAGATGGACATGGTTTGTTGGTCGTCTCGCTCGTGTTGGGAGGGAGTACTTGAACTCCCACGTCACCTAAAACCTTCCACCAACGACACACGGCAACAAGGCCTTTCGACTCCATAATTTCTAAAACAAAGAAATCAACATCAATGAATTCGAATTTGGCATTCCAACTCTTTAATTCCCTCAGCCCCCCTTTCTCTTTTCCTAGTCAAAATCACTCAGAACCAACTAGTCAATAGCGATGTTTGGGGTTGGCTTAAGACACTTCTTTCATGGTCATAGGGGAGGGAGGGAGGTGGGGGGGTAGAATCTGATCTTATTCGTATGTCATTGCTTTTTAGGGCAAGATCACAAAAAGAGAGTGGGCAGCAGCAATTTTCATTTATACGTTTGGAGTTACTTTCCCGCCTGCACCTTCGCACCGTTGGTTATCAGGAGGGGGGGGGGGGGGGGGGGGGGGGGGGAGAATAGAGATCATCACTTCCCAATGGATCTCAATCTTTGAACTCAACAACAAGTGTTGGGAGTGGGAGTAGTTTAGTTAAACCTCTGGTGATTAGAGGGTTTCCTTGGGAAATTCCGATCACGAGTCCACCGTAATTTTTTCATGATGAATTTTGACAAAAGGGAGTATCCTTTTTTTTTTTTTAATATTTCTTGTTTTTCCGGCTACCGCGAGGTCACATGCAGGACAATTAAAAAGAAAGCCTAACTTGAAGGGATTCTTGACCGAATCCCGACACTCCCCCTTGTCTCCAGATTTCAAAGTATAAATTCGTCCCTTGGGTAATAAAAGGGTTTGATTTTTGCATGGGGATGGAGAACTTGTTCAAACCCCCTTCCTTCTTCTTCCTCCCCTTTTGGAGACACCAAAAAAGGGAGGATTCGTCTGTCAATTAATTTGTTTTTTTTTTTTAAATTACAAAACAAAAAGTATTAATTGTACTCCTCCACAGATAGCAAACAAACCAACAGGATTATGTGTTTCGTGACAAGCCAAAGGTGGGTAGTGTTTTTAAAAAGATGGTGTTGGGGTATTTGGTTTATGGGAAAGCAGGCAAAGAGTTTTTTTTTTTTTTTAAAATGTAGTTTGGGGAAATTTTAAATGGAATCTCGTGGGTGCCCCCCTCGACAGTTAATGTCGTTATGAAATGTCAATCCCATAAAAAGAAAAAAAAAATGGAATTGATCATGGAAAAATTGTCCACCTCTGGCTAATACCAATTTTGCTTTGGGGGCATCATACTGATGGATTCCCATTGACACATACCTGTGCAATTTATATACTTTATCATAACTTTTTAGCATGATAGGCAAAAATAAAAAGTAAGTATGAGTCAGAAAACCAAAATCCTCTCTTATCTAATCGTCTTTTTCTCCTTTTCTCCCGACCCTTTTTGTTTCCATTTCCCACGGCTTTCTTCTTCCTTTTCTATCAAATTTTATTCCCCCACGAATAAGAAAACTCTTGGAATTTGAACTTTACCCTTCGGATACAATGGCCTCATTCTTAGTCATCATGACCCAAGCTAATCCTCCTTTGTTGAATTTTTCAAAAGGGTCAAAAGATTCAAAAGTATAAAATTTACTATCAGACGTTCGCTTTGCTGGCATGCATTTGACTGCTGACCCAAGCAACCCAACCCCAGGCTCTTCTAAAAACACATCCTTGCTACTTACTAATCATAATTACTTGCCTTTAACTTCTACTTCATTTTTCCAAAAGGCGACCAATCATCAGCCCTTCTCTGCTCCTCCTCAATCTGGGTAATCATGGTAAGGCAATCATCAATATCACTAGAACCAATAGCAAAAGGAAACCCCCCACAATTGTCCAGCATTACTCTCCCTAATCACAACCTAACTCTAACAAAAGTGATTCCTAAAAAACAGACTCTACTAACCTCATTGTTGATCATCGTTGTCCTTCTGCTGGGCCGATGGCTGCATCTCCAGCAGCTTCTGCTCCTCCTCCTCCTCGCTCTGTTTTCCCTGCGTCTCCTTCAGGGCCTTTGGCTTGGTCGTCGACTGCTGATACATGACGCCACCCAGCATGCATATAAGGAGCCCTACGGTACCCAGCACCTTGGAGTGCTTGTCCCAGATCACGAGATTGATGACGACCGTCAGAAGCTTGTTGACTATCCCGAGCACCGTGAATCCCGTGGCTGAGATTGCTCTCCTACAAGAGAAACCAAAGAAGGAGATGGCCAGGCCAAACACGCACGAGAGTCCCACCGGCAACACCACCCCTAACGAGTACCAGTCCGACTCGTCCGTGATCTCGTGCTTTATCTTCTTCAGCTCCCCCATGATGAGAAGCTCCAGAGGGAACAACAGCAGAGCCTCCAGGTTGTTGTACAGCACGAGGCCCCACGTGCTGAGTCCGATGGTCATGACCACGTGCTTGATATACACAAAGTCTATTGACATGCTGATAAGATAAGCTACCGCCCAGCTATATGCCATGACCGTGAACTGATAGTCGGTGATCACATAGAGTACGCTCCCGCCAAATATCGTAGCAAGGGACAACCATGTTTTTAACGAAGGCCATGGCTGATGCAAGAAAAGGGTCTCTCCGATGGCCACAAACATGGGAACCGCTGATCGGAAAACAATAAACGTATCAACATTGGCGTGGAGAAGGAGCTCGCTGTTGGTAAAGAGAGAGAGGTAGAAGATTGTCGCAGCGGGGAGAAACCGCCACATTGTCAGCAAATCAAGAGGCTCATGCTCTAGGAACTTTAATTGACCACAAATGAGTACTCCGGCAGCACTTGTCAAGTATTGCAAAGCAGTGAGGGCGCCTGGATAAGGGAACTTCATAACAGCCCACTTGTTGATGATTGAAAGCAATGATGCGGAAATGCAATATCCAGCTGCTATCCCATAAACAGAGGCATGATGTAGCAGTAACCTATACCAGGAAGATTCAACATCCATTTGAGTCTCAGCGACTTTTGGATTCTCCACATCTTTATTAGTAGACATCCTGTCAGGATAAAAAATTTTCAATGAACAAACTTAAATTTGGGAAGAAAATTCTTTTGCAGAGACAGCAGAATCAAGCTTTTGATAATCACTAAGCACCAATAGAAGTGTTTACCTGTTCACATAAATCACGTATCACGCCTAAACTAATTTAAAAATTCAAAATGAGGATCAGTTTTATGGTACATGTCCCAACTCTGGTTTCAGTAAGTCTAATGCCGAATTCTCCCATCATCATTCTCTCTGTAAACCCAAAAAACTGCTACTGCTTCAAAGTGGCGGAGAACTATTACAAGGGGATTGAAGTTTGCACTAATAAAAAAAAGCTTTTCAGTTCGCTAGGGCATTGTTCTAAATCCCTCACCTGTGGCAGTAGTGCTGTTTAGTTATTTTAAGTATTCTTCAACAATGAACATTTGTTCGGCACTTTATCCTTCACATCTATGCAGTCAGGTAACGAATCAAAAGGTAGCATTTACAACAACGTAAAGATTCTTGACCATAATTAACTTACTTCAGATGTTTCTTACCATTAGTCTACGATGTAAACACATATTCAGCCACTTGTAGAAAACCTTTTTCTCGTGCCTGTAAACACATAGTCTACAGGCACACAATTCAGCCAGACTAAACAATTAGAAAAGTATGCCTTTCCTCTGCTTGTCCTGACCATCAATCAAACATTTATTGACTATGAAAAAGAGAATAACAGATTGATTATGAACAGAAGAAACTCGGACATCATCAGAGTCGTGGATGGTTAAATATATCCTGATTTGGAAACGATATTGACCTAACTTGGTATTAAATATCCTAATGATTAAGGCCCCATTAAGTGCACCACATACTCAATCAGGGATAAGCTTCTAAGGAAAACTAAATCATCGGCAAGCCACACGTGATCAATTGGAGGTTGTCACAACTTCCAAATCAACTTTGTCCAACAACAAGTAACAGTTGCATGCAATCTCATTTTCCATTTAAACAACCCCCGCTGACAAGCACACTGGGACTTATCCAATGTTGACCAGATATAAACACCTAATCGAGGATCCATATCCGCCGCTTTCAGCTAAATTGACCGAATCCAGGATCCATAACCGCAGCTTTAGCTAAATCGACCTAATCCAGCTTCTGCTAACCCAAATGATATGAAGCTTCTGTGACTGGGAGCAGACAGGCAATTTACCATTAGCACGACAACCAGCAAGCCGCAATGTCCGCAAACCTCCGGGATCAATCCAAATTTCAATAACTCCAAATCAAATCAATTCCGCAACACTTAACTGCTCTCAAATTTCGCTTCCTAACCACAATTTTGAACCTTTTTCTTTCTATAATCAGACAATGTCTAAAAGAACAGAAAGAACGGTAAATCTAAAAGAAGAGCAACAAGATTCCACCGATTTCAAGAGAAGACAGTTCAACCGAAAAAACAACCAAGAAGACAAAGAAGGGACCTAATCACTCGCCGCTCTTCTTCCCTCCGAAACCCGATCAGTCCCGGGCCATTCCTCAGACGACTACCGCATCAGCATCCACCAGCGCCCGAGGATGAAGCCTCCGCGCCTTCGATACCCGAACCTTGGCGTCAACCACAGCGCGAGAGAAACAGCAGAATGAGGAACCTGAAATGACTTCAACAACCACGAAGCACGGATCTGCGGCGGCGGCGGTGGCGGGGGGATCTGACAGGGAAGAAGGGGCGGTGGCCCCGATTTTATAAAACAGAGATCGAGTTTCTTTTACATTTGCAATTGAGTCCCTTTTTAAAGAAATCACCGATTGGGCATATATTTGTAAAATTAATCACAAATAAGTCCTTTCTAATTCTCGGGCATCGACAAGAAATTGCCAGCCCAAATAAATGACAATGTCACATTTTAATGAACGATGTCATAAAAATGTCAAATTTATATTACATTACATTACAACCTCCACCAAGCCTCCCACCGGTACATTACTCTCTTGTTTTAAACTCATAGGCGGACCCCACAGACGTTCCGCCGTCCTCGGGATGCGCAACGCAGCACATCGACGAACACATCCTCGTCGCAGGGGATCCGGAGCCTCGACTCTGCCCCATAGTCATAAAACCTCCCTCGCCTCGTCCAGCAGAGCCAGGAAGAGCGGTTCGTCGTCGAAGACGGATACCCTTATCACGTACCTCTTCTCGTCTTCTCCTACGTAAACTGCCAAGTGGCCCTTAGTGGACGTCCCCGAGGGATGGGGCTGACCGGCGCCGGGGTTGACTGCCAGAGGTGGAAGCCGCAACGGTTTGCATTCGCGGAGGACGCCCCCTCCACTTCTTCAGGCATGCCCTGATGAACTTTGGTCTCATCATGACGTGTGTTGTTTTTCCTGTTTGATTCTCCGGTGGGGATGTTCAGTGCTGATCGAGGGAATCGTGGAAACGAGTAATTAATGTTATATATAAAGAAAATCTTTAGGGTTTTAGGGGGATGGGAGGGGGTAAAAAAAAATTATGGTGGAATTTTTTCGGGGGAGTAGCATTGAATGGTATGGTGAGGCAGGCATGCATGATTGCACAGGTGCAGGTTCAGAACTGACCTTATAAGCTTTGTATAAGTTCGACCACCACCGCCCCGACGTGAGTCATCCCAGGAGGGTCCATAACGCTCCTTTTCCGATCGACTAAGTTTGATCATCGTCTTATCCGATGTCATGCCCTAAACATTTGAGGAAACTGTGATTCAAGAGAAACCACTGCTTCTTCGACTCGAGTGTGTTTTCTAAGGAGCAATCTTAAACTTTGAGATGCCGACGCGTGATTCGCGACATATTCCGTGGCATTGAAACGACGTTGATAATGAGTGTCTTCCACCGAAAGGAATTTATATCTTCTCGGCACTTGTGTGACCAAATAATTCCCCGAGAGTTTTTGCTTCGAACATGCGCTTCCGCGTCCTTCTCCGGGGAAATGGGTTTTCGCGTAACGAACACCCGGCAGGTGTGGTTACGATCATATAGTTGGAGATTGATAAATATGATGTGACGGATAGGAGGTTGTAGATAGTGAGTTGATCCATTAAGTAAGAAGGATGGCCAAGAGGGAGTCGTTTCCAATTCCAGTGGAAGTTGCAATATGAATGAGAGGGGAATGGGGGGAATTTGGGGGTGGGGGGAGGGAGTCGTTCAATTCCAAACCACAACCCACACTCGATCATCAAAATCCCTAATGAAACTTCCTTGATATTAGGAAGGAGGGGAGGGTTTTTGGAATCATGGTCCGGGCGCGGCACTGATACTAATGTTAAGCGAAACACCAAAAGTCAATTTGGGGGTTGGTTTAGTTTGAGTTTATGAGCTTAGGGAGCAATTCATATCGCGCTCATCTTTGGGGCTGTGCCGTACGGATGTTGTACATCGAATCATGAAGCAGTTATATTTTTACGCTAATATTTTAATAAATATATGTACAGAAGCCAATGATATGATATGATCATCCAATCATACGGCTTAAAAAAGGCTTCCTGCTAAGGGGGGATTTGAATATTGCAACGCGTGGATTCAGGACATGGGCAGTGAATTACACCCAGAAGAAGATAGAAGACGAGACTTTCACGGGTTACGATAGATAGATAGATATGTTAAAGAAAAGCAATAAATCCGCCAGCTGCGGGCCATCGAAAAACCGTGATCCACACCGCTTCCCCCCCCCCCCCCCCCCCCCCCCCCCACCCCCCCCCCACACCCCCCCCCCCCCCCCCCCCACCCCCCCCCCCCCCCCACCCCCCGCCCCCCCCCCCCCCCCCCCCCCCCCCCCCCCCAAAACTCCCCCCCCCCCCCCCCCCCCCCCCCCCCCCCCCCCCCCCCCCCCCCCCCCCCCCCCCACCCCCCCCCCCCCCCCCACCCCCCACCCCCCCCCCCCCCCCCCCACCCCCCCCCCCACCCCCCCCCCCCCCCCCCCCCCCCCCCCGTGATCGTCTATCCGAGATTCTTGTAAGGATGTCAACTTTAGAGAGAGACTTGGATCTTTGGGGGATATTTGATCGTCAGGATAAGCGCGGATAGATGACTGGGGGCCATGATTGATGGCAGGAAGCCAGCACATTGCCTTTGAGCTTCGATTCATCCCCCCTTATGACCCAAGAAAGGGAATCAATAATTCCCCAGAAGATCTTTGTCCGAAATTTGACTCCCCCCCCATCACCCTCCTAAAAGAATGTGACCATGTTGTCCAAAAGTAATCCAGAGTCCGGGCGTTGGGCGCAGAATGTTCGGCTTGCTAAGTGGTCGTGTTGGCGCGGCGCCGTTTGTCCATAGTCCATGCGTATCCATCCGCACGGTGTTTATCCATATTCAGTCGGACGCACGATGTCGCGTGGTGGAAGAACAAAAGGGTTAAGGAGATTTAGGAATGTCGCGTGGTGCAAGTCCTCCTAAGAAGGAGGAGGAAGGGATAGGGATGGAGGGAGTTAGTTCTGCGAGTGGGTTATGGAGGATGGAGGTATCCAAAAGAACAATGATATGATTGGACAAGTGAAAAGGAGGCCACCAAAAACAACCACCATATAACGAGATGCAGGAGTGGTCTTGACTGATAATAATAGGGGAAGAGAGGGGCACGTGGGAGATGATGGTTCAGAACCCTCCTCTTTATTATATTTTATTATTAGCTGTCAAAACATGAACATGAGCATGCACGCACTCTCATGGTCACTCAATCCTCTTCCTCCCCATGCTTCCTCCCAGGAGGCATCCCCTCCCTCCTGTTTACCCTCCATTTCCTTTTTTTTTACATCAATATTGACTGACTTCGAGAAAAGAAAAGGCTCGGATTTAAACAAAGTGGAATGCATTTTGGGCCGGGCTTACCTCATTGGGACCCTCACCAGACCTCGGGCCCAAAGAGTCGATCTCCTTTTGGGCCTGGACCGGAATAATTGCTCTCGGCTCACATGATGACCAGGTGGGGTTAGGCGGCGGGTGATTAAAAAAAAAAAGTCATGAGCAATCCATGTTTTGCTCGTTCGGGACAATTATTGTACCCTTATGTGAAACTCAATACCATATTTGGTTGTGTGTGTGGGGTTCGTTTGGTACTAGACCACGTTCCATTAGGTTGTAACAAATCGATCATAAATGCCAAGGTGCATGCGAACCTTACCTTGATATATAAGCATTAATACTTAGCCACATAAAATATGAGTTTACCAAATGGTTGTTGGTCTAGGTAGTCGGCGGCTCGGTAGCCCTTAATCAAGGACACAGATTTAGACCCTGCGACCCACGGAGATCGGGTAATTCCAGCCCACCAAGACTAAGATCTGATACCACGATTACTAAGTTTAGGTCCCGATAGCTGCCTCGTGACACGACCGTTGAGATATTTCCCTTAAGGATACGGTTGGAGTTTGAGACTCGATAACGCAACAGAAAAAGAAACATGACTTGCCGTGTCAGAATTAGGGTTTTGTGAAGATTGTGGACATCGACATCACGATGGGGAAGGGGTCAAATAGAGCACTCCAAAAACAAAAGGAAGAGGGAGATGAATTGGCATCCATCCAATAATATTGGCCCTCAATTTTTGACATTTAAAAACGCGTGTGATGATTGACTTACCACCCCCTTCGTTTTACATTTTACCAGTATTTTCGTTTCGTACTTATCCATCGTCATATTCCCCTTAACATTCTTCCACCTTTTGTTAGAAAAAAAAATAAGACAATTTGGCCAAGAAATGTTTAAAGATGACCTCATCATCTCTAGGAAAACAATTCGCCGTAACTATTTGTCAACAGTGAGGTTTAGGGACGCCCTGTTTCAAACTTGTAGAAAGAAAGCAGTGGAAGACTTAGCAAGAAAGCCATTAACAGAAACCCGTGAGGTGCGGACAAAGTCCCAAGTTTCCCCGTACGCTGCAAAGATTCCTCCTTTCCGCTTCCAACTGTATATAAACCCACTGCCAAGTGAGACCCACCTCCTCCTCTTTTTCACCCCCCCACCACCACCACCACTCCCCCTTCTCCTTCTTCTGCGACGGTTCACGAGCCAAAAGACTCCAGAGGATTTTGGGCTTCTTTTAGGATTTGGGTGAGCTTCCAGTCTTCAGTACGTAATTGTTTAGTTTCTTTTTCTTATTTGGGTCCTCTGGATTCCTCTTCTTTGGTCCTGGATTGAAATTCGTGTTCCATATTGTTGGTTTTTGTTTTTCTGGATCGGGGGATTGGAAGAGTCTATACACAAGACTTGGTTTCTTGTTTTTCTTTTTTCTTTTTCTTCTGGTGCCTATAGTTTGTAGAACACGAGAAGTTTTTAAAATCTTTCAGTTGTTCGTTGGGGACGTTGCGCATCGTTAGTCGCAGTTATAGTCTGTGTGTTGTTTGCGATCTTAGTTTAACTGTTGTTCGAATTGTCGAGGGGTCCCTTTTATCTCTTACCAGACAGAAAGGCGGACGATTAACGTTTCTTCTGCAGGGTTGGTCTTAGTATGCTCTATCGAATAGGTTGGAATATTCGGCGGCATCCTAACGTGTCCCTTCCGCATCACAATCTGCTGCGGTCAAGATATAGTTATGCTCGAGCAAGATCCTGATTTCATGCGATGGGGCTGCCGGCTCTTCAACCCTATCCCGCCAATAAGTTCAGGATACTATATCGAACCGATCCCGCAGGATGCGAGTATTGTTTACCAGGAGAGTATTCAGTTATCGATTATGGCGGGGATCCTGGCTCGGTTGAGAATGACGAGATAATCGCACACGCATTACAGGAGGAATTTTCGCAATTGGCTATGAGGGAATCTCCTGGATATTCAACTGCAGCTGATGAGGAATTGAAGGTTACCGTCGATCAGCAGAATTGGCCAGTTCCGTCTCCGAATTACTATTGGCCTGGTAGTCTTCACTGTCATTGACAGTGGTAACTAGTGATGTTTTTGGTGGTATTAGTTTCTAAATGTTTCTTGTGTGTGTTTATTCAGGTAATAGCTCCACTTGCAAAGAAGGAGATAATGATTGGGTTAAAAGCTCTCCTGCAGGATATATGGAGGGAGATTTTTTGCTCTTATCCTCAGCAAACCAGACGACGACTACAATTACACTGAAATGGGACATCCCCTAAAACCAAATGGTTCCGATTCCGGTGTGTTGTCAGTAAGCTGTATTTGCTCGGAAATTTCAGCGTTTTGACACTGCAATTGTGGTTGGGCCGGATAGTGATTGCATGATAGTGATTGAATTAAACAAATATTTTCTGAACATTAAATTTGGCCACTGGAAATTCACTCTTCCTACTGCAGCATGTTCCTAGGATTAATGGAGAAATACCTTCTGTGGATGAAGCCACTTCAGATTATGAGAGGTTGTGGGAGAGGTACTTATATTGCCGTACCCGGCATAACCTTTAAATGTTAAAGCCTAATGAAGAGGAGTTAACATGAGGAAAATTATTTCTTTGCATCTTTTATTACCGTATATTTTTCTGCCTTTTCTTAGTTCCTTTGCAAGATCATGCCAATGCTACCTCACACGAAACAACAGCGGGTTTTTCATGTGTCAGGTTACAGCTATATGACTTGGTGGAGCATAAGGTGCAAGGGGATGGAAACTGTCAAGTAAGTGTCCTTTCTCTCATTTTTTAATATTCAACACAAGCATGATGCTTCCCTCGGCACTTACTGGATCCATCAACGGGATAAGATCGGAATTATGAACATCTTTGCAGTTCCGTGCGCTGTCGGATCAAATATACAGGACACCTGACAATCATGAGCATGTGCGGCAAGAAATTGTGAAACAGGTATCTTTTTTTCTAGACGATGTTAAGTTTTCAACAATGGAAACAGACGGTCGATTGGCATAGGCTGTGGTATCTATGATTTCTGGAACATTGATATCTGGCAGCTCAGAAATAAACAGGGACCTGTATGAAGGATATGTACCAATGGATTATGATGAGTACTTGTTCAAGATGTCGCAGTATATTCTTGACTCAGACCCACCCTTCTACTTTGAGCGTGTTTTAGCTTCATTAATCAATCTATTTATAATCGATATTTGTAGGAGTGGCGAGTGGGGTGACCACGTGACTTTGCAAGCTGCTGCTGATGTGGTGAGTCGATGCTGTTCGCCGAATATTTTCTAGCAAGTTTTACATTCTGCCTCAATCGCAAGAAATGACCATGCCGCCAGTCGAATGAGTTGACGTTATTCTCCCAGTTTATGCTCCTAGATCTGTGTTGAAACGGCATTAGTTCTGCTAATTGTGTCCAATTTCATTACAAAAGAAAGTTATGATCAGGCCGTGGTATGAGGAACTCCACAGTTTTATTTTTCTAATCCTACTGCAGTACGAGGCAAAAATTTTTGTGGTCACTTCCTTCAAGGATACATGCTACATCGAGATTCTTCCTACTGGCCAGAAACCAAACAAGGTCAGACCGCCTTCTTCCTCTTTTCTACAATATGGACATCAATAAAGCTGCTCTGTTGCTGTTGGAGAAGTAAAAGAACACAAAAACCTATATGCTGGATCGGGCAAATTTTGTTCTCTCAAAGCAAGGAAATGACAAAAACATTTAAACAGTAGACGCTTGCTGTGTTCTTATACTCCTCGCGTTTGAAATTATACATTGTCGATAACTGTGGTATTGTCTGCAGACTTATTTCTTAGCTTCTGGGCAGAAGTTCATTACAATTCAATATATCCCCGAGAAGGTGATAACCCGGACCTCCCATGCGATCCTTTCGTTGGCTAAAGCACCGATGCAACCTTAGAGTTCTTACCATTTTTGGGTTCTCCATCTCAGATGGGCTGTCAGCGTCGGACTCCGGGTAAAAGGAGAAGAAGTGGTGGTTCTGGGGCTAAGCTAACTGATCCTGGCAATTTCCCAGATTCTGAATCGCGTCGATTGTGCCACTGCAGGAAGGGCCTTTGCTAGCACGAGCGAAGCGCCACTACTGTCAATAACAGAGATGTTACGCTAACAGGGCATGGCATGATCGGTGGGGGGATGATGATTGGGGAGAAGCACATTGACATCAGTTTCGGATCATTTACCACCACCATTTCTTGGAAATAAAAAAAAATGAGTGATGATGTTTCTCGGTGGACAGTCCTGTGATCTTGTCATCATCCTTTAAATCAAAACAGATATAACATTTTCAGAAATAATTACAAGCTTTGTTGGGACCGGAGGGGCATTATTCCATCATCTGTTAGGTAATATCTTCAAATAATCTTTGTACAATATGTCGATGGAAATCATCATGGGCGGGGTAAGAAAAAGAACGAGCGCCTAGACAAATCTCTTGATTTCGATGTTTGAACATGCCGCAAGTTTCTGGGTCTAACTGCGATTGAATCGAGTTGGCTTAATATGAAAGCATAGTCTTGGAAATACGGAATGTTTTCTTACAGTTGGGATATTTGTCGACCATTTATAAATCCGACAAAAGAAAAAGGAATAAACCCACCCCCTTTATTTATCCCGATCGATTTTCTTTTAATGGTGGAATTTGTTCTGATTAGACGATAATCTTCGTATGCATTAAGACAATTAACAAGAGTAGCAGTTCACTTATATAAAATGGAGATAACATTGGAGGAGACGAGGGAGATTGTCATAGGACACATAAACGGTGGGGGACCCAATGAAATCCCATGCCGGGCTCGAGGATGCGGACGGACACCGGGCCATGGCGTTCTCCGTCGAGGAGGCCGATGGTCCGGCCCGAGCGGATTCCACCCCCAAGTTCACGCTCCCCGTCGACTCCGCGCACAAGTCCACGGAGTTCAGGGTATTCTCCCTCTCCCACCCTCACATGAGGACATTCCACCTTTGCTGGACCTCCTTCTTCATGTGCTTCGTCTCGACCTTCGCCGCCGCCCCGCTCGTCCCTGTCATTCGCGACAACCTTGACCTTACCAAGTCCGACATTGCGAACGCGGGCATTGCGTCCGTCTCCGGCAGCATCTTCTCCCGCCTCGTGATGGGCGCGGGCCTGCGACCTGCTGGGTCCAAGGTACGGCTGCGTTTTCCTCCTGATGCTCACGGCCCCCGCCGTGTTCTGCATGGGGGCTCGTCTCTTCAGCCAGCGGCTACATCGCCATCCGATTAGTGATCGGGTTCTCCCTCGCGACCTTTGTCTCGTGCCAGTACTGGATGAGCACGACGTTCAACGGGCGTATCATAGGGGTCGTCAACGGTACGGCCGCTGGGTGGGGGAACATGGGGGGCGGGATCACCCAGCTGCTCATGCCGTTGCTCTACGAGGGTATTCGGGGGATGGGCGCGACCCCGTTCACCGCGTGGCGGGTCGCGTTCTTTGTCCCTGGGTCGATGCACGTGATCATGGGGATCCTAGTGCTCGGCCAGGGACAGGACTTGCCTGATGGGAACCTTGGTTACCTTCAGAACAAGGGGCGATGTCCAAAGAGACAAATTCGCCAAGGTTCATTACCAAAAATTATTACCCATGATCTAATTTTAAAATTTCATGTCACTAATGTTTTTATCTCTTTGTAATAAATTTCAGGTGGTGTGGTGTGCAAATAAGCAATTACAGGACATGGATATTTGTGTTTGCTCTGTGGGATGTCACTTGGTGTTGAATTGGACCACGGACAATGTCATTGCAGAACACTTTTATGACAGGTGATCTGATTTTACGTTGTTTCCTGTCACTCTTCATACCATTTGATTAATTGTTTGATTCCCGCAGGTTTGATCTCAACATGCGCACCGCGGGGATGGTGGCCGCGGTCTTCGGGATGGCCAACATCGCCGCGCGGCCCCTCGGCGGACTCACCTCGGATGCGGCAGCCCACCGCTACGGGATGCGAGGCCGCCTCTGGGCCCTCTACGTCCTCCAAACGCTCGGGGGAGTCTTCTGCATCTGCCTCGGGAAGTCGGACACCCTCCCCGCGGGCGGTTCATTCTCGATGGTTAATTTTTCGCGATCGGGGCGCAGGCTGCCTGCGGGGCGACCTTCGGGGATAATCCCCTTCGTGTCGAGGGTACGGTCCCTAGGGGTGGTGTCGGGGCTGACAGGCGCCGGAGGGAACCTCGGGTCCGGGATCACGCCAGCTGTCTCTTATTCTTTAGCAGCGCTCGAGGTACACCACGTCGGGTAGGGGTTGCTCCTGATGGGGTTGGTTGATGATCATGGCGGTGCACACTCCCGGTGCGGGCTCGTGCACTTTCCCACAGTTTGGGGTGAGCATGGGTGATGGGGCCGGACGAGGGAGAAAACGGAGGAAGAGGTGGAGCGATCGGTTCGCCGAGAACAGCCGGTCAGAGCGCGGCGGAAGTGGGCTGCCTCTGCCAACACCAAGCAATTGAAAAAGTAAGCTCGGAAGTACACTGCATCAATTTATAGGTGGAGATTATATATCTGAAAGAGAGAAAAAGAAATTGACTTACAACTAAGAAGAGATTGTGTGGAATGTTGTTTTTGGCATTATTCTCACGTGTGCAAATAAATCTCGAACTTAGGGTTTTTTTACCAAAATGATTATAAAAGATTGTCAGTGGGAAAACCTTCAGATCGCCGGGTCGCCATGAATGACTGACTTCCCTCCCCGGAGTCTCCACGCCGATCTTCGCTCACCGTTTCGCCCTGCAATGCCACATACATCCCGCCGTCAAACCTCGCCATCGAACTCGCCTCTAGGGGCATCAACCATCACTTTCGTTATCATCTCGCCACATCCACCTCAAGCTGCTCAGTTCTTCCTCTTCCTCTGACGGACGAGACGATCGTGGACATCTTCGAGGGTAGCTCGCAGGGGCGGGTAATTGACATCCGCTACGAGATTATTGACGATGGGCTGCCCATCGGAGTACGATGCGCAATAAGAAACATTGAACTGTCTTCAAGGGCTCAGTATCCATGTCTTTTTTGCTCATGTTCGAATTTTGATTGATGGAGAAGCTCGACACAGCGGTCGGGATCCGGGGTTAACTTCCTGATTTTCGGATACCTTCCACACGGTGCTCCACCGAAATTGCCAAGAAGTACGGCCTCTCGTCAACGCGTCTCGTTCGTTCTTTACCTCAACCTGCGCAGGTGCTCTGTATTTATAATCACATCGATTTGCATCGTGCGGAAAGGACACTATGCTTGTCGAGGTTTTGATAGCCTTTTTATGCAGCGCTTTCTACTTGTCTCGATTCGAGCGGGGCATGTTGTAACTTTTGGTGATTTTCGCCTCATTGCAAGTTCAGAGCGTCGTCAGAGGACGCGATCAACTACATTCTGGAAGCACGCCCCTTTGTTCCCAGGGACCTGCCATCGCAATTGCAAAATCCCGATGCATCGAGCTTGGAATCCCACCAGTATATGACGAAGCGGCGTTCGACGACCAGAGACTCTCGACATTGTCATCATCAACACAATCCAAGAGCTGGAACCAGAGGAGGTGAATCAGATCGATGTCGAAGAGCAAGCCCACCTATGCCATTGGCCTCCATTCTCTCTACCCGATGTCCCTGAACTGTCAGCGTCTCCCACCATCCGTGGCTTCCCAGAGTCGGATGCTCAAGCTAGCTACAACCACGAAGATTCAAACGCAGCGCTATTGTAACATCTCTTTCGGGCAGCCTTCTGTAGACCCAAGTGGAAGCGGGGAAATGCAAGGAGAAATAGCCCATGGGGTATTACTCAGCTGGGCCAATTTCCTTATGGGTGATCCGAGACGACACAGCGTACGGGTATCTTGCCTGCGCGGTTTCAGGGAAGCGGCCGGAGGGCAAGGGGATTGTTCGGTCCCATGGTGCAAAACCAGAACAAAGGTGATCTCCCCATCCCGCGATTGAGGGGGGGAGGGAATTCCAACCCACTGCGGCTGGAACTCAGTGATGCGAGAGCATACGGTGTGAAGTCCACGATGATCTGTTTCCCATTGTTACACAGACCAATTCAAAAACAGAGAGGCTCGTGGTGGACGATTTCCGAATCGGGATCATCCCTCTATGACTAGGGGAGAGACTGTCTCGATGGCAGAGGTCATGGAAAAAGATCGATCAAGTTTATGCAAGGAAGACTGAGGGGAAGGCTAAGGAAGAACATAAAGGGAGAGGAAGAAGGTTGTGGAGGATGCGGGTTGGATGCGGCCAGCGGATCCTCGCGTCGGACAATGAGCGAATTCATCAAATGTGTCGAAGAAGATGGTACTCAAAGTAGTTACTTGCAAAAGTCGGGACTGTTAATATTTTCGAAAATCCTAATGACCAGTCAACTCGGGTAATAATGAGATGAGTCTTGCTGAGGAAGAAAAGAACAATCTTCAAACGAGTCGCCTGAGGAAAAAAGAAAGCTTCTGCTAACAGACAGCTGCATACACCTAAAACCTCCCCCTTCAGGCCATACTTCAGACATATTTCTACGATCAAGATGCCGAATGTGATGCACTGTCTATAACGAAATACAGGACTCTATAAAACTTGACATCCTGTTTATAAAATGTATCTCATTGTTGTGGCTAGCGAAGTCGTAAAAAGCTTGTACCCTTCAACTCCTAATGGATAACCTCTGTGAGTATGAATACATCTGCTCTTGATTCATAGGATGACATAAAAAGAATCCAAACTCTCAGAAATGATCCTGAGTTTAGGAGGCTTGAAGAAAAGCAACTCAAACGGCATGTTTATTGTTTTTTGTGAATGACAGAAGATGGAGTTCTATCAATCGAGTGTATATATAGCAGGTCGAAATGCATTGAATGAAACAAGTGATCTTGCCTGCGTTACGGGTGGGGACTATGTAGATGCAATTCTCTCAGCACCACCATTTGCTGTGTTGGGTGTGTTTCAGCACATTGATCTTTGAATTGCAAAATTGCTTGTCAGTTTCGTTGGAAGAAAAATACAGAAAAGTCGACAATGGATGTATGTGTGGGAGAAATAAATTCTACAACATTCGAGGCAGCGAACTCTTCAAAATGGCCTTCTTCGGATTATCATCATAATAAACTATTGGGTACTGAGGACTAGGAATGAGATGTCGTGTTGGTCCCATATATTTCAGACTCTGATATCTGCCCAGTCACGGTATCTTCCCTCAATCTCTTCTCAGTTCTACAGATTTGAGGAAAGTTGGTTGGGATCCGAGGACCATTAGCTAAGTTAAATGTTCAACTCTCACGTAGGTGAGTCTTGAACCTAGCCGGTTCAAAGCAGAGCTTAGAGCATCTCGGTTCGGAAGTCCAAGCTGGTGGCATGGCTTTCTTTCGCAAAGAACAACAAGGAGGTGGTATGGCGTGCTTACCCTCAGGCTTCAATGGGTGGAAGCCGACTCCTTTCTTCTCAATAGCCGGACCAACGTACTAGTAAGGGTAGTGTCCCCAGCTTGTTCGCCATGCAAACGGTTATAGCACGCTGAGGTTGTAGCTCAGGATTGAAGCGCCCCCTGTGATACCTGGTAGATGAATTATAATCAATAATCTAAAAGGTCCTAGAAAGTCAGGCATAACAGTTAAAACAAAGAAGACGACTTACCAAATGCCAAAGAACTACCGTTACCGTAGATTAACGCAAGAAAGTGCGGGAAATTCAACATCGCGTATGTGCATCCCAAAGGAGCGATGCGCGTCTCTCTGAACTTTCGTAGAATATCAGAAGTCGTGCGTGAGCCAAACCTCCCTGTTGGGCTCCGAGCTTTTTCCTGCCATGGAGCGTGGTGATGGCACTGGACGAGCTGGGAATCGGAGGAGGGAGGAAATATATTACGGGGACGAAGTGGGATGAGGAGAAGAAGCGGACAGGGGATGCACTTCCGGTGTCATGTACGCTTCACGGAGAACGGACTTAGTTCAGAAAACGTTGGCCGTGGGACTGGGCGTGAATGGGCCGCTTCTGCTGGACCAGGCGATTAGAAGTCGTCGTCGGATCAGACGCATATCTACATTTTGGTTTTTATCTTAATGATTAGTTTTGAGACACTTTATTTGCGGGTAGATTAGTCCAAATGGGTTGGAGAATGTGAAAAGCTGTCCTATGGACGCTGTGGAGTCAGTCAACTCTGATCCAATTGAAATAAGACGTCACACGGGATCCTTTTCAAGCCTTTCTCACAATAATGTTTCAAATCATTAATTCATTCAAACCACCGAGTTTGCACACCTAATAATGACGACCATGGTACGGCAGCGAGGCACCGCTGGAAGCTCCATAGCCGTCTTCCTCTCTGTTCCGACTGCAGGGGCACATACGGCCCGCAATCAACCTAGCCATCGACCTTAGCTTCAAGTGGCATCACCAATCACTATCAATTGTCATCGACTACAAATCCCACCTTCAGTTGGTTCCCAACTCTGCTGTTTTTCCCTGACAAACAAAAACGATCGGGACTAATCTTTGAGGCGAGCTCCCTTCCCCATAGCGGCGGGCTCGACATACGCTAACGAGATTCATCAGGACGATGGGTCTTTGCCAGTAGAGAGTTATTGATTCTGGATGAAGAATATCGACCAACAATTTAAGGCCTCACATCCGACGTTTTTCCCTGCCCATGCCGTTTTTGTGATGTAGATGATTACGTACGGGGCGGTCGGATCCACCAGTTAACTTTCCTGATAGCAGATACACGTTCTAACACATGCTCGTGGTGACACTGCGTAAGAAGTATGGACCTCGTCAATGTCTCCTTCATGGACCTGAAACATGCGATGGTGCTCTTGTTTATATAATCCTCATCGGATTTGCCTGAAGACAAAACGGAACACTAACGCTTGCAAAGGCTTCGATTCTCTTCTGCCTGTTATTTTCCTACTTGTTTATTGGGGGGGGGGGATGATCCACGCATGTTGGAATTTTTTTGAACGATTTTCATCTTATCGCAAGTATCAGAAAATCGTAAGGACCCGATCGACTACATTCCGGGAGTTGCTGAGCCATCGAACACACGGACTTGCCATCATACTTACCAAGATACCTAGATGCATCGAACAATGGCCGGCTCAATTTTTTACAAGCAGTGTTTGATAGACGAGAAGACCTGTCGGACATTGTCATTTTTCAACACAATCCAAGAGCTGGAACTAGGAGGCGATCTGCGTCAATGTTGAGGAGCAAACACCACCTATGCAATCGGTCCGATCCTCTGCCCCTGAGTCCTCACAATAATCCATCTCCAACCACCATCTTCCGAGAACGTTTGCGACTGCATGACGAAGGCTTTGACACGAAGAGAGGAGCAACAGCGTGTTGCCTATCATCTCTTTTCGGCAGCCTTCTTGTAGTGGCCAATGAAGCAGCAATGAGAGAAATAGCCCATGCCAGTATTAACTCAGCCATGGTAAATTTCTTATGGGTGATCCGAGACGGACATGGACGGCGTTCCTGCCTGATGGTTTCACACGAAAGCAGCAGAGGGGCAGGGGACTGATCGTCCCGTGGTGCAACCAGAAAAAAGTGATCTTCTCATACCTGTGCGGTCGCGGAGGATTCCTTCACACACTGTGGCATGGAACTCCTTACTGGAGATGTATACAGTGCCGAAAGTACCATTGATCTGTTTCCCATTGTTCACAAGTACTCAGTTTCACCAACCGGTAGGATCGTTGCGTGGAAGGTGTTTCCAGATTGGGATCAACCTCCTTGACAGAGAGGATAGTCCTCGAGGGAAGAGGCTCGCGGAGAAGATCTGTCGAGTCCATGGAAGGTAGCCGATGAGCGACAACCTAAGGAAGTAATTTAAGGGACGAGAAAGAAGGCCATGAAGGATGCGGTCACAGCCAAACGGATCATCGCAGTCTGATTATTCCGCGAATTCATCGACTGGCGTTAGAGAAGAAGGTCCAGATCAAAAGAGGACATTATTTTTTCGATTTCCTAGGACAACTAGGGTTTGTTAAATGATGATCAAGAAATTAATAATCGTGTTTTTTCTATCGCGTGTTTTACTTATAACTTTCGTCATATGTATCACTAACTTCCAATTACCCATTTGTGTGAAACAACAGTGTGTACTGTAAAGAATTTAAGATAACGTGCAATCTTAGGTTAAGATGGACAAGAAAACGCAAACAATGGATGCATTCCAAGCCGCAAAATCCCACCTACCCCTTACCATTACAAGGCCATTGTCAGGACCCGCCACGTACCTCGCCTTCGTTCTCAGCAATCGAGAGGGATTCACAATTCACCCCCTTCCTCGAGCACCCGCACACTTTCATGTGCAGGGAGGTTGTCCCGTGTGGAAAATTGGCGCTGGGGACTGCAAGTGACCATCTTTGATATTATCTCCCAGGTCCAGGCATTGTCTTACGCTACGAGCTGCATAGAGGATGTTCTCCCAACTCAAGCATGGACCACAAGACGAGATGGAAAAGCAGATAGATACTGGCGCCCATGGATGTCTTTGGTGCTGCCATTAGCCAAATTACAAGTTTCAGACTACAGGTAACACATGGACTGTCAGCGGTGCTCTGGTGTCGTCTCACAAGGAATCGACCGAGCGGGTGAGTATGTTAATAGCCAGGAAGATCACGATTGAATGCATTCAACTGGGCGTAAAGGACTTAGTGTTATGATGCTTAAGAGATTCCAAACAGCATTGGTCTTGCGACTACGAACTCGTAAAAAATGGCCGCACTCATGACACACAAGAGTCTCGGATAAACGTCAATCAAAATCCAACAACAGTCTCAAGAGAACTAAGAACGAGACATCCTGTTGTTCATTTTTAAGCGTTAATGCCCTGCTTTCCGGATCTTCAAAGGCTCCTTTTTCCCAAGTCGAAGATGGAGTAAGGTTGGACAATGAAAACAGGAATGCTGTGTTTCGTTCGCATTTGGTAGCTACTGCAACATGAATCAAACCGGACATGGAAGACGGGGTCCGAGCCTTAGGTAATAACTTAGGGATAGGTTCACGGGGCAAACCGTACCCCGAAAATCGCGGGAATCCAGACCCGACAGGGGCTACAATTGGGGGAGATGCAGTATGTTATGTGACGGGCCCATAAACATGGGGAGCAACAAATTTTTTATAGTGAGGTTTTTACACCACTCCCGCCATTCCAATCTTCTCTCATAACCACCGTCCATGTGTCCCCCCCCCCCCTTCTTGCAAGTCGTCTTTACGAAAGACGACCCATTTTTTGCCCGGAATATTTTGTAAAACAATTTTCACCAGTATTTTAATGCATTTCTTTGAATTTGGGGGCATTTTAGAATTTTTCACTAAGCTATTTTCCCATTGCTCCGATTACCCCCGCCCAACTCTTATAAAATACTTAATTAATTTAGATATTTTCCACTGGGGCATGGCCAGAACAGCCGGATAAACACTACCCATGCACATCCCTTCCTACAGTAAACTTCATGTGGCTGCATCAGAACTGCCCGACGCAGGTTTTTTGGATTCTTGCCTCTATCCTGGCGTGCAGGGTCTGAGCGGGTTTTTAGTGCACTGGAGCTCGGATTTGGTAAGCATATGCTAGTGATGTTCCTGTGCTTGCTGTTTTCTGCCGTCGCGATAATCATGGTGAAGGAAATGAGAGATAGCAACAAGCTGCAGATGAATATCAAGACTACTAAGGCAGGCGACAATGGAGCACCCGTGACTGCTTCATGACAGCGTCACCCTATTGGAATTTTTTTGCAGATTTCAGGGAGTGTGTCTAGTTATTGATTCCGCAGAAAAAACCACTTGCTTTAATGAACAGTTTGATTGACAACTCTAGTCATTCTGAAAGAACAAAAGTGAAACATTATGAAGTTCATTGGTTTAATAAGACTTCAATTTTACAAAACTAACGAGAAGTAGTTTGGATGCTAACGCCGCGAGGATTGACATCAACCAATTGATTTTGCTACAAAGTAAGAGCTTTGCGTTAGTTGCACGCAGCCGAACCTTCTCATACCCTTCATATATTTTGTGATGCTAAGGGAGCCCATCTGCCGAAGGAGGCGGGAGGATTGATTTTATCAGGCTTCAAAAACTGTGGATCCTGCCTCTTCCTTATCGATGTTGAACAACGAGGCAGTTAGGTGAAGGTGGTCCAAGCTGATTTGCCAGCAAACGGTATTTAAGCCGCTGAGGCTGTCACATCAGAGTGAAGTGCTCGCTCTGGTAACTTGGTAGATGGTATGTCAAGATCAAAAGGTCCTAAAGAGTCAGGCTGCAGTTATACAAAGAGATGTTCAACAAAGGTCAAACACCGTCAAGTAATGAAATGAGAAAAGCATAACGAATAAGCACCACATCCATAGGCCTGCAGACACACCCAATAACATATCCGTCAAACCTAAAGTTTTCTGGATCAGGATTAAATCCAAACCTCTGCCCGATTGTCTAGCATACCTAAATCTATAGGGGGGTCACCGCAACTCGGCAGATTGTCAGTGTAATCCTGCATTCTCCAGGAATCCTGCAGAACGAACAATCAAAGAGTCATTTGCACACAATACTCCTCCAAAGAAGGGGTTAGTGCAATAGGAGACATAATGAAGAAACCTACAGTCTTC